>LPNX010630964.1:58958-285296 GCA_001517045.1 Pseudotsuga menziesii
GCAAACAGTCAGTTCCAATAGATTCAACAACAGAAGAAGAATATGTGGCTATAGCTGAAGCAACGAAAGAAATAGTATGGCTCAGGAAGATACTTGAAGATTTGCAAGAAAAACAAGAGAACTCCACTCCATTGTTGGTCGACAATACTTCTGCAATCAAGCTGGCAAAGAATCCTAGATTCCATGATCGAACCAAACACATCAACACAAAGTATCATTTGATTCAACATCATGTAGAGGCCAAGATAGTCCATCTTCGACATTGTTCCACAAATGATCAAGTTGTAGACATCTTCACCAAAGCGCTTGGACGAGAAAAGTTTGAAAGATTCAGAAACATGCTCGGACTTACGAACACCCCTTCAGATTAAGAGGGGGATTGTTAGAATATAATCCGTTAGGGTTATATAATGTAAATAAATAAATAGTAGGAAGCCAAACAGGCTGAGCGGAAGGTGAAACCCAACCGCCATGTAATTTGTATAAATATAGGCATTTGCATTGGCATAATAATCAATTGGGAGTTATTACCAATAGTATTTTTTTTGGTGAAAGGGTTTAGTTAATTTATACTTGTGAATTGTAGTAACCCTAAATCTCTAAAAAAAAAATTAAGACCGGCCCCTCCAAATTTCAAATTTGATAAAAATCTAAAAAATTTAAGACCCGCCCTTCAAATTTCAAATTTAATAAAAAATTAAGACCCGCCCTTTAAATTTCAAATTTGATCACCGAGTAGATGTCGATTTTTATAAAGACCCTCCCTTCAAATTTAATATTTGGTCACTGATCCACCCAACAATTTTGATCACTGTCGAATCCAACCGATTATTCACGGGCTTTCTGCTCACTGGCTTTCTCCTCGCGCAGCTATGTCAGAGATTTCGACTTTTTTCCATGGTCTTCTCTTTCACATGCACGTTAATGAAATGTGGTCGCCATTTTTATATCCGCCCAGTTGAAGCGCAAGAAAACAGAAGAAGGGGCTGAGGGGATTCTTTACAGGTACAAAAATAGTTTTCTAGTGCATGCATCTTTGTTTTCTGAAACATAAAGTGGTCTAGAGTTAGAATCCCTTGGGTGTTCATGATCATATGAAATATCTGCACCTGAACATCCAAACCCATCACACAATGTCTTCTGCGATGGCCTTTACGGTGAACACCTATGTAAACAACAACACACCCTCTGGACCCCGTCTACTCATCAAACCACCAGAAAACCCATTGTAGGGATTGCAACAAAAGAATGCAAACCCTGAGTATCCGAGAAGAAGAGCTAATTACTAATTGATATGACTCTAATTGATTTAGACCACATAAATTTCATTCGCAATAATGCCCCCAAAGTTGCCTTACAACAACTAGAATATTCTGTAATCATGCCAGAAGGAATTTTCCTTTTCCCTTCAATTCTAACAAGCCACAAGAAAGTAGAAACAATTATTACCAGAGCAGTATTACTCCCTAGCTTACATAAACTTTATAAGCTAAATTATGTAGAACATCGTCTTTGAGCAACATAAGAAATTTACAGCAACATGTAATTCATAAACCAAAACAAAGTAGGGTTTGATAAAAGCACACTTAATAAGAATCCAAACTTGAAGCTGAGAAGTAATATTCATGTGCTGCCTGTATAACAAGCATTTCTGCTTTCTCTAGTGCTAATACTGTGGTTGCAGTCTTTTTTAAATAATCCCTTTCCAAAGAAAACTTCCCAGCTTTCAGTAACCCTCTACAAAACTCCAGCAGCATATATGTTGTGTCTAGAAAGGGGAAAGTTTTTTCCTGAAAATAGTGCATATCATGCCACATAGTTTCCCATTCATTATCTGATCTCCCTGGTTGACGGTGCCCAAAATTGGAAAGAACTAAATGAATTATCTGCTTTACTTCCTTTAGATCATCATGGGCTTTACGAAAAAATCCAATTGGTTTTGCCACCTGCATAAAATAGACAAGAAAGCATCAGGATTCAAAACTACAATCTACAGCCTTTTGTCACAGCCACAACATAGCCATGTTATCTCTGACATATTCCAGTGCATATGTGCAGATTTATTATGTGCACATAACTGTGTAGGCTTGTCTCTCTAACAACATCAGTTCTTTTGTAAGTCCCGGCCCGTGCTCCTGCTAAATCAGAATTCCACCCAAAAGCGACCTCAAATCCTAAAAGTCTTCCTCTCTAGATGAAATTACACTATTTATCAAGCCAAGATCTTAATTGAGATGATTGAATACCTTTCACGGCTTGAGTCAAAAGTTGTTGTCTCGATCTCTCTTGGTTCTCAGTTTGTTGTTGCCCCCTGGAGTTCAAGGGAGTAAGTGCTAATTGTGCCTGTCTATCTGATCTGCCATTCAATAACCTTTCACCTTTGCCTTCCATTTCTTTCTTGGACCAACTGGGTGCCAATTTGTGAATGATATGGGGTCATTCTCTACGAGCCTTATTATGGATCTAGATACTTCTATATTTAGAAAAGTTAGATATTTTTAGATACCTAATTATAATGAAGCCAGAACCTTGGGGCACTTGCTTAATAAAAGGAAGGGGATCTTTACATACAGACCATTGATGTTTTGACTTATGATGCTTTGGTTTGGAAGCATACAACCCTCATAGGAAGGATAAACGACTGCACCCCTTGCTCCCCAGGATCAATTGCTTAGACAGTAGTTTATCTAGATCCAGTATCAGTGAAGCCAGTAGAAGTGAATGATCCAGCAGCTCACCTTATTGAGAAATCCAATAGGCGTTCTTTTGTCCTAATTGCTAAAGGGATGAAAATAACCCTTGAATGAATAGCATAACCAGAGTTTTACAACCCACAAGAAGAGGTATTCATAAGGTCAGTGTACCTGCCTGCCATTTCATTGGGGATGACTGTAGATTACCCAAGCAATGATGAGAACGTGGGTCCCTAATAAACACAAAGTTAGGTTTGAGCCATGAGCTTGTCAGCCCAAAAATAGAAAAAAATAAATTTTAAGGATAAGAATATTATATTGCTTTGCACTTTATAGTTATCCGGCAAGGCCCTTTCAATTAAAGGCATTTCTTAGCCATAATAATCAATTATCCATTCCAACTGTGGCTTGGATGGTTTCCTTCGGAGAGGTTCTTGTTGTATCCTATAGGGTATAGAGAGTCTAACTATTATAGAATAGAAGAGTGAATCATTCATCCTCCAGTACACCTTTCTTCTACACTATCATTATAGTTGTTTTGCAGGAAATCATTCGCTGATATGTTACCACTAACAAATGTTCTTTGTCTATGCACTTCAAGCAGATTAGGTAGTGAAATTGAACAGATATATTCTTCTATTCAAAAGACTCATCCCTAGGTGATTCCTTGTGCAATATGGATCCTTTCAAAATCATTAGTTTATATAATTTCGTCATTCATGGGCTATGTATTTTTTTATTTAGTGCTTTAAACCCATACTTACAGGGCACCACATCTTTAATGTGGCTCGGAAGATCCACCCTGGATGCTCTAAATTTGCGATCAACTAGTCTAGCTGCTTATGAAGCAGTGCTTAGGATGATTTTCCATTTAGAGAAACTATAATCAAATGCTTCAGGTCACATGCCAATATTGATTTAGCTCTGAGCTTTTCCAAAAGTCATCATTGATGCTTCTCTGGAAAACACTAAAGTTAGAATTATATATTAGTAGAATGCTGTTCTAAATACATGATGATACAAAATGATTTAAAACAAGAAATGAATGAGAATAGTGGTCCAGTGCATTGAAATGAGGCATAACAACATAGTGATGATTACAAGTGAATAAATCAAGGTCTAAATTTTTGCATTGCCACTGATGCTAAATAATTAGCATATCACTGGTTGATTTTAAAATCATTTTGGTTAGATTGGTTTCTTAATTGAGGACTATTCTAGGTTTACTAGACCCATCTACAGACCTGCAGCATCATATTTCTGGATTCAAGAAAATTGGTGAATATCTGATCAATTATAAAATGACTCAGTTGTAATTCAAGATTCTTAGTAGTTATATCACATGGAATTAAGCATGTATAACAGTAGAGGCCCCTTAAAAATGAGAGGGTGATATACAAATATTATCAACTTTGATGAATTATAAGAAAAAAATCATTTATTCTATTTGAAATTTTGTAATTTCAAGTATTTTAATAGTTAATGGATCACTTCAACTGGTTGTGATCAAGGATGCTGAACATCTGACTAATTTCCCTCAAGTCAATTTAATAGAAATATGATCCACAAACAAGCATATTTTGAATTTTGCACAAAATTTTACTTTGAAAAAAAAAAAAAGATTTAAATATCTTATAGACAAGTTGTTTATCAATAATTAGACATTCAATTCTCTGCAAAATTTTACTTCAAAAAAAAGCAAAACAAAAAAGCTTTAAACCTCTTAGTGAGTAGGTTGTCTATAAAAATATGCATAACTAAACCTTAAATCTTTTTGCAAAATTTTACTTCTCAAAAAAAAAAAGAGCAAAAATCTTGAGCATCTTAGTAGGCAAGTTCTCTATAAAAATATGGCTAATTAAACCTTTACAAATCACTATACATAAAACAAATTCTCAGCATTGCAACTTTAATAGGATTTAGGGGCAATTAAGATCCTCCAAGAAGCAAATATGATTTATGTCTTTACTGGTTAATTAGCATAACACCGTCACTTTGGTTAGACCGGTTTCTTAATTGAGGACTATTCTCGGTTGACTAGGCCCATCTACATAGGTGCGGTGATTCATACTTGAGGATTTAGGAAAAATGGTTAATCTTTGATGAATTATGAAATGACTTGGTTGTAATTCAATCTTCTTAGTAGTTATATCCAATGGCATTAAGCATGTTGAGGCCCTGATAAGTCAATATATAAAGATTATCAACTTTGATGAATTTGTATTCAAGCTTCTTAGTAGTTATATCCAATTGAAATTAAGCATGTAGAAGTCCTGATAAGTCTATATATAAAGATTATCAACTTTGATGAATTTTAAGAAGGAAATCATTTATTTTATTTGAAATTTTGTAATTTCAAGTTTTTAATAGTTAATGAATTTACTTCAATTGGTTGTGGTCAATGATGCTGAGCATTTGACCAATTTTTTTAAGACAATTTAGTAGAAATGCCATCCACAAATATGGGAAAGCGTCTCTTGAATAATCTACAAAATTTTACTTCCATAAATTTTATTTTGGAAAAAAGCAAACAAACTTTAAAGATCTTAGGAGACAGATTGTTAATCATAGTTAATCATATAGGGATGTGATTGCTTTTAGATTGCTAGCATCCATAGTTAATTGAGACAGATTGCTTTCATAGTTAATCATATGGTTCTGCTGTTAGAATTGATCTTATGTAGGTAACTATGTTGGTACATAAGTTATAACTTATCTTGTGTGTAATCACATGTAGCTAGGACCAACAGTAGAATTGTCTGTCTACTAGAATAAGGTGCAAAATATTACATGTTTGTAACCAGGATGTCATAATTTGGCTGCTAGTTAGACTGGTGGAACATTGCTTTTTTCTCTGGTCATGTGCATGCACTAATGTGTATTTCTAATCACATGGCTTATCAGGTCCTCATATAACCAAAATGCCTAAGCTACATGATTTTAGGTAACCAAATTGGTACTATTACACTGTCATCTTCTGATACATGGAACAATGTTGATGTTGATGAGTGTCCTTTCTTGTATTACAAAAGCCTCTTTCTCTGTTGCCTTGTTCGACCATTAGATACTCAAAGTTGTGTATTGATCCTTTTTACCATTATAGAGGACTCTGTAAGTTGGGTTCTAAAATTCTTAAAGGGTTCTAGCTCAATGGAAGAATGCCTCCCTTACAAGCAGGAGGTTGGTGGTTCGATTCCTCCATGCCCTAATGATATTATAATATCGGTTAAATACTAAAAATGACTAAATTAGTGACCAAAACATGAGAGACGCAAAAATAAGCATTAAAAAGGATGCAACACATGGTGTTAATGATGAAGCCAAACATGGCATTAATATGGTAGAAAAATAAGACATTACTTTGGATGCAAAACATGGTGCTACATAGCAAGCAAAATATGGTGCAACAATAGAAGAAATATTTGGCGTCATTTTGGTAGCAAAACATGATGCAAAAAAGGAAGCAAAAATTGGTGCAAATTTGGAAGCGAAAATTGGCACATATTTGGAAGTAAAACATGGTGCAAAATGGGATGCTAAAGTGGTCGCAAAAATGGATGCTAATTTGGATGCTAACATGGTGCTATTAAGGATGCAAATATGGTGCTAACGAGGGTGTCATTTAAGAAGAAAAAGCGGACACTCACTAGGAAGCAAAGAATGACATTATTTAGGAAGCAAACCTCGACGTTGTTTAGGAAGCAAAGTTGGGCGCTATTTCTAGAAGAAAACCTTGATGTTGTTTAGGAAGCAAAGTTGGACGCTATTCTAGAAGCAAAAAAAGAGACACTATTTTGGATGTCGTAAAGGATGCTATTTAGGAAGCAAAAAAAGATGTTTTTTGGGACGCTTTAAGTTTTGTCCATGACGCGTCCCATTTAGCGTCTAGTTTGACCACTCAATGTAAAAAAATAAAATTACACTAAAAAGGGACGCTAAATGGGACGCTAATTCCACGATTTGTTGTAGTGTAGGCCTTTGCTTGACCAACCTTGAATAGCGACCAAAATAGCTCTGAACATCATGAAAGTCGGTGTGCAATCTTATATAACAAATGCACATATAAATCTATGATCAAATTTTAGTTCTAAGAAATTGGTCAAAACTGAAACTCTGTTGTGCGGTTTCGCTAAGGTTAGGCTTACAAGGGGTGACCATATTTAGGAACGACTCGAATGTTCACGTGCGAGCTTGTCTATCAAATGGGCATCCAAATCTATGATCAAATTTTAATTCTAAGAAACTGCTCAAAAGATAAACTTCATTGTACGGTTTCACTAGGGTTAGGATTAAAGGAGGTCCAAATAGCTCGGAACATTGCGAAAGTTAGCATGAATTCTTGTTTATGTAATGCGCATCCAAATCTATTATCAAGTTTCAATTCTGAGAAGTTAGTCAAAAATGAAACTCCATCATGCAGTTTTGTTAGGGTTTGGCTTAAAGGAGCTGAAAATAGCTATGAACATCGTGAAAGTAGGCATGCACTCCTATCTTCTAAATTCACATCTAAATCTATGATCAAATTTCAATTCCGAGAAATTTGTCAAAAGTGAGACTTCGTCGTTTGGTTTTGCCAAGGTTGGGGTTAAAGTGGGTGAAGATAGCTCGGAATGTCGTGAAAGTTGAAGTGTACACTTGTTTATCAAATGGGAAACCAAATCTATGATCAAATTTCAATTCCGAGACATTGGTCAAAAGTGAAACTCTGTCATGCACTTTCACTAGAATTGGGCTTAAAGGAGTCCATGTAGCTTGAAACATTCCAAAAGTTGGCATGCATGCTTGTATATCAAATGGGCATCTAAATCTATGAAAAAATTTTAATTCATGAAATTGTTCAAAAGGAAAACTCCATCATAGGGTTTTGATAAGGTTTGTCTTAAAGGAGGGGAAAATAACTCTAAACATCACAAAATTTAGCATGCACTATTATCTACTAAGTGGGCATCTAAATCTATGATCAAATTTTAATTTCGAGAAATTGGCCAAAAGTGAGACTTTGTCGTGCACTTTCGCTAAAATGGCTCGCAATCCCCAAAATTCTTACAATGTTTTAGGCCTTGGTTTGACAAAGTTTGACCGAGGTCCAAAATGGCTCGCAATCCCCAAAAAATCTACATGTAGGCTTATCTCTCAAATGGGTACCTAAATACATTTCAAATTTCAATTTCATGAAAGTAAAAAGAGTGTATTACTTATAACTTGGTTTTTAAAAAGAAGGGACTCTAAACTCTAAATCTTACCAACTGTGTGTGTAATGTACAAAAATGTTCCATTATGTAGAACGCATATAATTTCTTGGTTCAATTAATTAAATAAATAGCATTTTAGAAAATGTCATTTCTAAAAATGAGGGGTGCTAAGATATTCCTCTTACCAAGTGTGTTCACAATGTATAAAAAGGTGAGATTCTGTAGCATGTGCAAAATTTATTCCATTTATTAAATATATAACATTTTTAAAAATTCACGTTTCTTATGAAATAAAGTAATTGTTTTATGAGTCACAATTTTAAAAAGTGAGGAATACTAATATATTACTCTTACCAATTGCATAAAAATGTCTAAAAAGGTGTGATCATGTTGAATGTGAATACTTTGTTTATTCATTTTATTAAATAAATGACATTTTTTTAGAATTTCTTTTTTTTATTATCAATAAGTAATTTTTTAAGATGTGATTTCTTAAAATCAGGGATACTATGCTATTCCTCTTACCAATTGTGTGTGCAACCTATAGAAATTTTTTATCAAGTATAATTTTCATGCTTTATTTATTCAAATTATTAATTATATGGTTTTATTTAAAAACTTGTGTTTTTTAAGAATTAAAGTATTGTTTTAGAAGTCCTGATTTTTAAAAATGAGGGGTACAAAACTATTTCACTTACCAATTTTGTACGCAATGTACAAAAAGGTGTGATTATGTATAAAATTGCATACATTCTTTATTCGATTTATCAAACAAATGGGGTTTTAAAAAATATGTGTTTTTTAAGAAATAAGGTAATTATTTTAGAAATCGTGAATTTAAATAAATTAGTGATAGTAAGTTATTTCTCTTAACAATTAAGTACACAACCTATAAAAAGGCTTGATAATGTAGAATGTGCATACTTTGCTTATTTTATTTATTAAACAAATGGTTTTTTTTTAAGTCTTGTTTTTAAAGAGATAAAATAATGTTTTTCAAAGTCATGATTTTTAAAAAGAAGGGGTAGTAAGATCTTTCTCTTACCATCTATGTGTGCAGTGGATTGAAAGGTGCTATTATGTAGAATGTGCATACTATGTTTATTTGATTTATTAAAGAAATGTTATTTTTGTAAAATCATGTTTTTTTAGAAATAAAGTAATGTTTTTTGAGGTCATGATTTTTAGAAGAAGTGGTACTAAGGGCTTCATGTTTACATTTGTGTGCACAATGTATTTAAAAGTTCGATTATGTAAAAATGTGCATAGTTTGTTAAGTTGATTTAATAAAAAAATAGAGTTTGATAAAAAGTCATGTTTTTTTATAAATAATGTAACTTTCCATAGAAACGTGACTTAAAAAAAATAGGGTTACTCATGTGTTACTCATACCAATTGTGAGCACAATGTATAAAAATATGCGATCATGTAGAATTTTCATACTTTGTTGGTCCATATTATTAAACAAATGATGTTTTTTGAAAAGTCATGTTTTTAAAGAAATCAAATAATTTTTTCCTGAAGTCGTGATTTTTAAAGGGAGGGGTATTAAGTTATTTCTCTTTCCAGTCACAAGTGGAATCTATACAAGTGTATGATCATGTAGAATGTGCAAAGTTTGTTTATTCCATTTATGAAACAAATGACATTTTTTTCAAGGTATTGTTTTAAGAAATAAAGATACCCTTTTAGAAATCGTAATTTTATAAAACAAGGGGCACTAAGCACTTACTCTTACCAATTGCATGCACAATATATAAACAAGTGCCTTTATATACAATATGCACACTTTGTTGATTCTATTTATTAAGTAAATGCCTTTTTTTAAATGTATTGATTTTGAATAAATTATTTTTCTTAGAGGACATGATTTTTAAAAACAAATGTTACGAAGCTATTCCTTTTACCAATTGAATGAACAATGTATAAAAACGTGTGATCATGTTGAATTTCCATATTGTGTGGATTTGATTTATTAAATAAATGGTGTTTTTGAAAGTAATTTCTTTTAAGAGATAAAATATTTTTTTAGAAGTCATAAATTTGAAAAATTACGGGTACCAATCTATTCCTCTTATGAATTTAATCTGCAAACTATAAAAATATATGATTATGTATAAAGTGCATACTTTGTTTATTCCATTTATTAAAGAAATGAGTTTTTTAAATGTCTTAGTTTTTTTAGAAGTTGTGATTTTTTAAAATCAAGGGTACTAATCTCTTCCTCCTACAAATTTTCCATCCAGTGTATGAAAATGTGTAATCATAAAGAACTAGCATTTTTTTAAAACTCTTGTTTTTAACAAATAATGTAATTTATTTAGAAGTCCTATTTTTAAAAAATGAGTGGCAGTAAGTTATTTCGCTTACCAATTGTGTGAACAACCCATTAAAGGGTGCGATAATGTAGAATGCAAAAAATTGGTTTATTTGATTTATTCAATCAATGCTGTTTTTTTAAATTCTTTTTTTAGGAACTGATGTAATTTTTTTACAAGTCACGACTTTTAAAAACATGGGGTACTAAACTATTCCACTTACCAATTGTGTGCACAATGTATAAAAATGTGCGTTCATGCTTATTAATGTGCATATTTTGTTGGTTAAACTTGTTAAACAAGTGTAATTTTTTAGAAGTCGTGTTTAAAAATATATATATATATATTTTTAGGAGTTAATATTCTTGAAAACAAGGGGTACTAATATATTCCTCTTACCAATTGTGTGTGCAACCTATAAAAATGTGCTATCGTGTAGAATATTCTTACTTCGTTTATTCTATTTATTAGACAAATTGCATTTCTTAAAAATCCTTGTATTTTAAGAAATAAACTAATTTGTTTAGAAGTTATGATCTTTAAAAATGATGGGTACTAAGTTGTTCCTTTTAAAAATACATTCTGAATTGAAAAAATGTGCATACTTTTTATATTTGATTGGTTAAACAAATGCAATTTTTTTTAATCATGTTTTCTAAGAAAAAAACAAAAAAAAATCTTAAGTCATGGTTTTTAGAAACAAAGGGTACTAAGTTCTTCCTGATACAATTTTTATGAGCAATGTATAAAACTATTCTATTATGAATAATGTGCATACTTTGTTGATTCGAATTATTAAACAAATGGTATTTTTTAAAAAGACTTGTTTTTAAGAAGCAAATAATTTTTTTAGAGAACACGATTTATAAAAACAAGGGGTAAAGCTATTCCTCCTTACAATTGCATGCACAACCTATAAAATTGTGTGATCATGTATAAGGTGGATACTTAAAATTCTTATTTTTTAAGAAATAAATTAATTTCTTAGAATACTTGTTTTTTAAAAAGAAGGGACTCTAAACTCTTACTCTTACCAATTGCGTGCGCAATGTATAAAAACGTTCCATTATGCAGAATGCAGATACTTTCTTGATTCAATTTATTAAATAAATGGCATTTTAGAAAATGTCATTTTTAAAAATGAGGGGCGCTAAGCTATTCCTCTTACCAACTGTGTGCACAATGTATGAAAAGGTGAGATTCTGTAGCATGTACAACATTTGTTTGTTCCATTTATTAAATATATAACATTTTTAAAATATTCATGTTTTTTAAGATATAAATTAATTGTTTTATGAATCACAATTTTAAAAAAATCACGGATACTAGCATATTCCTCTTACTAATCACGGATCATGTAGAATGTGAATACTTTGTTGATTCATTTTATAAAATAAATGGAAATTTTTTAATTCTTATGTTTTTATCAATCAAGTAAATTTTTTAGATGTGATTTCTTAAAATAAGGGGTACTACGCTATTCCTCTTACCAATTGTGTGTGCAACCTATATGAATTTTTGATCAAGTATAATTTTCATACTTTGTTTATTGAACTTATTAATTAAATGGTGTTATTTAAAAACTTGTGTTTTTTAATAATTAAAGTATTTGTTTTAGAAGTCATGGATTTTAAAAATGAGGGGTACTAAACTATTTCGATTACCGATTTTGTGTGCAATGTACTAACAGGTGTGATTATGTATAGAATTGCATACTTTGTTAATTGGATTTATAAAACAAATGGGGTGTTTAGAAAATATGAGTTTTTAAAGAAATAAAGTAACTCTTTTAGAAATCACGATTTTTAAAAAATGAGTGATAGCACCTTATTCCTCCTAAAAATTGAGTGCACAACCTATAAAAGGGTGTGATAATGTAGAATGTGCATACTTTGCTTATTTTATTTATTAAACAAAGTGTGTTTTTTAAAGTCTCATTTTTAAACAGATAAAGTAATGTCTTTCAAAGTCATGATTTTTAAAAAGAAGGGGTACTAAGCTCTTCCTCTTACCATCTATCTGTACAATGTATTGAAATATGATATTAAGTAGAATGTGCATACTTTGTTTATTTGATTTATTGAAGAAGTGTTATTTTTTTTAAATCATGTTTTTTAAGAAATAAAGTAATGTTATTAGAAGTCGTGATTTTTAAAAGAAGTGGTACTAAGCTCTTCATGTTTACAATTGTGTGCACAATGTATTTAAAGGTTTGATTATGTAGAAATGTTCATACTTTGTTAAGTTGATTTAATAAACAAATGGAGTTTGATAAAAAGTCATGTTTTTCATAAATAATGTAATTTTGCATAGAAAACGTGATTAAAAAAATAGGGGTAATAATATGTTACTCATACCAATTGTGAGCACAATGTATAAGAATGTGCGATCATGTAAAATTTGCATACTTTGTTGGTCCAAATTATTTAACAAATGACGTTTTTCAAAAAGTCATGTTTTTAAAGAAATAAAACATTTTTTCTGAAGTCATGATTTTTAAAAACATGGGTATTAAATTATTTCTCTTTCCAGTCACATGTGGAATCTATAAAGTGTGCGATCATGTAGAATGTGCAAAATTTGTTTATTCTATTTATGAAATAAATGACATTTTTTTTCAAAGTATTGTTTTTGAGAAATAAAGTGAATTTTTAGAAATCATAATATTTTAAATCAAGTGGCACTAAGCACGTTCTCTTACCAATTTCATGTAAAATATATCAACAGATGCCATTATCTAGAATCTACACACTTTATTGATTATATTTATTGATTAAATGGAATTTTTTAAATGTATTGTTTTTCAAGAATTTTTTTTAGAGGACGTGATTTTTAATAACAAGTGTTACAAAGTTATTCCTCTTACCAATTACATGAACAATGTATAAAACCATGAGTATCATGTAGAATTTTCATACTACGTGCATTCGATTTATTAAATAAATGGTGTTTTTGAAAGTCATATCTTTTAAGAGAAAAAATAAGTTTTTTAGAAGTCATAAACATTAAAAATTGGTTGTACCAATCTATACCTCTTTTGAATTTAATCAGCAAACTATAAACTATATGATTATGTGGGTTCATTTAGATTATTCTTACTTTATTTATTTCATTTAGTAAAAAAATGGGATTTCTTAAAAATCCTTGTTTTTTAAGAAATAAACTAATTTGTTTAGAAGTTGGGATTTTAAAAAACAATGGGTACTAAGTTGCTCCTTTTAACAATAGCCTGCACAATGCATAAAATGTGGATTTATGTAAAACATGCATAATTTTTCTATTTGATTGGTTAAACAATTTCATTTATTAAGTCATTTTTTTAAGAAAGAAAAGAAAAAACTAAGTCATGGTTTCTAGAAACAAGGGGTACTAAGCTCTTCCTCATAAATTTTTTGCGCATAATGTATAAAACTATTCGATTATCAAGAATGTGCATACTTTGTTGATTCAAATTATTAAACAAATTGTGTTTTTTAAAAAGGATTTTTTTTAAGAAGAAAAGAAATTTTTTAGAGAGAACGATTTATAAAAATGAGGGGTACAAAGCTATTCCTCTTAACAGTTGCATGCACAACTTATAAAATTGTGTGATCATGTATAAGGTGCATACTTTGTTGATTTGAATCAATAAACAAATGGCATTTTTTAGAAAGTCTTATTTTTTATTAAATAAAGTAATTTCTTACAATATGTGATTTTTAAAAAGAAGGGACTATAAACTTTAACTCTTACAATTGTGTGTGCAATGTAGAAAAAGGTTCCATTATGTAGAATGCAGATACTTTCTTGATTCAATTTATTAAATAAATGGCATTTTAGAAAATGTCATTTTTACAAACGAGGGGTGATAAGATATTCCTCTTACCAACTGTGTGCACAATGTATAAAAAGGTGAGCTTTTGTAGCATGTCAGAAATTTGTTTATTCCATTTATTAAATATATAACATTTTTTTTAAAATCATGTTTTTATGAAATAAAGTAATTCTTTTCTAAGTCATGATTTTAAAAAATGAGGGATACTAATATATTCCTCTTACCAATTGCATGATATATGTATAAAAAGGTGTTATCAAGTAGAATGTGAATAATTTGTTTATTCATTTTATTAAATAAATGGCATTTTTTTTATTCTTGTTTTTATCAATTAAGTAATTTTTTAATAGGATTTCTTAAAATGAGGGGTACTATGCTATTCCTCTTACCAATTGTGTGTGCAACCTATACAAAATTTTGATCAAGTATAATTTTCATACTTTGTTTATTCAACTTATTAATTAAATGGTGCTATTTAAAAACTTGTGTTTTTTAAGAATTGAAGTATTTGTTTTAGAAGTCATGATTTTTAAAAATGAGGGGTACTAAAATATTCCTCCTACCAATTTTGTGTGCAATGTACAAAAAGGTGTGATTATGTATAAAATTGCATACTTTGTTTATTTGATTTATTAAACACATAGGGCTTTAAAAATATGTGTTTTTTAAGAAATAAAGTAATTGTTTTAGAAATCCAGACTTTAAAAAAATGAGTGATAGTAAGTTATTCCTGCTAACAATTGAGTACACAATCTATAAAAAGGTGTGATAATGTAGAATGTTCATACTTTGTTTATTTGATTTATTAAACAAATGGTGTTTTTTAAAGTCTTGTTTTTAAAGAGATAAAATAATGTTTTCAAAGTCATGATTTTTAAAGAGAAGGGCTAGTAATCTCTTTCTCTTACCATCTATGTGTGCAGTGAATTGAAAGGTGCTACTATGTAGAATGTACATACTTTGTTTATTTAATTTATTAAAGAAATGTTATTTTTCTAAAATCATGTTTTTTAACAAATAAAGTAATGTTTTTGGAAGTCGTGATTTTGAGAAGAAGTGGTACTAATCTGTTCATGTTTACAATTGTGTGAAAAATGTATTTAAAGGTTCGATTATGTAGACATGTGCATACTTTGTTAAGTTGATTTCATAAAAAATAGAGTTTGATAAAATGTCATATTTTTTCATAAATAACGTAAATTTCCATAGAAACTTGATTTAAAAACAAATAGGGGTAGTAATGTGTTACTAATACCAATTGTGACCGCAATGTATAAAAATGTGCGATCATGTAGAATTTGCATACTTTGTTGGTCCATATTTTTAAACAAATGATGTTTTTCAAAAAGTCATGTTTTTAAAGAATTAAAATAATTTTTTCTAAAATCAAGGTTTTTAAAAAGAGTGGGTATTAAGTTATTTCCCTTTCCAGTCACATGTAGAATCTATAAAAGTGTACTATCATGTAGAATGTGCAAAAAAAATTATTTGATTTATGAAACAAATGCCATTTTTTTCAAAGTATTGTTTTTAAGAAATAAAGTGACATTTTTAGAAATCATAATTTTTAAAATAAGGGGCACTAAGTGCTTCCTCTTATCAATTGCATGCACACTATATAAACAGGTGCCATTATATAGAATCTACACACTTTGATGATTCTATTTATTAAGTAAATGGTGTTTTGTAAATGTATTGTCTTTCAAGAATTTTTTTTTTAGAGGACATGACTTTTAAAAACAAGTGTTACAAAGTTACTCCTCTTACCAATTGCATGAACAATGTATACAAACATGTGATCATCTAGAATGTCCATACTGTGTGGATTCAATTTATTAAATGAATGGTGTTTTTGAAACTCATGTATTTAAGAGATAAAATAATTTTTTAGAAGTCATAAATTTTAAAAATTACGGGTACCAATCTATACCTGTTATGAATTTAATCTGCAAACTATAAAAATATATGATTATGTAGAAAGTGCATACTTTGTTTATTCCATTTATTAAAGAAATGATTTCTTTTAAATGTCTTGGTTTTTAAGAAATAAACTAAGTTTTTTAGAAGTTGTGATTTTTTAAAAGTAGGAGTACTAATCTCTTCCTCTTACAATTTTTCCATCGAATGTATGAAAATGTTTGATGATATATGGTGTGCATACTTTGTTTATTCGATTGATTAAATAACTATCATTTTTAAAAAACTATTGTTTTTAAAAAATAAAGTAATTTATTTAGAAGTCCTGCTTTTTAAAAATGAGTGGTAGCAATTTATTTCCTTTACCAATTGTGTGACCAACCCATAAAATGGTGTAATAATGTAGAATGCACAAACTTGGTTTATTTGATTTATTCAACCAATGGTGTTTTTTAAACATACTTTTTTTTTAGGAAATAATGTATTTTTTTTCAATTCATGCCTTTTAAAAACTTGTGGTACTAAACTCTTTCACTTACTAATTGTGTGCACAATGTATAGAAAGGTGTGATTATGTATAATGTGCATACACTGTTTCTTTGATTTATTAAAGAAAGTCCTTTTTTTAAATCGTGTTTTTTAAGAAATAAAGTATTTTGTTTTAAAACATGATTTTACAAAAACATGTGTACTAAGATATTCCTGACACCAAGTATGTGCACAATGTATAAAAAGGTGAGATCATGCATGATGTGCATATTTTGTTGACTAAAATTGTTAAATAAGTGTCATTTTTTATAAGTCGTGTTTTAAAAAAAACATAGAAGATGAGAATTTTGAAAACAAGGGATACTGAGATATTCCTCTTACCAATTGTGTGTGCAACCTATAAAAATGTGCAATCATGTAGAATATTCTTACTTTGTTTATTCGATTTAGTAAACGAATGTCATTTTTTAAAAATCCTTACTTTTTTAGAAATAAACTAATTTGTTTAGAAGTTGCAATTTTTAAAATCTATGGGTACTAAGTTGTTCCTTTTAACAATAGCATGTTGAATGCATAAAATGTGCATACTTTTTCTATTTTATTGGTTAAACAAATGGATTTTTTTAAATCATGTTTTCTTAGAAAGAAAGGAAAAAAATATTAAGTCATGGTTTTTAGAAACAAGGGGTACTGAGCTCTTCCTCATACATTTTTTGTGAGAAATGTATAAAACTATTCGATTATGAAGAGTGTGCATTCTTTGTTGATTCGAATTGTTAAACAAATGGTATTTTTTTAAAAGACTTGTTTTTAAGAACCAAAGAATTTTTGTAGAGAACACGATTTATAAAAACGAGGGGTACACAACTATTCCTATTGATAATTGCATGCACAACCTATAGAATTGTGTGATCATGTATAAGGTAGACACTTTGTTGGTTTGAATCAATAAACAAATGGCATTTTTTAGAAAGTCTTATTTATTAAGAAAATAATTATTTTCTTAGAATACGTGATTTTTAAAAATAAGGGTTTGTAAACTCTAACTCTTACCAATTGTGTGTGCAATGTACAAAAGGGTTCCATTGTGTAGAATGCAGATACTTTCTTGATTCAATTTATTAAATAAATGGCATTTTAGAAAATGTCATTTTTAAAAACGAGGGGTGCTAAGATATTCCTCTTACCAACTATGTGCACAATGTATAAAAAGGAGAGATTTTGTAACATGTGAAAAAATTGTTTATTCCATTTATTAAATATATAACATTTTTACAGAAATCATGTTTTTTTATGAAACAAATTAATAATTTTATGAATCGCAATTTTAAAAAATGAGGGATACTAACATATTCCTCTGATTACTTGCATGGACAATATCTAAAAAGGTGACATTATGTAGGATGTGAATACTTTGTTGATTCATTTTTTATCAAGTATAAACTTCATACTTTGTTTATTGAACTTACTAATTAAATGGTGTTATTTAAAAACTTGTGTTTTTTAAAAATTAAAGTATTTGTTTTAGATGTCATGATTTTTAAAAATGAGTGGTACTAAACTATTCCACTTAACAACTTTGTGCTCAATGTACAAAAATGTGTGATTATGTCAAAATTACATACTTTGTTTATTTGATTTATTAAACAAATGGGGTTTTTAAAAAAGATGTGTTTTT
Source organism: Pseudotsuga menziesii (assembly GCA_001517045.1). Lineage (NCBI taxonomy): Eukaryota > Viridiplantae > Streptophyta > Pinopsida > Pinales > Pinaceae > Pseudotsuga > Pseudotsuga menziesii. The sequence continues at coordinate 77,060 of LPNX010630964.1, forward strand.
TAAGAAATAAAGTTATTGTTTTAAAAATCACAATTTAAAAAAAATGAGTGATAGTAAGTTATTCCTCCTAACAATTGAGTACACAACCTATAAAAATGTGTGATAATGTAGAATGTACATACTTTGCTTATTTAATTTATTAAACAAATGGTGTTTTTTAAAGTCTTATTTTTAAAGAGATAAAGAATGCTTTTCAAAGTCATGATTTTTAAAAAGAAGGGGTGGTAAGCTCTTTCTCTTACCATCTATGTGCACAAATAATTCAAAGGTTCTATTAAGTAGAAGGTGCATAGTTTGTTTATTACATTATCAAAGAAATGTTATTTTTCTAAAATCATGTTTTTAAAGAAATAAACTGGTTTTTTTAGAAGTGATTTTTAGAAGAAGTGGTTCTAAACTCTTCATTTTTACAATTATGTGCACAATGCATTTAAAGGTTCGATTATGTATAAATGTGCATGCTTTGTTACGTTGATTTAATAAACAAATAGAGTTTGATAAAAAAAGGCATGTTTTTTTCTTCTTCAGAAATACCGTTACTTTCCCTAGAAATGTGGTTAAATTAAATAGGGGTATTAATGTGTTACTCATACCAATTGTGAGCGCAATGTATAAAAATGTGCGATCATGTAGAATTTTAATACTTTGTTGGTCGAGATTATTAAACAAATGATGTTTTTCAAAAAGTCATGTTTTTAAAGAAATAAAAAAAAAATATTCTGAAGTCATGATTTTCTAAAACAATGGTATTAAGTTATTTCTCTTTCCAATCACATGTGGAATCTATAAAAGTGTGTGATCATGCAGAATGTGCAAAATTTTTTTATTCATTTTATTAAACAAATGAATTTTTTTTCAAGGTATTGTTTTTAATAAATAAAGTGAATTTTGCAAAAATTGTAATTTTTTAAAAGAAGGGCCACTAAGCTCTTCCTCTTACCAATTGCATGCACAATATATAAAAAGGTGCCATTATATAGAATCTGCACACTTCGTTGATTCTATTTATTAATTAAATGATGTTTTTTAAATGTCTTGTTTTTAAAGAAATATTTGTTTTTAGAAAATGTGATTTTTAAAAAGAAGGGTTACACAACTACTATTCTTACCAACTGCATGAACAATGTATAAAAATGTATTATCATGTAGAATTTCCATACTATGTGAATTCGATTTATTAATAAAATGGTGTTTTGAAAGTTGTGTGTTTTAAGAGATAAAACAAGTTTTTTAGAAGTCATAAATTTTAAAAATTACGGGTACCAATCTATTCCTCTTATCAATTTCATCCATATCTATGTTTATGTAAAATCTATGTTTATGTAAAAAGTGCATATTTTTTTTATTTCATTTATTAAAGAAATGACTTTTTTAAAATATCTTGGTTTTTAAGAAATAAGCTAAAATGTCAAGGGTACTAATCTCCTTCTCTTAAAATTTTCCATCCAATGTATGAAAATTTGTGTTTATGTATAGTGTGCATCCTTTTTTTATTTGATTGATTAAAGAATTGGAATTTTTTAAAAACTCTTGTTTGTAACAAATAAAGTAATTTATTTAGAAGTCCCGCTCTTTAAATATATGTGGTAGTAAGTTAATTTGCTTACCAATTATGTGCACAACCTATAAAAGGGTGTGATAATGTAGAATGCACAAACTCGGATTATTTGATCTATTAAACAAATTGTGTTTTTTTAAAAGTCTTGTTTTTAGGAAATAATGTAATTTGTTTACAAGTCATGACGTTTAGAAACGTGGGGTAATAAACTCTTCCTCATACAAATTATGCACACAATGTATAGAAAGGTGTGATTATGTAGAATGTGCATACTGTGTTTATTTGATTTAGTAAAGAAATATCGATTTTTTAAATCTTGTTTTTTAAGAAATTAAGTATTTAAAAAAATGATTTTACAAAAATAGGGGTACTAAGATATTCCTGACACCAATTGTGTGCAAAATATATAAACTAGTGCGATTATGCAGAATGTGCATATTTTGTTGATTCAAATTGGTAAACAAGTGTCATTTTCTTTTTTAACAGAAACTAAGAAAGGTTTTTTATAAAACAGGATATGCACAACCATTCATTATAGAGAAAAAAGCAAGAACAGAGAGTTCTTGCAGTTCAAAAATGCTGCATACAAAACTAGTACATGGAGATGACCAAAAAACTCCATAGAGGGAATTTGCAAAACAACTAATGCTTGGGGTAGTTTATACCCTTATAAAATGTCTGCAAAGTAAAAGACAATAAAACATATTAACATTTTTAAGAGAGAACCGATTAAGGATTGCCTCTGGGCTTCATGGGCTGAACCAATGATTCCTCCTCCATGGGGTGCGCTGCAGCTGTAGGGGATTCGTTTGCCTTGCGACACTGGTTCATATTGATCAGGTGTTGGAGATCTTCCTGAATTCTATCAACCTTACCAATCATTTCCCTAAGGTTACTCTCGTTGTCGTCGATCCTTGCATCATGATTGTTGATTTGCAAAGATGTATAACTTACCACTTCCCCCATGCTCTTGACCTCCTGTGCTATTTCCTTATTATCCATTATACCTATCGCCATCATCTCATAGAGATGCCTGAGATTCTTCTTTACGTCCATAATGCCAGTGTTTTCATTAGCCTGAGACATGCTACTGTTTCCTGGAGAAATATCGATACGGGTGAAGTTGCTATGCAGAGCTCAGATTGAACCTGCTATCAAACAAGCCTGATTCTCAGTGGAGAGGCCACTAAGGATGTACTTTAGCACTTTAAGCTCCTACTAGAGGGAGGAACCCTCCTTGATTCGGCAGGATAAAGTGCCCACTGCACCTTCCTTCCACCCTGAATAGTGACAGCCCAAACTCATGTTTTTCTCAGCAGTGAGGGACTGAGTGTTAGATGGGAGACTATGGCCAGACTCAATGTTTGCAAACCACAGTGAAGAGCCTGAAAGGGTGCTACAAGAGCAAGAGGAGAAGGCTGCAAGGGTGATCCTTTCCTTCACGAAATTCCTGGTGAGAGGGAGCGCTTCCCACAGAATTTCCTGCAATCACACAATAAGTGAGAAGATCCTTCAGGAAGGAGCACGAGGTGGGAGCTAGCTGTGGAAGGAGGGTGTGAGGAAGTATGATAAAGTAGTAGGGTTAAGGGAGGGATAAGGGAGGGGGGTAAGGTAAGAGCTAGGGAATGGAATAAGGAGAATATGGAGGGAAAAGGGGATGGGGGCAAGGAAGGAAAAAAGATGGAGGGATAAGGTGAATGGAGGAGGAGTTCTTCGAGAAAACCTTTACGGGAAACAAAAGACACTTCAAGGAGTGGAGAGTGGGAAGACCACTTTCCTTGAGAGAGGAAAAAGTAAGCCCAACAAGCCATTAGGGAATGAATTTGGTGTAAGGATATTTTCCGTTAAGAATAAAATGGCCTTGAGGTAGGGAGGCCCCCATGTTTGCCAAGGCATCCGCTGCTGGGTTATTGTTGCAAAGAATGTGGAATAGCTCATAGGATTTAGACATGAGAGGCTTAGCTTTATCATACAGATGACAACAATTAATTGAACCAGAGGTGTATCCATTAATCATCTTGAAAATAACATCCCGAGAGTCTCCGAAGATCGTTATCTTGTGGATGTCTTTGCTGACTAAGGATTGTAGTCCATGTAGGAGCACCAACCACTCGGCCTCGCTGTTGGTCCTATGTCCAAGGCCCCAAGCGAAGGTTTGTTCAACATGTCCTCTGGGATCCAAGAGGACCCCCCCCCCGCACCTGCCACCCCTGAAACAAGTGTCATTTTTTAAAAGTTGTGTTTAAAAATATAAAAGTTGAGATTTTTGAAAATAAGGGGTACAAATATATTCCTCTTAAATATTGCATGCAAAACCTATAAAAATGTGTGATCATGTAAAATCTTCGTACTTTGTTTATTCGATTTATAAAAAAATGCCATTTCTTAAAAAGTCTTTTTATAAGAAAAATCTAATTTGTTTAGAAGTCACAATTTTTAAAAACGATGGGTACTAAGTTGTTCATTTTCACAATAACATGCACAATGCATTAAATGTGGAATTATGTAAAATCTGCATACTTTTTCTATTTGATTGATTTAACAAATACATTTTTTTAAGTTGTGTTTTTAAGAAAGAAAGGAAAAAAATCTAAAGACATGATTTTTAGAAACAAGGGGTACTATAGTGTTCCTCATACAAATTGTGTTCGCAATTTATAAGACTATTTGATTATGAAGAATGTGCATACTTTGTTGATTCAAATTATTAAACAAATGGTGTTTTTTTAAAAAAATTGTTTTTAAGAAGCAAATAAGTTTTTAGTGAACACGACTTATAAAAGTGAGCGTACAAATCTATTCCTCTTGACAATTTCATGCACAACCTATAAAATTGCGTGATCATGTCTAAGGTGCATACTTTGTTGATTTCAATGAATAAACAAATGACATTTTTTACAAAGATTCATATTTTAAGAAATAAAGTATTTTGTTAGAATAAATGATTTTTAAAAAGAAGGGACACTCAACTCTAACTCTCACCAATTGTGTGCACAATGTATAAAAAGGTTCCATTATGTAGAATGCAAATACTTTTTTTATTCCATTTATTAAATAAATGGCATTTTAGAAAATGCCATTTTTAAAAACGAGGGGTGCTAAGATATTCCTCTTACCAACTATGTGCACAATGTATAAAAAGGTGAGATTATTAGCATGTGCGAAAATTTTTTATTCCATTATTAAATATATAACATTTTTAAAAAATTCACGATTTGATTTTTAAAACTGAGGGATACTAGCATATTCCTCTTACTAATTGCATGAACAATGTATAAAAAGGTGTGATCATGTAGAATGTGAATACTTTGTTTATTCAATTTATTAAATAAATAGTGTTTTTTAAAAATTCTTATTTTTTATGAATTACGTAATTTTTTTAGATATTGTAAATTTTTTAAAATGGGGGGTACTACGCTATTCATACTTTGTTTATTTAGCTTATTAAGTAAATGGTGTTAATTAAAAACTTGTGTTTTTTAAGAATTAAAGTATTTCTTTTAGAAGTCACGATTTTAAAAAATGAGCGGTACTAAACTATTTTGCTTACCAATATTGTGTGTAATCTATAAAAATGTGTGATTATGCATAAAATTGCATACTTTGTTTATTCTATTTATTAAACAAACGGGGGTCTTTAAAAATATATGTTTTTTTAAGAAATAAAGTAATTGTTTTAGAAATCGCGATTTTAAAAAAATGATTTATAGTAAGTTATTCATCCTAAAAATTAAGTGCACAACCTATAAAAATGTGGGATAATGTAGAATACGCATACTTTTCTTATTTGATTTATTAAACAAATGGTGGTTTTAAAGTCTTGTTTATAAGGAGATAAAGTAATGTCTTTCAAACTCATGATTTCCAAAAAAGAAGGGTTACTAATCTCTTCCTCTTACCATCTATGTGTGCAATGTATTTAAAGGTGCTATTATGTAGAATGTGCATACTTTGTTTATTTGATTAATTAAAGAAATGTTATTTTTTTTAAATCATGTTTTTTAAGAAACAAAGTAATGTTTTTAGAAGTCGTGATTTTTAAAACAAGTGGTACTAAGCTCTCCATGTTCGCAATTGTGTGCATAATGTATTTAAAGGTTAGATTATGTAGAAATCTGCATAATTTCTTAAGTTGATTTAATAAAAAAATGGAGTTTGATACAAAGTCATGTTTTGTTAGAAATGACGTAATTTTCCATAGAAAATGTGGTTTAAAAAAAATAGGGGTACTAATATGTTACTCACACCAATTGTGAGCGCAATGTATAAAAATGTGTGATCATTTAGAATTTGCATACTTTGTTGGTCCAGATTATTATACAAATGTCGTTTTTCAAAATGTCATGTTTTTAAATTCATGATTTTTAAAAACAGGGGTATTAAGTTTTTTCTCTTTCCAATCAAATGTAGAATCTAGAAAAGTGTGTGATCATGTAGAATGTGCAAAATTTGTTTACTCAATTTATTAAACAAATGACATTTTTTTTCAAAGTATTGTTTTTAAGAAATAAAGTGACTTTTTAAGAAATCGTAATATAAAAAAAAGGGGGCACTAACCTCTTCGTCTTACCAATTGCATGACAATATATAAAAAGGTTCCATTATATAGAATCTGCACACTTTGTTGAGTCTATTTATTAAGTAAATGATGTTTTTTAAATGTCTTTCTTTTCAAGAAATATTTTTTTAGAGGACATGATTTTTAAAAACAAGGGTTACAAAGTTATACCTCTTACCAATTGCATGAACAATGTATAAAAACATGTGGATTCGATTTATTAAATAAATCATGTTTTTGAAAGTCATGTCTTTTAAGAGATAAAATAGTTTTTTTAGAAATCGTAAATTTTAAAAAATTAGGGGAACTATTCTATTCCTCTTATGAATTTAATCCAAAAACTATAAAAATCTATGATTATGTATAAAGTGCAGAATTTTTTTATTCCATTTATTAAATAAATGAGTTTTTTTAAATGTCTTGTTTTTTTAAGAAATAAACTATTTTTTAGAAGTTCTGATTTTTTAAAATCAGGGGTACTAATCTCTTCCTCCTAGAAATTTTCCATCCAATGTATGAAAATGTGTGATTATGTATAGTATGCATACTTTCTTTAATCGAATGATTAAAAAACTAAAATTTTAGTAAACCTCTTGTTTTTAACAAATAAAGTAATTTATGCAGAAGTCCTATTTTTTAAAAATGAGTGGTAGTAAGTTATTTCGCTTACCAATTGCGTGCACAACCTGTAAAAGGGTGTGATAATGTAGAAGGGACAAACTTGGTTTATTTGATTTATTAAACAAATGGTGTTTTTTTTTAATTCTTATTTTTTACAAAATAATATATATATTTTTTGCAAGTCATGACTTTTAAAAACATGGGTACTAAACTCCTCCTCATACTAATTTTGTGCACAACGTATAGAAAGGTGTGATTATGTAGAATGTGTATACTATGTTTATCTGATTTATAAAAGAAATGTCATGTTTTTTAAATCGTGTTTTTTAAGAATTAAAGAATTTTACAAAAACATGGGTACTAAGATATTCCAGACACCAATTGTGTGTACAATGTATAAAAAGGTACGATCATGCAGAATTTGCGTATTTTGTTGATTGAAATGTTTAAACAAGTGTCATTTTTTAAAAGTTGTGTTTTAAAAATATATATATAATTTTAGAAGTTGATATTTTTTCAAACAAGCGGTACTAATATATTCCTCATACCAATTGTGTGTGGAACCTTTAAAAATGTGCAATCATCTAGAATCTTCTTACATTGTTTATTCAATTTAGTAAAAAAATAGGATTTCTTAAAAAGTCTTTTTTTTAAGAAATGAACTAATTTGTTTAGAAGTTGTGATTTTTAAAAACAATGGGTACTAAGTTGTTCATATTAACAATAGCATGCACAATGCATAAAATGTGGAATTATGTAAATTTGTCATACTTTTTCTATTTGATTGGTTAAACAAATGCATTTTTTTAAGTCGTGTTTTTTAAGAAAGAAATGAAAAAAAATATTAAGTCATGATTTTTAGAAACAAGGGGTACTAAGCTCTTCTGTATAAAAATTATGTGTGCAATGTATAAAACTATTCTACTATGAAGAATGTGCATACTTTGTTGATTTGAATTATTAAAAAAATGGTGTTTTTTTAAAAATTCTTGTTTTTAGAAGCAAAGAGTTTTTTTAGAGAACACGATTTATAAAATGGAGGGGTACAAAGCTATTTGTATTGACACTTGCATGCACAACCTATAATATTGTGCGATCATGTAGAAGGTTCATACTTTTTTTATTTGAATCAATAAACAAATGACGTTTTTTAGAAAGTCTTATATTTTAACAAATAAAGTAATTTGTTAGAATACGTGATTTTTAAAAAGAAGGGACACTAAACTCTAACTCTTACCAATAGTGTGTGCAATGTATAAAAAGGTTTCATTATGTAGGATGAAGATACTTCCTTGATTCCATTTATTAAATAAATGACATTTTAGAAAATGCCATTTTTGAAAACAAGGGGTGCTAAGATCTTGATCTTACCAACTGTGTGCACAATGTATAAAAGGTGATATTATGTAGCATGTGCAAAATTTGCTTATTCCATTTATTAAATATATAATTTCTTTTTAAAATTCATACTTTTTAAGAAATAAAGTAATTGTTTTGTGAGTCATTATTTTTAAAAATGAGGGATACTAATATATTCCTCTTACTAATTGCATGAACAATTTGTAAAAAGGTGTGATCATGTAGAATGTGAATACATTGTTGATTCAAGTTATTAAATAAATGGAACTTTCTAAAAAAAAAAAAATTTATGAATTAAGTAATTTTTTTAGGTGTTGTGATTTTTTAAAAAGAGGGGTACTCTGTTATTCCTCTTAACAATTGTGTGTGCAACCTATAAAAATTTGGGATCAATTATAATTTCATACTTTGTTTATTCAACTTATTAATTAAATAGTGTTATTTAAAAACTTGTGTTTTTTAAGCATTAAAGTATTTGTTTTAGAAGTCATGACTTTTTAAAATGAGGGGTACTAAACTATTCCACTTACTAATTTTGTGCACAATTTACAAAAAGGTGTGATTATATAAAGAACTGCATACTTTGTTTATTCTATTTATTACAGATGGGGTTTTTTAAAAAGATGTGTTTCTTAAGAAATAAAGTAATTGTTTTTTACAGTAGCTTTATTGAGGGCCCGGTAATCAGTGACAAGGCGCATGTCTGAGGTATCTCGTTTGGGAATAACAAATGCAGAAGATGCACAAGGAGAAGAAGAGGGTTGGATATGACCGGAGTTAATGAGTTCTGTCAATTATTTTTCCATTTCCTCCGTTTCTGTGGGGGCCAACAGGTAAGTGGGGGAATTAGGTAAGGCATGTCCGAGGATGAGATGGATTGAATGGTCTATGTTCCTGGAGGGGGGGAGGCCCGTAGGAGGTTGAAACACATCATCAAACTCTTTGAGTAGGGGATTCATGGCTTCGGGAATAGGATGAGTGGTATTGCTTGGTGGTACAGAGCGCACCAAATAGAGAGATATATACTGATTCAATTGGACATGCGGGGTTTTCTCGGTAGTAGAAGGGGTATTTGGTATTGCTGCTGTTATATATAGGTGTGGCCATCTTTTGAAAGCTTATATTGGCAAATCTTTGGCCTGATAGATAGCATTCCTTTGTGATTGGTAGGGTTTCTCCTAACAGTAAATATAAATAATCCAAGGGGGGAACATCACATAGATTAGTGTCTTTGAATTGTCCTATTGCAAAGGTGACAAGGCATCGCTTAGATATTAGGAGATGGGGACCATCCTTCTGAACCCATCCGAGATGATAGGGATGTGGGTGTGGAGTAGTAACCAGGTTGAGGTGGTTGACTAGAGCTTGAGATACCAGATTCTTCTCGCTGCCATTGTCCGTAATCAGTAAGGCTAAGGAATTTTTGATTTGGCAATTATGAGTGAAAAGTGGTTGGGTTAAGGAGTTGGAATCATCATGGGTCATTAGGAGCAAAGAGGGATCCGCATCGGTGGGAATGTCTAGAGCGAATTATTCAGTGTCCTCCGCTGGTGGAGTAGTAATGAGTTCTGTGAGTAAGGCTTTGTTGGTCTTTAGATTTCGGAGGGTTCAATAATATGAGGAGTTGTACGAGGTAGCCTTATGGAATGAACACCAAGGTGTTCTTGTATTTGTATGGCTAATAGGATTTTGAGGTCGAATAGGTGGTGTTGAAATATTGTAACTTTGAAGAATATTCTTTATGTATCTTTTGTGGCCCCGATGGTCCAACCGGGAGAACCACTTGTATTACATTGTACCTCGATGCTCCTAATCGGAAGAACTAATAAGAGTCATGAGGTAGTCCTCTCTAATTGTAAAGGTGGGTCATCAGCACCCCAGTGTGGTTACTTGAGCCTACATGTGTAACTCAAGCCTACATGAGTTAACTTAAGCCGACATGTTAATTGAGTAAACTTTAAGTACACTGATGAATATAAATAGAGGTGTAGTGCTCCTCATTTGAGACACACACACTCACTTGGAATAGCGCACTTGTGGAGGAGAGGAGTTGCTGGAGAAGGAGGAGAATTAGGTTTTTGATCTCCTTGTTGGTTTTACCTTTTTCCCTTTTTGGGGCATCTATATTGAGGAATATTTTGCTTGCTTTTTCCCTTTAGGGTTTTCCCAGGATAAATCTGTGTTGTTCTTGTGATACTGTTTCTTTCAGTGATCCTGTTTTATATGCTTTTATTATGAAAAATGAAATGATATATTGATGTCTTGGTTAAGCATATGAAAATTTAACATGGTATCAGAGCTAACCTGAATAGGGAAGCTTTCACAAGTTACAGAATCTAGGCCTTCTTATTTTTGGTTCTCTCTCCACAATCAATCAGCAAAAGAAGGCTAGGCTGACTCTCCTTTGAAGGGTGCATCATTCTGTCGAAGCGGAATTCGATTCCGACATTTTTCAATCTTCGGTACGGGAAATTAGGGCTTCTTACTGAAGAGGATTTTTCTTGTGAGCCTGGAATAGGACTTCTCCCCTCATCAAAATCGAAGTTTAGAAACCTGGATCAATATTTTTGGTTGGGTGAATCTCCGGGAAAGTCAAACCCTAGTTTGACCCCGAGCTGGAAAAACCCTAAATACTAAAACTGCTAAGTTTTTGTACATTCGCTATATTTCGAGATTGGCGAAGGTTCAGGAGCTGAAAATTTCTGGCGCCGAAGATAAAATCCTGATGAACACTGTGTACAAAATTCATCCTCATATTCACTGTATTCCAGGAGATATGGTCTCTCCAAGTTAGGGTTCCAGCCTCATCCAGAATTCATCCCTAAACAGGACACCTGGGGAGAATTGAAATATCTTGGGCTATAGAGGTCCAAATAGAATTCCTGAAGATGTTCCAGAAATTGTACGGACTTTAATTTTGGTGGTCCAAATATCAGACTCAGAAGATGATCCAGTGACACGTGGCATGTCGTACAACTTCGCTGTTCTGAACAGTCCTGTAACAGGTTACCTTGGGAAAAGGGTCATAAATCCCAATTGGTGAATCCAATTCTGATGAAACATGTGTTGTTGAATCAAGAACATTCAAGGTCACCTCAGTGCGAAGTTTCAGACATAGAGGAGCAGATAATGCGAAGATATCTCAGAAACAGTGACAGGCATTTTTGCAGAAGCTTAATCACCTGATTTGAGAGTTGAAGAATTGAGATTCTCAGGATCCAAGTACATCAGACATCTCACCTCATTCAAGCTCATTCCCTGGTAAGTTCAGGTTCTCTTTTTACAAAAAGGTTCAATTTTTATTTTATCTATCAAGATGACTTCAAGCACCAAGCTTGAAGACAAGCTAGAAGGCATAGAAAATTTTCGAGCTTGGAAATACAGGATTGGTCTCATTCTCCAAGAGAATGATCTTGATAAGTATGTCAAAGAGGAAGTATCAGAACCTGAAGAAGCTGAATCCAAGGAGAAGCATAGAAAGGATATGATCAAGGCACAAATAATTATTTCTGACTCCATTAAGGATCACTTGATTCCTCAAGTGTCATCCAAGAAGACTCCAAAAGAAATGTATGACGCCCTTTCCAGAATGTTTGAAGGAAGAAGAATCAACAGGAAGATGAATCTAAGAACTCAGCTGAAGAGCACCAAGATGAGTCATGGAGAATCCATTCATGACTATTTCTCAAGGATCTCCCAGATCAAAGAGCAACTAGAATCTATTGGAGATAAGCTTGATGAAGATGAATTGGTGATGACTGCTCTCAATGGCCTCACTAGACCATGGGAATCATTCATCCAAATGATGTGTGCCAGGAAGGAAAGCATGCTGTTCGATGTGGTATGGGAAGATTGCATTCAAGAAGAGACTAGAGTGGCCAATAGAGAAGCATTACTCAAAGAGGATGATCAAGATCTAGCCACTCATACCAGAAAAAGAAGAAGGAATCAACCCATCTTCAAGAAAGGAAATCACAAAGAGCATCATCATCCCAGAAGATTCCAAAGATCGAAAGAAATTATATCAAGTAAGGACTACTCTGGTTTTCAATGCTTCCACTGTGACAAGATAGGACACATTGCCAGAAACTGTCCTATAAAGAAGCAAGAATATCGACAGAGGATCAACAACAATAAAAGACATCAAGCTCATCTAGCTGAAGATGAGGATGAAGAAGAAGAAGATGAAGAACCTTCGAGAAAGAAAGCAAGAGAAGAAGATGCGGAAGAATATGTACTATTTTCTGCCCTCTCTGGATCTGTGACTCCTGGAGAAGACACTTGGCTTATAGATAGTGGTGCTTCAAAGCACATGACAGGTCAAAAGAAAACTTTGTCCAAACATGAAGAAAAGAGCTCTCCTCAGAAAGTATCCCTAGGAGATGACTATCAATATCCGATCAAAGGAGTTGGTGAAGCAAGCTACAAACTTGAATCAGGTAATCCCTTAAAAATGAAAGATGTATTATATGTACCTGGTCTAAAGAAAAATTTACTTTCTATCTCAGCTTTAGATAAGAAAGGATTGAGAGTTGCCTTCATAGATGGTCAAGTACTTATGTGGCCCAAAGGAAAGAATATTGAAGACTCAATCATCATCGGTGAAGAAGAAGGGGGCTTGTATAAACTCAAGGGGCACTCAGAAACAGCCTTTGTGCATGAGTCCACTGACCCTAGTGAAATTTGGCATAGAAGGCTTGCCCACATCAATTACAAGGCTCTACCTCATGTGAACAAGGTAGTGACAGGATTACCAGATATGAAGATCCAGCATGAAGGCATTTGCAAAGGATGTGCAAAGGGAAAGAACATCAAGAATCCATTCCCAAAGAGTGAAACAAAATCAAAAGGTACGTTGGAATTGATTCATTCAGATGTATGTGGTCCAATGTCTTACACATCCCTAAGTGGCTTTGAATACTATATCACATTTATTGATGATTTTTCAAGAAAGACTTGGATATACTTCTTGAAGGCAAAGGTTGAAGTGTTTGAGAAATTCAAGGAGTTCAAAGCCTTGATAGAGAATCTTTCTGACAAGAAAATCAAGATTCTTCGATCAGACAATGGAGGAGAATACACCTCAAAAGAGTTTGAGGCTTTTTGCAAAGATGCAGGAATAAAAAGGGAGCTAACTACTCCTTACAATCCTCAACAGAATGGGGTAGCAGAAAGAAAGAATAGAACCATCATGGAGGCAGTAAAGACAATGTTATATGATCAAGATCTTCCAATGCACCTATGGGCAGAAGCGGCAAGAACTGCTATATATGTACAAAATAGAATATCTCACAGTGATCTTGGGTTCAAAACTCCAGAAGAGATATTCATAGGAAAGAAGCCTGAGGTAAGTCACCTCAAGATATTTGGTTGTCCAGTATATATCCATATACCAAAAGAGAAAAGAACCAAATTAGACCCTGCCGGAAAGAAGGGGATATTTGTTGGATATTGTGAAGTATCCAAAGCATTTAGAATCTACATTCCTGGATTCCGCCACATAGAAATCAGTCAAGATGTGACATTTGATGAAGAGACAACTCTCAAAAGATCCAGAAAGTGCCAACTTGAAGAAGTATATGAAGAAGAAACACCACCCAGAAGTAAAGAAACTTCGTGTCTCCCTGAAGATGAGGCTCCTGAAGATCATGACATGGCAGAACCACAAGAACCTACCATGATGGAGATTTCAAGAAAAAGAAATCCTGCTTGGACAAGAGAAATTCTACAAGAGGCAGAAAGAGATGGAGCTCCTGAAGGCTCTACAAGGGAAAGAAAGAAACCTAATACTTTTTCCAACTATGTAGCCTTGATGTGTGACCTAGTAGAAAAAGAACCTACAAACTATGAAGAAGCAGTACAGAAGAAAGAATGGGTAGAAGCAATGACTGAAGAATACCAGTCAATTATGAAGAATGATGTGAGGGATATAGTTCTCAAGCCAGAAGGAAAAAGTATAGTATCCTCCAAATGGATATTTAAAATCAAGCATGCAGCTGACGGAAGTATCGAGAAGTATAAAGCAAGATTTGTGGCCAGAGGTTTCTCTCAGAAAGAGGGAATTGATTATGAAGATACATTTGCTCCTGTAGCACGATATACTTCGATTAGAACTATCACGACTCTTGCATCCATAATGAAGTGGGACTTACATCAGATGGATGTGAAAACCGCTTTTCTGAATGGTGTTATCGAAGAAGAAGTCTACATAGAGCAGCCTCAAGGATTTGAAGTTGAAGACAGACGTACTCATGTGTGCAAGTTGAAGAAGGCCTTATATGGTCTTAAACAAGCTCCTAGAGCTTGGTATGAGAGGATAGATAGTTTCCTGGCGAGCATGGGCTTTATCAAGAGTAAGGTTGATCCTAACCTTTATCTCAAGGTTATTGAAGAAGAACCTGTCATCCTACTACTATATGTGGATGATCTATTCTTGATAGGAAATAAGAAACAGATTATGGAAAACAAGAAGAGACTAGAAGAAGAATTTGAGATGAAAGACCTTGGGTTAATCCACTATTTCCTAGGTCTGGAAGTATGGCAGAGTTCAGAAGGAATCTTTCTCAATCAAGGAAAGTATGCAGTAGAAATATTGAAAAGATTCAACATGTTGAATTGCAAAGCTTTATCCACTCCCATGGATTCCAACCTGAAGTTGTTAACTGATGACTCATCAGAGTTAGTAGATGTTACCCTTTACAGACAGATCATTGGGTCATTGATGTATTTGACAAATACCAGGCTAGGCATTTGTTTTGCTGTGAACACCCTAAGTCAATATCTAGTTCAACCTAGACGGGTTCACTTGGTAGCTGCAAAACATGTGATGAGATATTTGAAAGGAACTATAGACTTTGGTATATATTATGATAATATTCATGAGTATAGATTGCATGGATATATAGATGCAGATTGGGCCGGAAGCATCTCAGATAGAAAAATCACTTCAGGTGGATGTTACAGTTTGGGATCTGCTATGATCTCATGGTTTAGCAGAAAACAATCCAGTGTTGCTTTAAGTACAGCTGAAGCAGAATATATAGCAGCTTGCTCTGCTAGTTGTGAAGCCATATGGCTTCAGAAGCTACTATCAGGATTATTCAACCTAGAGCTGGACACTACCGTGATTCTATGTGATAACCAAAGTTGCATAAAGATGACAGAGAACCCTATGTTTCATGACAGATCAAAGCACATAGAAATCATATATTTCTACATTCGAGATATGATGCAGAAGGGAGCTATAAAGCTTCAGTATGTGAGTACTGATGAACAAGTTGCTGATATTTTGAGAAAGCCTCTGTCCCGAGTAAAGTTTGAATACTTTCGAGACAAGCTTGGTGTGGTTCGAAAGGACCTTCCCCGAAATGGGGAGTAGTGATGCTGTAGTGGGATTGTATCATCCCTGGGCACTTACCCTAAAGTGATCCGGAGACCTCAGTCTTTGAGAATGAAGAGGGATTGTATCATCCCGGGACATCTGTCCAGAATAGATCCGGTGACCTCGGTCATCGAGAACATGATGGGATTGTATCATCCTTGGGCACCTTCCCTAAAGTGATCCAGAGACCTCGGTCTTCGAGAATGAAGAGGGATTGTATCATCCTGGGACATCTATCCATAATAGATCCGGTGGCTTCGGTCCTCGAGAATGTGGTAGGATTACATCATCCTTGGACTCAAGTCCTAAAGTGATAGGGAGGGATTATCCCGTAAATGTATCCGGTGACTTCGATCGTCGAGAATGTGGTAGGATTACATCATCCTTGGACTCAAGTCCTAAAGTGATAGGGAGGGATTATCCCGTAAATGTATCCGGTGACTTCGGTCGTCGAGAATGTGGTAGGATTGCATCATCCTTGGACTCAAGTCCTAAAGTGATAGGGAGTGATTATCCCGTAATTGTATCCGGTGACTTCGGTTGTCGATAATGTGGTGGGATTGTATCATCCCTAGACTTTAAGTCCAAAAATGATCCAAAGACTTTTTGTCTTTGAGTTGTGGGTTGCAGGTTGTTGCTGATGATGATGATGGCATACTGATTGACAGATCAGAATATGCTGAAGATATTGTTGCTGATCAAACAGTCAAAGTGCTGAAGATGTTGCTGATTGAAAGGTCAAAATGCTGAAGATGTTGTTGCTGATCGAACAGTCAAAGTGCTGAAGATGTTGCTGATCGAAAGGGTCCAAGTGCTGAAGATGTCGTTGCTAATTGAAAGATCAAAATGCTGAAGATGTTGTTGCTGATCGAACCAGTCAAAGTGCTGAAGATGTTGCTGATCGAAAGGTCAAAGTGCTGAAGATGTCGCTGCAAATTGAAAGATCAAAATGCTGAAGATGTTGTTGATGATGAAGACTGCAGATTGAAGATCAAGACTACATGATGTTGAAAAGATTCCAATGATTTATAGATGTGTTACCCTGCTGATGTCGATGATGTATGCTATCTCTACTATTGTTGTTGTTGATGTAGAATACCCTTCTCGTTAAGGGGGAGTGTTGAAATATTGTAACTTCAAAGAATATTCTTTATGTATCTTTTGTGGTCCCCGATGGTCCAACCGGGAGAACCACTTGTATTACATTGTACCCCGATGCTCCTAATCGGAAGAACTAATAAGAGTCATGAGGTAGTCCCCTCTAATTGTAAAGGTGGGTCATCAGCACCCCAGTGTGGTTACTTGAGCCTACATGTGTAACTCGAGCCTACATGAGTTAACTTAAGCCGACATGTTAATTGAGTAAACTTTAAGTAAACGAATGAATATAAATAGAGGTGTAGTGCTCCTCATTTGAGACACACACACTCACTTGGAATAGCGCACTTGTGGAGGAGAGGAGTTGCTAGGCAAGGAGGAGAATCAGGTTTTTGATCTCCTTGTTGGTTTTACCTTTGTCCCTTTTTGGGGCATCTATATTGAGGAAGCTTTTGCTGGGTTTTTCCCTGTAGGGTTTTCCCAAGATAAATCTGTGTTGTTATTGTGATACTGTTTCTTTCAGTGATCATGTTTTATATGCTTTTATTATGAAAAATGAAATGATATACTGATGTCTTAGTTAAGCATATGAAAATTTAACAGGTGGAAAATGAGCTGAAGAGTTGGATATGGTTGTTTGAGAGGGAGAGGCATGAGGGTTGGGGCAGTATTGAGGAGTATGACCCCGAGGAGAAATCTTCCTTTCAATAGCCAATGCTCTCTGAAAAACTTTATCTAATGTTGGATTTTCGAACAGCTCTACCTCTCTACCGCACGGCATCAATAAACTAGTGATAAATTTAAGAATGAGTACCTCTTCTGGATCTAGAATGTGGAGCTGTAGGTGCAGTTTGAAAAAGAAGTTGATGTAACCTTGAATGCTTTATGAAGGGATTTGTCTGATTTGATGTTATCTAATCTATAGAGATTATACATACCCTGGTGGGTAGAAGCAAGTTCTCAATGTGTCAGAAAGTTGAGCCTAAGTTCTGATGGTTGTGGAGGATGAAGTTCCTAGAGTAGTTCCAAGTTCCACCACGAATGTGGTCTTTTCTTGCTCAGTGTCCCACCAGGCTTATGCAAGGCCTTAAAGTTGTAAGGAGGCAATTTGAATCTTTCTCTCCTCAATGATTCTTGTGCATGTGTTAAAGTAGGTGGAGAGGCTACAGATACATCAATCAACAACTTCTCCATTGGTTTTCCCAAAAAACTTAGGGATTTGTATTTGAGTGTCCAATCGGAATGGGTCTGGATTGGTCTGTTGTTGCATCCTCAACAACTCATTGAGTACAGAAGAAAGATCTTGGAATGGATTTGAAGTGTTGGAATCCAATTCTACTGCCAAAGTATCTCTTTGAAGAGGCATGGTGAGGCCAACTGAAGATCACAACCAACGTAGGTGGTAAAAAAAAACCCAAAATAGAGAAAAGGAGCTATAGGTCTAGAGGGAGAGATCTGTATTGTTTTAGATCTATGAACCTCCTCTCTATTGTAGCTGAGATCTGTGCACCCTTGGGGCTATGAGATCTATGTATTCACTTGCATTCATCACCTTGGAGGCGGGTGAAATCTAGAATATTTCATTAAAAGCACCCAAAAAAAATTTGTTGGAGCCCATAACCAAGATCTTAATGCTCTGATACCATTTGATATGCCGCAAACATACTTTTATAGGGTGCAATCAATGAAATGTAGGCTAAACCGGCACTGTTCCAGCTGAAGACAATGCCCAGCTCTAGGAGATGCGTAGAGGTGAAAGGGAGTGCACAAGAGGTGTAGCTACACATGCCCTGGATGTGAGGAAGTGTTGACAGCACAGTGTGATGAAGGAGGAGCTATGCTCATTTTCCCATGAAGCTAGAATATTTTAGCAAGAGCGTAGCATCAGTCTGGCCTACTCCTACTTGCTCAGCAGATTCCAGCAAGATGAAGAAAACCTCCAGAGAGAGAGAAATCCTATGGGGAAGGCTAGCTCTCTATATGGGAGGTG
This sequence comes from Pseudotsuga menziesii, assembly GCA_001517045.1. NCBI lineage: Eukaryota > Viridiplantae > Streptophyta > Pinopsida > Pinales > Pinaceae > Pseudotsuga > Pseudotsuga menziesii. The sequence continues at coordinate 95,625 of LPNX010630964.1, forward strand.
ATCACAGATGGATTGAAAGACCAAAGGCTGCCATGAATGAGGCACTCTAGATGCTTCACACTAAACCCTAAAAACAAGAAAAATAAGCAAGAAGGGAAACACAAAGAGAGAGACGTGTTTCAGAGAAAAAAAAGAAGATTTTTTTTATTAAGGAGCATCCTCTTATATAATGAGGAGCTTTCTTATTTACATAGATAAACATAATAATTAATAAACCTAATTTAACATTTTTCCATCTTCTCCATGCTTCCCAATTCCTCCCTATTTAGATCTAGAAGCGTCCTTGCTTCCATGAGAAGGTGAGGAAACATGATGTATAAGACTTCAGCTGTGATCCACTTTTCCTGGGCTAGGGTTTGTCCATGACGAGACATGAGATAAGAAGTGTATACCCGGTGCCTTGTAGAATGGGTCAGGGTGTCCAAGAGAGTGTCTTTGGCCAAGGGGAGTTGGAAGTCTGGAATGTTATCGAATGGATGAGTAATGATGACTGGTTCCTCCAGTAGGGGTGGCTCAAACAACTTCAAATGATTGACATTAATGACATTTTGGATTCCCAGTTGTGGTGGAAGATCCAATCTGTAAGCATTTTCTCCAATTTTGTCAAGGATACTATAAGGGCCATATCTTATTGGTAGGAGCTTGTGATGCTGGCCTTTGAAGCATTTTTTATCCAAGTGTAACAAAAATTTATCTCCAAGTTGAAAGGTCAGGAACTTCCTTTGTTTGTCATGGTGTTGCTTGGCCTGATCTTGAGTTGCTTTGAGTGTTGTTGTGACTACAGTGTGGCGCTGTGAAATTTGTTGTAGAAATCATTAGGCTAAGATTTGTTCCTTATGTTGGTGCATGGTACCTTGAGGAGATAATGTGAGTGGGAGCATTGCTGGAGATGCTGGTTGGAAGCCCAACCAGACTTCAAAAGGATAAAACCCGGTAGAGGAATGTGTGGCCTTGTTGTAGCTATGCTGGAGGATGTGCAAATAATTGTCCCATTATTTGCTGCATCCAAAGTGATTTCTAAGAGCATGAACCAAGATCGTGTTTACCACTTCTGTTTGGTCATCTGTTTGAGGATGGAATGTTGTGGAAAACTTGAGTTTTCACCCTAGTAGCGCCCAATTTGTCTTCCAAAATGTGCTTAGAAGTGAGAATATTTGTCTAATATGATAGTGCTTCGTAGGCCAAAATGTGGCCACACATGCCGGAAGTATAACTCTGTTGTTTGTGCTGCTGTAGTAGTTTTTGTGATGGAGTAAAAAGTGTCATTTTGCTGAAGTGGCATACCACTACCCAGATTATGTCATGTTTATTTTGGGTGGTTGGGAGTCCACTAAGAAAGTCCATGGAGATTGACTCCCAAGGCTGTGAAGGAAGAGGCAATGGCTGATATAAGCCATGTTTCTGGTTGGATGGCTTGGATTGGGAGCATAAAGCACAAGCTCGAATAAATTTTTCAACTTGGGGATGCATGGAAGGCCAATGGAAATGGCGTTGTAGAATTTGGATGGTCTTTGTGGTACCGAAGTGGCCACCATAGGCTGAAGCATGTGCCTCTCTTATGAGCAAGAGGTGTTCCTGTGAGTGTGGAACACATAGAAAATTGACTTTATAAAGCCAACCATCCCGGATAGTGTAGTCTAGGAAGGGGGTCTCATTGATCTCTGTGGGTCTATGCAAGGCTATCCAAATCTTTTGAAAGTCCAGGTCAGTAGCATATTGGTCCTTCCATGTTTCATAGTTGGTACAACTCACCTCTAGAATTGAGAGGACTGTAGTAGGTGGCCGACTGAGCAAATCAAACATCTTATTTGAAGTGACTTTCTTATATCAAATGACCAAGTGAAACTGCTGAATTTAGGAGGCCCATTTAAGGTGCCTTTGTTCCTGAATCTTTGACAAAGAATTGATGAAAATCAAAGGATGGTGGTCTGTATGCAAGATGGTTTCTTTACCGAGCAAATAATGTCTCCATTGCTTGAGGGCTTGAACTAGGTTGTAAAACTCTTTTTCATAGGTACTATAGTTTAGCTTGGCCTTGGAAAGAGTTTCAGAGTGATAAACAATGGGGTGGCCTCCCTGTTTAAGCACGGCCCCAATAGCATAGTGAGGCATCGAACTCAAGCTCAAAAGGTTGAGAGAGATCCGATAGATGTAAAACTAGTGATGAGCATAGGGCTTCCTTGAGCTGAGTAAAATGACTAGTGGCTTCATTAGTCCAATTAAATGTCGAAGAACTATTAGAAAAATGATGTAAAGGACGAGCAATTTGAGAAAAGTGCAGAATGAACATACGATAGAAATTTATACCACCTAGAAATATTTTGAGCTCACTCACTCAAGAAGGGAGTGTCCATTGCTTCAATGCTTTGATACATGTTGGATCCAGTTGAATATCTTCTGAATTGACCACAAATCCTAGATATGGAACTGCATTTTGACTAAAATATGACTTCTTTTCTTTTACCTACAACTTGTTGGATCGTAGGATTTGGACAATTTGTCGGACATGCTGCATGTGTGCATCCCATGTATGGCTGAATATGAGAATGCCATCTAAGTAGATGACCACCATGTGACCCAAATGAGGTCTAAAAATGTCATTGATGAGCCTCATAAATGTTGTTGGATCAGTGGTGTGGCCGAAGGGCATGACTTTCCATTCATAAAGACCAAATTTGGTCTTAAATACTGTCTTCCATACATCATCTAGGTTCATTCGAACCTAATGGTAACCAGCTATCAGATCTAGTTTGGTGAACCATTTTGCTTCTTGGAGGGTGTCGAGTAACTCCTCAATTCAGGGTAGTGGGTAACGGTTTTTTACAGTAGCTTTATTGAGGGCCCGGTAATCAGTGACAAGGCACATGTCTGGGGTATCTCGTTTGGGAATAACAAATGTGAAAGACGTGAAAGGAAATGAAGAGGGTTGGATATAACGGAGTTAATGAGTTCTTTCAATTGTTTTTCCATTTCCTCCATTTCTATGGGGGCCAACTGGTAAGTGGGGGAATTAGGTAAGGCATATCTAGGGATGAGATGGATTGAATGGTCTATGTTCCTGGAGGGGGCGAGGCCCATAGGAGGTTGAAACACATCGGAAAACTCTTTGAGTATGGGAGTCATGGCTTCAGGAATAGGATGAGTGGTATTGTTTGGTGGTACAGGGCGCACCAAATAGAGAGATATACACTGATCCAGTTATACATGTGGGGTTTTCTCGGTAGTAGAAGGGGTTTTTGGTGTTGTTGCTGTTAATATATAGGTGTGGCCATCTATTGAAAGCTTATATTGGTGAGCTTTAGCTAGATAGATGGCATTTCTTTGTGATTGGTAGGGTATTCCTAATAGTAAATCTAAACAATCCAAGGGGGAAACATCACAGAGAACAGTGTCTTTGAATTGTCCTATTACAAAGGTGGTAAGGCATCACTCAGATACTAGGAGATGGGGACCATCCTTCTGAACCCATCCAAGCTGATAGGGATGTGGGTGTGGAGTTGTAACTAGGTTAAGGCGGTTGACTAGAGCTTGAGATAACAAATTCTTCTAGCTGCCATTGTTCATAATCAGTAAGGCTAAAGAATTTTTGATTTGGAAATTATGAGTGAAAAGTGGTTGGGTTAAGGAGTTGGAATCATCTTGGGTTTTTAAGAGCAAAGATGGATCCACTTCGGTGGGATTGTTTAGAGTGACTTCTTTAGTGTCCTCCGTTGGTGGAGTAGTAATGAGCTCTCTGAGTAAGGCTTTGTTGGTCTTTAGATTTTGGAGGGTTCAGCAATATGAGGAGTTGTGTGAGGTAGCCTTATGGAATGAACACCAATGTATTCTTGTATTTGTATGGCTAACAACATTTTGAGGTCAAGTAGGTGGAAAATGAGCTGAAGAGTTAGAGATGGTTGTTTGAGAGGGACGGGCATGAGGGTTGGGGCGGTATTGAGGAGTACAACCCCTAGGAGAAATATTCCTTTCGATAGCCAATGCTCTCTGAAAATTTTTATCTATGGTTGGATTTTTGAACCACTGTACTGCTCTACAGAAGTGAATCAATAAACCAATGATAAATTTAAGAATGAGTACCTCTTCTGGATCTGGAATGTGGAGCTGTAGGCGCAGTTTGCAAAATAAGTTGATGTAACCTTGAATGCTTTGTGAAGGGAGTTTTCTTATTTGATGCTATCTCATCCATAGAGATTGTACATACCCTGGTGGGTAGAAGCGGGTTCTCAATGCGTCAGAAACTTGAGCCCAAGTTCTGATGGTTGTGGAGGACGAAGTTCTTGGAGTAGTTCCAAGTTCCACCACGAATGTGGTATTTTCTTGCTCAGTGTCCCACCAGTTTTGTGCAAGGCCTTCAAGTTGTAAGGAGGCAATCTGAAGCTTTATCTCCTCAGTGAGTACTGTGCATGTGTTAAAGTAGGTGGAGAGGCTACGGATGCATGAATCAACAACTTCTCCATTGGTTTGTCGAGCAAACTTAGGGATTTGTATTCTAGTGTCCAATTAGAATGGGTTTGGATTGGTCTATTGTTGCATCCTCAACAACTCATTGAATACAGAAGAAAGATATTGGACTGGATTTGAAGTGTTGGAATCTGATTCTACTACTAAAGGATCTCTTCGAGGAGGCATGGTGAGGCCAACTAAAGATCACAACCAGCGTAGGCGGAAAAAAAAACTTGAAATAGAGTAAAGGAGGTGTACGTCTAGAGGGAGAGATCTATATTGTCTTAGATCTGTGAACCTCCTCTCTATTGTAGGTGAGATCTATGCACCGTTGGGCTATGAGATCTATGTATTCACTTGTGTTCATCAGCCTAGAGGTGGGTGAAATCTAGAATATTTCATTAAAAACACCCAAAAAAAATATTGTTGGAGCCCATAATCAAGATCTTAATGCCCTGATACAATTTGATCTGCCACACACATACTTTTCTAGGGTGTGATCAATGAAGCACAGGCTGAACTGTCACTGTTCCAGCTGAAGAAAATGCTCAGCTCTAGGAGATGCACAGAGGTGAAAGGGTGTGCGCTGCAGGTGTAGTTATGTGTGCCCTGCATGTGAGGAAGTGCTGATAGTGTAGCGTGATGAAGGAGGAGCTATGCTCATCTATCCATGAAGCTGGAATATTTCAGCAAGAGTGTAGCATCAGTCTGGTTTGCTCCTACTTGCTCGGCAGATTTCGACAAGATGAAGAAAACCTCCAGAGAGAGAAATCCTATGGGGAAGGATAGCTCTCTGTATGGGAGGTGATCATGAATGGATTGAAATATGAGAGGTTTCCATCAATGAGGTGCTCTTGCTACTTCACGCTAAACCCTAAAAAACAGAAAAATAAGCAAGAAGGGAAACGCAGAGAGAGAGACATGTTTCAGCAAAAACAAAGAAGACTTTTTTTTATTAAGGAGCGTCCTTTTAGATAATGAGGAGTTTTCTTATTTTCATAGATAAACATAATAATTAATAAAGTTAGTTAAAAGTGTAACTCCATCCTGCAGTTTTATTCGGGTTTGGCTTAAAGGAGCAAAAAATAGCCCTAAACATTGTGAAAATTGGCATGAACTATTATCTTCCAAATCCACTTATAAATCTATGATCAAATTTTAATTTCAAGAAATTGGTCAAAAGTGAGACTCTGTCATGCAGTTTCACCAAGGTTAGGGTTAAAGGGGGTGAATATAGCTCAGAACATCACGAAAGTTGGAGTGGATGCTTCTATATCTAATAGGCCTCCAAATCTATGATCAAATTTAATTTTCAAGAAATTAGTCAGAAGTGAAACTGCATCATGCATTTTCACTAGAGTTGGGCTTAAAGGGGATCCAAATAGCTTGAAACAATAGAAAAGTTGGCGTTCACGCTTGTATGTCAAATGAGCATCCAAATCTATGATCAAATTTCAATTCTGAGAATTTGGTCAAAAGTGAAACTCTGTCGTGCGATTTTGATAGGGTTGGGATGAAAGGGGTCAAAATATATCAGAATGTTGTGAAAGTTGGTGTGTGCTGGTTTATCCAATGGGCATCCAAATCTATGATCAAGTTTCAATTCTGAGAAGTTGGTCAAAAGTGAAACTCCATAATGTAGTTTGTTAGCGTTTGGCTTAAACGGGCTGAAAATAGCTCCAGACATCATGAAAGTTGGCGTGCACTCTTATCTACAAATGTGTAGATAAATCTATGATCAAGTTTTAATTCTGAGAAATTGGTCAAAAGTGAAACTTCGTTGTGCAGTTTTTCAAAGCTTGGGCTTAAAGGGGCTGAAAATATTTTGGAACGTCGCAAAAATATGTGTGCATGATTATCTCTTTATTGGGTATCTAAATCTACTTTTACATTTGATTTCTAATAAATTGGAAAAAAGTGCAACCTTTTAGGGCTTTGTTTCACCAAGTTTGACTTAGTTGCAAAATAGCTCGAAATCTCCTAAAATTTTGTATGCACGATTATCTCTCAAATGGGTACCTAAATTATCTTTCATATTTCACTTATGAGAAAGTCCAAAAAGTAGAATCTCTTAGACCTTTTCTTGACCAACTTTGAATAATGAGCAAAATAACTCCGAACATCATGAAACATTGCATGCACTCTTATCTACCAAATGCGCAGATAAATCTACGATCAAATTTAATTCTTAGAAATTGGTCAAAAGTGAAACTTCGTTGTGCGGTTTTCTAAGGTTCGGCAAAAAGGGGGTGAAAATATTTCGGAGCGTCGCGAAATTTCTCATGCACACTTGTCTATGAAATGGGCATCCAAATCTATGATCAAATTTCAATTCTAAGAAACTGCTGAAAAGTGAAACTTCGTCGTGCAGTTTCGCTAGGGTTGGGCTTAAAGGTGGTCAAAATAACTCACAACGTTATGAAAGTTGGGGTTTGGCTTAAAGCAGTTGAAAATAGCTCTGAACATCGAAAGTTGGTTTACAATCTTATCTTCCAAATGCACATCTAAATCAATCATCGAATTTTAATTCTGAGAATTGGTAAAAAGTCAGACTCCATCGTGTGGTTTCACCAAGGTTGGGGTTGAAGAGGGTAAAACTAGCTTGAAACGTCCTAAAAGTTGGACTACATGCGTGTCTATCAAATGGGCATCCAAATCTATGATCAGATTTCAATTCTAATAATTTGGTCAGAAGTGAAACTCTGGATTGCATTTTCACTATAGTTGGTCTTAAAGAGAGTCCAAATAGCTTTGAACATTGCAAGTGTTGCCGTGCACGCTTGTATATCAAACGGGCATCAAAATATATGATCAAATTTCAATTACAAGAATATGATAAAAAATGAAACTCCATCATGCAGTTTTGCTAAGGTTTGTCTTAAACGAGGGGAAAATAGCTCTGAACATCATGATATTTGGAATGCACTCTTATCTACCAAATGGTCATGTAAATCTAAATTCAAATTTTAAATCCGACAAATTGGTCAAAAGTGAAACTTCATCGTGCGCTCTCACTAAGCTTGCACTTAAATCAAGTGAAAATAGCCCATAACGTCACGAAAGTTGGCATGCATGTTTGTTTGTTATAATGGGTACCTAAATTCACTTTCAAATTTCAATTTTGAAAAACTCGACAAAAGTGCGTCTTTTGAACCTTGGTTTTACCATCTTTGAATGATGGCCAAAATAGCTCCAAATATCATAAAAATCGATGTCCATGCCAATATTTTAAATGGGTATCTAAGTTGGAGTGTACGCTTGTCTATCAAATTTTAAAAGTGAGACTCCGTTGTGCGGTTTCGCCAAGGTTGGGGTTAAAGGGGGTGAAAATAGCTCAGAACATTGTGAAAGTTGGGGTGCATGCTTCTATATCTAATAGACCTCCAAATCTATGATCAAATTTCAATTTTGAGAAATTAGTCAAAATAATACAAAAGTTAGCATGCAATCTTGTATATCGAACTGGCATCCCAATATATGATCAAATTTCAATTCCAAGAATTTGGTTAAAAGTGAAGCTCTGTCATGTGGTTTTGCTAGGGTTGGGACTAAAGCGGGTCAAAATAGATCAAAACGTTGTGAAAGTTTGTGTGTAAGCTTGTTTATCCAATGGGCATCCAACTCTATGATCAAGTTTCAATTCTAAGAAGTTGGTCAAATGTGAAACTCCATCGTGCGATTTTGTTAGGGTTTGGCTTAAAGCAACTAAAAATAGCTCCGAGCATCGTGAAAGTTGGCATACACTATTGTCTACCAAATCCATAGATAAATCTACGTTCAAATTTATTTCTGAGAAATTGGTCAAAAGTGAAACTTATACGTTGTGCGGTTTCGCAACTCTTGGTCCTAAAGGGGCTGAAAATATTTAGGAACACCGCAAAAATATGTGTGCACACTTATCTCTTAATTAGGTATGTAAATCTACTTTTACATTTGACTTCTAAGCAATTGGAAAAAAGTGCAACATTTTAAGGCTTTGCTTGATCAAGTTTGACTAAGTTCCAAAATAGATCGAAATCCCCTGAATGTTTGTATGCACAGTTATCTCTCAAATGGGTACCTAAATTCTCTTTCAAATTTCAATTACGAGAAAGTCAAAAAAGTAGCATCTCTTATACCTTTGCTTGACCAACTTTGAATAGCTTAGACCCTCGAAAGGTTGCGTGCACTCTTATCTACCAAATGCGCAGATAAATCTATGATTAAATTTTAATTCCGAGAAATTGGTCAAAAGTGAAACTCCATTGTGCGGTTTTGCTAAGGTTGGGCTTAAACAGGCTAAAACTATTTCAAAACGTTATGAAAGTTTGCATGCACACTTTTCTATCAAATGGGCATCCAAATCTATGATCAAATTTGAATTCTAAGAAACTGGTCAAAAGTGAAGCTCCGTCATGCGGTTTTGCTAGGGTTGGGCTTAAAGGGGGTCAAAATAGCTCAGAATGTTGTGAAAGTTGACGTACATGCTTATTTATCCAATGGGTATCCAAATCTATGATCAAGTTTCAATTTTGAAAAGTTGGTCAAAAGTGAAACTCCATCATTCGATTTTGTTAGGGTTTGGGTTAAAGCAGCAAAAAATAGCTCTGAACATCGTGACATTTGGTGTACTCTTATCTTCCACATGCGCATCTAAATCAATGATCAAATTTTAATTACGAGAAATTGGTCAAAAGTGAGACTTCGTCGTGCGGTTTGACCATACTTGAATGATGACCAAAATAGCTCCAAATCTCATTAAAATGGGTGTCCATGCCTATCTTTGAAATTGGTATCTAAATCTACTCTAAAATTTGAATTTTGAGAAATTGGAAAAAAATGCAACGTTTTAGACCTTGGTTCTACAAAGTTTGACCAAGGTCTTGGTTTGACGTAGTTTGACTGAGGTCCAAAATGGCTCACAATCCCCAAAAAATCTACATGTAGGCTTATGTCTCAGATGGGTACCTAAATACAATTTCAAATTTCAATTTCAAGAAAGTAAAAAAAAGTGCATTTCTTTGAACTTGGTTTGACCAACCTTAACTAAGGGCCAAAATAACTCAAAATCTCACAAAAATATGTGTGGACACTTATCTCTTAAATGGGTATCTATATCTACTTTAAAAATTGATTTCTAAGAAGTTGCAAAAAAGTGCAACCTTATAGGCCTTGGTTTGACCAAGTTTGACTAAGGTCCAAAACAGCTCAAAATCCCGTGAAAGTTTGTATGTATGGTTATCTCTCAAATGGTACTGAAATTCTCTTTCCAAATTCAATTACGAGAAAGTAAAAAAAATAGCATCTCTTAGACTTTTGCTTGACCATCCTTGAATAACGACCAAAATAGCTTCGAACATCATGAAAGTTGGCATTCACTCTTATCTACCAAAATGCGCAGATAAATATACGATCAAATTTTAATTCTGAGAAATTGGTCAAAAGTGAAACTTCGTTTTGAGGTTTTTCTAATGTTGGGCTAAAAGGGGGTGAAAATATTTCAGAACCTCTCGAAAGATCGCGTGCATACTTGTCTATCAAATGGGCATCCAAATCTATGATCAAATTTTAATTCTAAGAAACTACTCAAAAGTGAAACTCCACTATGCGGTTTCACTAGGGTTAGGCTTAAAGGGGGTCAAAATAGCTCAAGTTTCAATTCTGAGAAGTTCGTTAAAAGTGAAACTCAATCGTGTGATTTTGTTAGGGTTTGGATTAAAGGAGGTGAAAATAACCCCATAAGGTCATGAAAGTTGGCTTGCACTATTATCTTCCAAATGCACATCTCAATCTATGATCAAATTTTAATTTTGAGAAATTAGTCAAAAGTGAGACTTTGTCGTGCAGTTTCTCCGAGGTTGGGTTTAAAGGGGTGAAAATAGCTCAAAACATCATGAAAGTTAGATTTCACACTTCTATATCTAATGGGCCTCCAAATCTATGATCAAATTTAAATTTCAAGAAATTAGTTAGAAGTGAAACTCCATCATGCATTTTCGCTAGAGTTGGGCTTAAAAGGGGTCCAAATACCTTGAAACAATACAAAATTTGGCGTGCACGCTTGTATATCAAATGGCCATCCAAATATATGATCAAATTTCAATTCTAAGAATTTGGTCAAAAGTGAAACTTTGTCAAGCGGTTTTGCTAGGGTTCAGATTAAAGGGGGTAAAAATAGATCGAAACACTGTGAAAGTTGGTGTGTTTGCTTTATTATCCAATGGACATCCAAATCTATGATCAGGTTTCAACTCTGAGAAGTTAGTCAAAACTAAAACTCCATTGGTTTTGTTAGCATTTGGCTTAAAGGAGCCGAAAATAGCTTCGAATATCCTGAAAGTTGGTGTGCACTCTTATCTACCAAATGCATAGATAATTCTACGATCAAATTTTAATTATGAGAAATTGGTCAAAAGTAAAACTCCATTGTGCGATTTTGCAAATCTTGGGCCTAAAGGCGATGGAAATATTTCAGAAAGTCACAAAAATATGTGTGCACGCTTATCTCTTAATCGGGTATCTAAATCTACTTTCACATTTGATTTCTAACAAATTGGAAAAAAGTGCAACCTTTTAGGGCTTTTTTTACCATGTTTGACTAAGTTCCAAAATAGCTCGAAATATAATGAAAGTTTGTATGCACGGTTACCTCTAAAATGGGTACCTAAATTCTCTTTGAAATTTCAATTATGAGAAAGTAAAAAAAGCAGCATCTCTTAGACCTTTGCTTAACCAACTTTGAATAATGAGCAAAATAACTCCGAACATCATGAAAGTTTGCATGCACTCTTATCTACCAAATGCGCAGATAAATCTATGATCAAATTTTAATTTTGTGAAATTGGGTAAAAGTGAAACTTCGTTGTGTGGTTTGCTAAGGTTGGCCTTAAAGGGGGTGAAAATATTTCAGAACGTCGCGAACGTTCGCATGCACACTTGTCTATGAAATGGGCATCCAAATCTATGATTAAATTTCAATTCTAAGAAATTGCTCAAAAGTGAACTCCGTGATGCGGTTTCTCTAGGGTTGGGTTTCAAGGGGATTAAAATAGCTCAAAACGTTGTGAAAGTTGGCGTGCATGCTTATTTATCCAATGGGTATCCAAATGTATGATCAAGTTTCAATTCTGACGAGTTGGTCAAAGTGAAACTCCATCATGCAGTTTTGTTATCCATTGGCTTAAAGCAGCCGAAAATAGCTTTGAACCTCGGCAAAGTTTGTGTACACTCTTATCTTCCAAATGCGGATCTAGATCAATCATCGAATTTAATTCCAAGAAATTGGTCAAAAGTGAGACTCCGTTGTGCAGTTTTGCCAAGGTTGGGGTTAAAGAGGGTGAAAATAGCTTGGAACTTCGTGAAAGTTTGAGTGCATGCTTGTCTATCAAATGGGCATCCAAATCTATGATCAAATTTCAATTCCAATAAATTGGCCAGAAGTGAAACTCTATCATGCATTTTCGCTAGAGTTGGTCCTAAAGAGGGTCCAAATAGCTTGGAACATTGCAAAAGTTGGTGTGCATGCTTGTATATCAAACGACATCCAAATCTATGATCAAATTTCAATTACAATAATTTGGTCGAAAGTGAAGCTCCATCATGCGGTGTTTCTAAGGTTTTGGACTCCGTCGTGCGTTTTCGCCAAGGTTGGGGTTAAAGGGGGTGACAATAGCTCAGAACATCATGAAAGTTGGAGTGCATGCTTCTATATCTAATAGACCTCCAAATCTATGATCAAATTTAAATATGGCCAAAATATCTCCAAATCTAATTAAAATAGGTGTCCATGCCTATCTTTGAAATGGGTATCTAAATCTACTTTAAAATTTGAATTTTGAGAAATTGGAAAAAATGCAACGTTTGAGGTCTTGGTTTGACGAAGTTTGACCGATGTCCAAAATGGATTGCAATCCCCAAAAAATATACATGTAGGCTTATCTCTCAGATGGGTACCTAAATACAGTTTCAAATTTCAATTTCAAGAAAGTAAAAAGATTGCATTACTTAGAACTTGGTTTGACCAGCCTTAAAGTAAGGGCCGAAATAACTCGAAATCTCGCAAAAATATGTGTGCACGCTTATCTCTTAAATGGGTATATATATCTACTTTAAAAATTTATTTCTAAGCAATTGGAAAAAAGTGCAACCTTATAGGCCTTGGTTTGACCAAGTTTGACTAACATCCAAAAGAGCTCAAAATCGCGTGAAAGTTTGTATCTATGGTTATCTCTCAAATGGTACCGAAATTCTCTTTCCAAATTCAATCATGAGAAAGTCAAAAAAATTACATCTCTTAGACCTTTGCTTGACCATCCTTGAACAACGATGAAAATAGCTTCGAACATTGTGAAATTTGGCATACACTCTTCTCTAGGAAATACGCAGATAAATTTATGATCAAATTTTAATTCTAAGAAATTGGTCATGAAACGTGAAACTTCATTGTGAGATTTTTCTAAGCTTGGCCTTAAAGGGGGTGAAAATATTTCGGAACGCCCCGAAATTTTGTTTGCATACCTGTCTATGATCAAATTTAAATTCTAAGACACTACTCAAAAGTGAAACTCCACCATGCGGTTTCACTAAGGTTGGGCTTAAAGGGGGTCAAAATAACACAAGTTTCAATTCTGAGAAGTTGGTTAAAAGTGAAACTCCATTGTACAGTTTTGTTAGGGTTTGGCTTAAAGGAGTCGAAAATAGCCCTGAACATCGTAAAAGTTGGCATGCATTATTATCTTCCAAATGCACATCTAAATCTATGATCAAATTTTAATTTTGAGAAATTGGTCAAAAGTGAGACTCCATCATGCCATTTCGCCAAGGATGGGGTTAAAGGGGGTGAAAATAGTTCAGAACATCATGAAAGTTGGAGTGCATGCTTCTATATCTAATAGGCCTCCAAATCTATGATCAAATTTAATTTTTGAGAAATTAGTCAGAAGTGAAACTCCATCGTCAATTTTTGCTAGAGTTGGGCTTAAAGGGGATCCAAATAGCTCAAAACAATACAAAATTTGGTGTGCACGCTTGTATATCAAACGGGCATCCAAATCTATGATCAAATTTCAATTCTGAGAATTTGGTCAAAAGTGAAACTCTGTCGTGCGAATTTTCTAGGGTTGGGATTAAAGGGGTCAAAATAGATCGGAACGTTATGAAAGTTGATGTGTGTGCTTGTTTATCCAATGGGCATCCAAATCTATGATCAAGTTTCAATTCTAAGAAGTTGGTCAAAATTGAAACTCCATCGTTTGGCTTAAAGGAGCCAAAAATAGCTCCGGACATCGTGAAAGTTGGCGTGCACTCTTATCTACCAAATGCATAAATAAATCTACGATCAAGTCTTAATTCTGAGAAATTGGTCAAAAGTGAAACTCTGTTGTGCGGTTTTGCAAAGCTTGGGCCTAAAGGGGATGAAAATATTTCAGAATGTCGCAAAAATATGTGTGCACACTTATCTCTTTATTGGGTATCTAAATATACTTTTACAATAGATTTCTAAGAAATTGGAAAAAAGTGCAACCTTTTAGGGCTTTGTTTGACCAAGTTTGACTAATTTCCAAAATAGCTTGAAATCTCCTGAAATTTTGTATGCACAATTATCTCTCAAATTGCTACCTAAATTCTCTTTAAAATTTCACTTACGAGAAAGTCCAAAAAGTAGCATCTCTTAGAACTTTGCTTGACCAACTTTGAATAACGAGCAAAATAACTCCAAACATCATGAAAGGTTGTGTTCACTCTTATCTACCAAATGCGCAGATAAATCTATGATCAAATTTTAATTCTTAGAAATTGGTCAAAAGTGAAACTTCATTGTGCGGTTTTCTAAGGTTGGGCTTAAAGGTGGTGAAAATATTTCAGAACATCGTGAGAGTTCGCATGCACAGTTGTCTATGAAATAGGCATCCAAATCTATGATTCAATTTCAATTCTAAGAAACTGCTCAAAAGTGAAACCCCATCGTGCAGTTTCGCTAGGGTTGGGCTTAAAGGGTGTCAAAATAACTCACAACCTTTTGAAAGTTGGCGTTCATGCTTATTTATCCAATGGGTATCCAAATATATGATCAAGTTTCAATTATGAGAAGTTGGTCAAAAGTGAAACTCCATCGTACAATTTTGTAAGGGTTTGGCTTAAAGAGGCCGAAAATAGCTCTGAACATCATGAAAGTTGGTGTACACTCTTACCTTCCAAATGTGCATCTAATTCAATCATTGAATTTTAATTCTGAGAAATTGGTCAAAAGTGAGACTCCATCGCGTGGTTTCGACAAGGTTGGGGTTGAAGAGGGTGAAAATAGCTCGGAACGTCGTGAAAGTTTGATTGCACGCGTGTCTGTCAAATGGGCATCCAAATCTATGATCAGATTTCAATTCTAATAATTTGGTCAAAAGTGAAAACTCCATCATGCATTTTCTCTAGACTTGGGCTTAAAGAGGATCCAAATAGCTTGGAACATTGCAAGTGTTGGCGTGCACACTTGTATATCAAATGGGCATTCAAATCTATGATCAAATTTCAATTACAAGAATTTGGTTAAAAGTAAAACTCCATCATGGAGTTTTTCTAAGATTTGTCTTAAAGGAGGGGAAAATAGCTATGAACATCACAATATTTGGCATGCACTCTTATCTACCAAATGGTCATCTAAATCTACAATCAAATTTTAAATCCAAGAAATTGGTCAAAAGTGAAACTTTGTCATGCGCTCTCACTAAGGTTGCACTTAAAAGGAATGAAAATAGTCCATAACATCGCAAAAGTTACCTTGCATGTTTATTTATTGAAATGGGTACCTAAATTCACTTTCAAATTTCAATTTCTGAAAAACTCGACAAAAGTGCATCTTTTGAATCTTGGTTTGACCATCTTTGAATGATGGCCAAAATAGCTCCAAATCTCATAAAAATAGGTGTCCATGCCAATATTTTAAATGGGATATAAGTTGAAGTGTATGCTTGTCTATCAAATTTTAATTTCGAGAAATTGGTCAAAAGTGAGACTCCATCGTTCGGTTTCTCCACGGTTGGGGTTAAAGGTTGTGAAAATAGCTCAGAACATCATGAAATTTGGGGCGCATGCTTCTATATCTAATAGACCTCCAAATCTATGATCAAATTTCAATTTCAAGAAATTAGTCAGAAGTGAAACTCCATCATGCATTTTCTCTATAGTTGGGCTTAAAGGGGCTCCAAATAGCTTGTAGCAATACAAAAGTTGACGTGCAAGCTTGTATATCAAACTGGCATCCAAATCTATGATCAAATTTCAATTCCGAGAATTTGGTCAAAAGCGAAGCTCTGTCGTGCGGTTTTGCTCGTGTTGGGATTAAAGGGGATCAAAATAGATCGGAACAATTTGAAAGTTCGTGTGTGATCTTGTTTATCCAATAAGCATCCAAATATATGATCAATTTTCAATTCTGAGAAGTTGGTCAAAAGTGAAACTCCATCGTGCAGTTTTGTCAGGGTTTAGCTTAAAGCAGCTGGAAATAGCTCTGAACATCATGAAATTTGGCGTCCACTATTGTCTACCAAATGCATACATAAATCTACAGTCAAATTTTAATTATGAGAAATTGGTCAAACCTGAAACTTCGTTGCATGGTTTCGCAAATCTTGGGCCTAAAGGGGGTGAAAATATTTCAGAACGTCGCAAAAGTATGTGTGCACACTTATCTCTTAATTAGGTATGTAAATCTACTTTTACAATTGATTTCTATGAAATTGGAAAAAAGTGCAACCTTTTAGGGCTTTGTTTGATCAAGTTTGACTAAGTTCCAAAATAGCTCGAAATCCCGTGAAAGTTTGTATGCACGGTTATCTCTCAAATGGGTACCTAAATTCTCTTTCATATTTCAATTACGAGAAAGTAAAAAAAGTAGCATCTCTTAGACCTTTGATTGACCAAATTTGAATAACTTAGACCCTTGAAAGGTTGTGTGCACTCTTATCTACCAAATGCGCAGATAAATCTAGGATCAAATTTTAACTATGAGAAATTAGTCAAAAGTGAAACTCCGTTGTGCAGTTTTGCTAACGTTGGCCTTAAATGGGCTGAAAATACTTTAGAACATTGCGAAAGTTTGCTTGCATAATTGTCTATCAATTGGGCATCCAAATCTATGATCAAATTTCAATTCTAAGAAACTGTTCAAAAGTTAAACTCCATTGTGCGGTTCCACTAGGGTTGGGCTTAAAGGGGATCAAAATAGCTCAGAACATTGTGAAATTTGGCATGCATGCTTATTTATCCAATGGGTATCCAAACATATGATCAAGTTTCAATTCTAATAAGTTGGTCAAAAGTGAAACTTCATCGTGCGGTTTTTTTAAGGTTTGGCTTAAAGCAGCAAAAAATAGCTCTGAACATCATGAAAGTTGGTGTGCACTCTTATCTTCCAAATGCGCATCTAAATCAATGATTGAATTTTAATTCCAAGAAATTGGTCAAAAGTGAGACTCCGTTGTGTGGTTTGACCATACTTGAATGACAGCCAAAATAGCTCCAAATCTCATTAAAATAGGTGTCCATGCCTATCTTTGAAATGGGTATCTAAATCTACTTTAAAATTTGAATTTTGAGAAATTGGGAAAATGCAACGTTTTAGGTCTTGGTTAGATGAAGTTTGACTGATGTCCAAATGTCTTGTAATGCCCAAAAAATCTACATGTAGGCTTATCTCTCAGATGGGTACCTAATACAGTTTCAAATTTCAATCTCAAGAAAGTAAAAAAAAGTGCATTTCTTAGAACTTGGTTTGACCAACCTTAACTAAGGGATGAAATAACACGAAATCTCATAAAAATATGTGTGCATGCTTATCTCTTAAATGGGTATCTATATCTACTTTAAAAATTGATTTCTAAGAAGTTGGTTTGACCAAGTTTGACTAAGGTCCAAAAGAGCTCAAAATACTGTGAAAGTTTGTATGGATGGTTATCTCTCAAATGGTAGCGAAATTCTCTTTCCAAAATCAATTAAGAGAAAGTTAGAAAAATTGCATCTCTTAGACCTTTGCTTGACCATCCTTGAACAACGACTAAAATAGCTTCGAACATAGTCAAAGTTGGCACTCACTCTTATCTACCAAAATGCGCAGATAAATCTACGATCAAATTTTAATTTTGAGATACTGGTCAAAAGTGAAACTTTGTTTTAGGGTTTTTCTAATGTTGGGCTTCAAGGGGGTAAAAATATTTCGAAACGTCCTGAAATCTCGCGTGCATACTTGTCTATCAAATGGGCATCCAAATCTATGATCAAATTTCAATTCTAGGAAACTACTCAAAAGTGAAACTCCGCCATGCGGTTTCACTAGGGTTGGCTTAAAGGGGTCAAAATAGCTCAAGTTTCAATTTTTAGAAGTTGGTTAAAAGTGAAACTGAATCCTATGGTTTTGTTAGGGTTTGGCTTAAAGGATCTGAAAATAGCCCTGAAGAACATGAAAGTTGGCGTGCACTATTATTTTCCAAATGCGCATCTAAATCTATGATCAAATTTTACTTACAAGAAATTGGTCAAAAGTGAGACTCCGTTGTGCAGTTTTACCAAGGTTGGGTTTAAATGGGGTGAAAATAGCTCAAAACATGACGAAAGTTGGAGTGCATGCTTCTATATCTAATAGGCCTCCAAATCTATGATCAAAATTTTAATTTCGAGAAACTAGTCAGAAGTGAAACTCCATTGTGCATTTTCACTAGAGTTGGGCTTAAAGGGGGTCCAAATATCTTGAAACAATACAAAAGTTGGCATGCAAGCTTGTATATCAAACAAGCATCCAAATCTATGATCAAATTTCTATTTCGAGAATTTGGTCAAAAGTGAAACTCTGTCGTGCGGTTTTGCTAGGGTTGGGATTAAAGGAGGTCAAAATTGATCGAAACATTGTGAAAGTTGGTGTGTACGCTTGTTTATCTAATGAACATTAAAATATATGATCAAGTTTCAATTTTGAGAATTTGGTCAAAAGTAAAACTCCATTGTGCGGTTTTGTTAGCGTTTGGCTTAAAGGAGCCGAAAATAGCTTCAAACATCCTAAAATTTCGCGTGCACTCTTATCTACCAAATGCGTAGATAAATCTATGATCAAAATTTAATTTTGAGAAACAGGTCAAAAGTGAAGCTTCGTTGTGCAATTTTGCAAAGCTTGGGCCTAAAGCGGGTGAAAATATTTTGGAAAGTCACAAAATATGTGTGCACGCTTATCTCTTAATTGGGTACCTAAATCTACTTTTACATTTGATTTCTAACAAATTGGAAAAAAGAGAAACCTTTTAGGGCTTTTGTTTGACCAAGTTTGATTAAGTTCCAAAATAGCTTGAAATCTTCTAAAAGTTTGTATGCACGCTTATCTCTCAAACGGTTACCTAAATTCTCTTTGAAATTTAATTTCAAGAAAGTCAAAAAAGTAGCATCTCTTAGACCTTTGCTTGACCAACTTTGAATAACAAACAAAATAACTTTGAACATGATGAAAGTTTGTGTGCACTCTTATCTATCGAATGCGCAAATAAATCTGCGATCAAATTTTAATTATGAGAAATTGGTTAAAAGTGAAACTTCGTTGTGCGGTTTGCTAAGGTTGGGATTAAAGGGGGTGAAAATATTTTAGAACATCGTGAAAGTTCACATGCACACTTGTCTATGATATGGGCATCCAAATCCATGATCAAATTTCAATTCTAAGAAACTGCTCAAAAGTGAAACTCTGCCGTGCGGTTTCTCTAGGGTTGGGCTTAAAGATGGTCAAAATAGATCAGAACATTGTGAAAGTTGGCATGCATGAGAAGTTGGTCAAAAGTGAAACTCCATCATGCAGGGTTTGGCTTAAAGCAACTGAAAATAGCTCTGAACATCGGGAAAGTTTGTGTACACTCTTATCTTCCAAATGTGCATCTAAATCAATCATCGAATTTTAATTCCAAGAAATTGGTCAAAAGTGAGACTCCGTCGTGCGGTTTCACCAAGGTTGGGGTTAAAGAGGGTGAAAACAGCTTGGAACGTCGTGAATGTTTGAGTGCATGCTTGTCTATCAAATGGGAATCCAAATCTATGATCAGATTTCAATTCCGATAAATTAGGAAGAAGTGAAACTCTATCATGCATTTTCACTAGAGTTGGTCTAAAAGAGGTTCCATATAGCTCGGAACATTGCAAAAGTTGGCGTGCACGCTTGCATATCAAATAGGCATCCAAATCTATTATCACATTTCAATTACAAGAATTTGGTCAAAAGTGAAACTCCATCATGTAGTTTTGCTAAGGCTTTGAGACTCCGTCATGCGGTTTCGCCAAGCTTGGGGTTAAAGGGGTGAAAATAGATCAGAACGTCATGAAAGTTGGAGTGCATGCTTCTATTCTAATAGACGCCCAAATCTATTATAAAATTTCAATTTCAATAAATTAGTCAAAAGTGAAACTCCATCGTGAATTTTCCCTAGAGTTGGGCTTAAAGGGGGTCCAAATAGCTCGAAACAATACAAAAGTTGGCATGCAAGCTTGGTGTGTGAGCTTGTTTATCCAATGGGCATCCAAATCTATGATCAAGTTTCAATTCTAAGAAGTTGGTCAAAAGTGAAACTCCATCATGTGGTTTTGTTAGGGTTTGGATTAAAGGAGCAGAAAATAGCTTCAAACATCGTGAAAGTTGGCATGCACTCTTATCTACCAAATGCGTAGATAAATCTACGATGAAATTTTAATTTTGAGAAAATGGTCAAAAGTGAAACTCCGTTGTGCGGTTTCACAAATCTTGGGCCTAAAGGGGGTGAAAATATTTCGGAACATCGCAAAAATATGTGTGCACACTTATCTCTTAATTGGGTATATAAATCTAATTTTACATTTGATTTCTAAGAAATTGCTCAAAAGTGCAACCTTCGTCATGCCATCTCACTAAGGTTGCACTTAAAGGGAGTGAAAATAGCTCAGAACGTCGTGAAAGTTTGCGTGCACGTTTGTTTATTTAAATGGGTACCTAAATTAACTTTCAAATTTCAATTCTGAAAAAGTTAACAAAAGTGCATCTTTTCAACCTTGGTTTGACCATCTTTGATTGATGGCCAAAATAGCTCCAAATCTCATAAAAATAGGTGTCCATGCCAATATTTTAAATGGGTATCTACGTCTACTTCAAAATTTCAATTTTGAGAAATTGGAAAAATGCAACGTTTTAGGCCTTGGTTGGACGAAGTTTGACGGAGGTCCAAAATGGCTCGCAATCCCCAAACAATCTACATGTAGGCTTATCTTTCAAATGGGTACATAAATACAGTTTCAAATTTCAATTTCAAGAATGTCAAGAAAAGTGCTTTTCTTAGAACTTGGTTTGACCAACCTTAACCCAGGGCCGAAATAACTCAAAATCTCACAAAAATATGTGTGCATGCTTATATTTTAAATGGGTTTCTAAATCTACTTTTACATTTGATTTCTAAGAAATTGGAAAAAACTGCAACCTTTTAGGCCTTGGTTTGATCAAGTTTGACTAAGGTACAAAATATCTCAAAATCTCCTGAAAGTTTGTATGCATGGTTATCTCTCAAATGGGTACTAAATTCTCTTTCAAATTTCAATTGCGAGAAAGTCAAAAAAATATCATCTCTTAGGCCTTTGCTTGACCAACCTTGAATAGCAACCAAAATAGCTTCGAACATCGTGAAAGTTGGCATGCACTCTTATATAACAAATGCACAGATAAATCTACAATCAAATTCTAGTTCTGTGAAATTGGTCAAAAGTGAAACTCTGTTGTGTGGTTTTGCTAGGGTTAGGCTTACAGGGGGTGACCATATTTACGAATGACTCAGACGTTCACATGCACGCTTGTCTATCAAATGTGTACCCAAATCTATGATCAAATTTCGATTCTAAGAAACTGCTCAAAATTCAAACTTCATTGTACGGTTTCGCTAGGGTTAGGCTTAAAGGACGCCCAAATAGCTCAGAACATTGTGAAAGTTAGTGTCAATGCTTGTTTATCCAATGGGAATCTAAATCTGTTATCAAGTTTCAATTCTTAGAAGTTGGTCAAAAGTGAAACTACATCGTGTGGTTTTGTTAGGGTTTGGCTTAAAGGAGCTGAAAATAGCTCTGAACATAGTGAAAGTAGGCATTCACTCCTATCTTCCGAATTCACATCTAAATCTATGATCAAATTTTAATTCTGAGTAATTAATCAAAAGTGAGATTCCGTCGTGTGGGTTTGCAAACTTTGGGGTTAAAGTGGATGAAGATAGCTCGAAATGTCGCGAAAGTTGAAGTGTACACTTGTCTATCAAATGGGAAACGAAATTTATGATCAAATTTCAATTCCGAGACATTGGTCAGAAGTGAAACTCCATGGGCATCCAAATCTATGAACAAATTTTAATTCATGAAATTGTTCAAAAGGAAAACTCCATCATATGGTTTCACTAAGGTTTGTCTTAAACGAGGGGAAAATAGCTCTAAACATCAAGAAATTTGGCATGCACTATTATCTACCAAGTGGGCATCTAAATCTACGATCAAATTTTAATTCCGAGAAATTGGCCAAAAGTGAAACTTTGTCGTGCACTTTTGTTAAATTGGCTTGCAATCCCCAAAATTCTTGCAATGTTTTAGGCCTTGGTTTGACGAAGTTTGACCGAGGTCCAAAATGGCTCACAATCCCCAAAAAAATCTACATAAAAGGCTTATCTCTCAGATGTGTACCTAAATACAGTTTCAAATTTCAATTTCAAGAAAGAAAAAAAGTGCATTACTTAGAACTTGGTTTGACCAACCTTAACTAAGGGCGAAAATAACTTGAAATCTCACAAAAATATGTGTGCACACTTATCTCTTAAATGGGTATATATATCTACTTTAAAAATTGGTTTCTAAGAAATTGGGAAAAAGTGCAAACTTATAGGAACCAAGTTTGACTAACGTCCAAAATAGCTCGAAATCCCGTGAAAGTTTGCATGTATGGTTATCTCTCAAATGGTACCGAAATTCTATTTCCAAATTCAATTACAATAAAGTCGTAAAAATAACATCTCTTAGACCTTTGCTTCACCATCCTTAAACAACGACGAAAATAGCTTCAAACATCGTGAAAGTTGGCATGCACTCTTATCTACCGAAATACACAGATAAATCTACGATCAAATTATAATTCTGAGAAATTGGTCAAACGTGAAACTTCGTTGTGAGGTTTTGTTAAGGTTGGCCTTAAAGGGGGTGAAAATATTTCAAAACGCCTCTAAAGTTTGTGTGCATAATTCTCTATGATCAAATTTCAATTCTAAGAAACTGCTCAAAAGTGAAACTCCGCCATGCAATTTCACTAGTGTTGGGATTAAACGGGGTCAAAATAACTCAAGTTTCAATTCTGAGAAGTTTGTTAAAAGTGAAACTCCATCGTGCTGTTTTGTTAGGGTTTGGCTTAAAGGAGCCGAAAATAGCCCTGAACATCGTGAAAGTTGGAATGCACTATTATCTTCCAAATGCACATCTAAATCTATGATCAAATTTTAATTTAGAGAAATTGGTCAAAAGTGAGACTCTGTCATGTGGTTTCGCCAAGGTTGGGGTTAAAGGGGGTGAAAATAGCTCAGAACATCGTGAAAGTTGGAGTGCATGCTTCTATATTTAATGGGCCTCCAAATCTATGATCAAATTTAATTTATGAGAAATTAGTGAGAAGTGAAACTCCATCATGTATTTTCGCTAGATTTAGGCTTAAAGGGCATCCAAATAGCTCGAAACAATACAAAAATTGGCATGCATGCTTGTATATCAAACGAACATCAAAATCTATGATCAAATTTCAATTCCAAGAATTTGGTCAAAAGTGAAACTCTGTTGTGCGGTTTTTCTAGGGTTGGGATTAAAGGGGGTCGAAATAGATCGAAACGTTATGAAAGTTGATGTATGTGCTTTTTTATCCAATAGGCATCCAAATCTATGATCAAGTTTCAATTCTGAGAAGTTGGTCAAAAGTGAAACTCCATCGTGCAGTTTGTTAGCGTTTGGCTTAAACGAGCCGAAAATAGCTCTGGACATCATGAAAGTTGGCATGCACTCTTATCTACCAAATGCATAGATAAATCTACGATCAAGTTTTAATTTTGAGAAATCGGTCAAAATTGAAATTTCATTGTGTGGTTTTGCAAATCTTGGGCCTAAAGGGGGTGAAAATATTTCGGAACATTGCAAAAATATGTGTGCATGCTTATCTCTTTATTGGGTATCTAAATCTACTTTTACATTTGATTTCTAAGAAATTGGAAAAAAGTGCAACCTTTTAGGGCTTTGTTTGACCAAGTTTGACTAAGTTCCAAAATAGATTGAAATCCCCTGAAAATTTGTATGCATGTTTATCTCTCAAATGGGTACCTAAATTCTCTTTCAAATTTCACTTAGGAGAAAGTCCAAAAAGTAGCATCTCTTAGACCTTTGCTTGACCAACTTTGAATAACGAGCAAAATAACTCCGAACATCATGACAGGTTGCGTGCAGTCTTATCTACCAAATGCACAGATAAATCTACGATCAAATTTTAATTCTTAGAAATTGATCAAAAGTGAAACTTTGTTGTGCGGTTTGCAAAGTTTAGGATTAAAGGGGGTGAAAATATTTCAAAACGTCGTGAAAGTTTGTATACACACTTGTCTATGAAATGGGCATCCAAATCTATGATCAAATTTCAATTCTAAGAAATTGTTGAAAAGTGAAACTCCGTTGTGCAGTTTCGCTAGGGCTGGGCTTAAAGGGGTCAAAATAACTCACAACGTTGTGAAAGTTGGCGTTCATGCTTAGTTATCCAATGGGTATCCAAATATATGATCAAGTTTCAATTATGAGAAGTTGGTCAAGAGTGAAACTCCATCGTGCATTTTTGTTAGGGTTTGGCTTAAAGCAGCCGAAAATAGCTGTGAACATCGTCGAAGTTGGTGTACACTCTTATCTTCCAAATGCGCATCTAAATCAATCATCGAATTTTAATTCCAAGAAATTGGTCAAAAGTGAGACTATGTCATGTGGTTTTGCCAAGGTTGGGGTTGAAGAGGCTGAAAATAGCTCGAAACGTTGTGAATGTTTGAGTGCATGCGTGTCTATCAAATGGGCATCCAAATATATGATCAGATTTCAATTCTGATAATTGGTCAGAAGTGAAACTCTGTCGTTCATTTTCACTAGACTTTCTCTTAAACAGGGTCCAAATAGATTGGAACATTGCAAGTGTTGGCGTGCATGCTTGTATATCAAACGGCATCCAAATATATGATCAAATTTAAATTACAAGAATTTGGTCAAAAGTGAAACTCCATCATGCAGTTTTGTTAAGGTTTGTCTTAAAGGAGGGGAAAATAGCTCTGAACATCACGATATTTGGCATGCACTCTTATCTACCAAATGGTCATCTAAATCTACAATCAAATTTTAAGTCCGAGAAATTGGTCAAAAGTGAGACTTCGTCA
This sequence comes from Pseudotsuga menziesii, assembly GCA_001517045.1. NCBI lineage: Eukaryota > Viridiplantae > Streptophyta > Pinopsida > Pinales > Pinaceae > Pseudotsuga > Pseudotsuga menziesii. The sequence goes on from LPNX010630964.1 coordinate 120,500, forward strand.
TGTGCTCTCACTAAGGCTGCACTTAAAGTGAGTGAAAATAGCCCAGAACATTGCGAAAGTTGGCTTGCACGCTTATTTATTGAAATGGGTACCTAAATTCACTTTCAAATTTCAAGTCTGAAAAAATTGACAAAAGTGTATCTTTTGAACCTTGGTTTGACCATCTTTGAATGATGGCTGAAATAGCTCCAAATCTCATAAAAATAGGTGTCCATGCCAATATTTTAAATGGGTATTTAAGTTGAAGTGTACGCTTGTCTATCAAATTTTAATTTCAAGAAATTGGTCAAAAGTGAGACTCCATCATTCAGTTTCTCCAAGGTTGGGGTTAAAGGAGGTGAAAATAACTCAAAACATCATAAAATTGGGGTGCATGCTTCTATATCTAATAGACCTCCAAATATATGATCAAATTTCACTTTCGAGAAATTAGTCATAAGTGAAACTCCATCGTGCATTTTTCTAGAGTTGGGCGTAAAAGGGATCCAAATAGCTTCGAACAATACAAAATTTGGCATGCAAGTTTGTATATCAAACAAGCATCCAAATCTATGACCAAATTTCAATTCCAAGAATTTAGTCAAAAGTGAAGCTCTGTCGTGCGGTTTTTCTAGGGTTGGCATTAAAGGGGGTCAAAATAGATCGAAACGTTGTGAAAGTTTGTGTGTAAGCTTGTTTATCCAATGAGCATCCAAATCTATGGTCAAGTTTCAATTCTGAGAAGTTGATCAAAAGTGAAACTCCATCATGCAGTTTTGTTAGGGTTTGGATTAAAGCAACCGAAAATAGCTTCGAATATCATGAAATTTGGCGTCCACTATTGTCTACCAAATGCGTAGATAAATCTATGATCAAATTTTAATTCTGAGAAATTGGTCAAAGTGAAACTCCGTTGTGCGGTTTCGCAAATCCTGGGCGTAAACGGGATGAAAATATTTCAGAACGTCGCAAAAATATGTGTGCATGCTTATCTCTTAATCAGGTATGTAAATCTACTTTTACATTTGATTTCTAAGAAATTGGAAAAAATGCAAACTTTTAGGGAACTGTTTGATCAAGTTTGACTAAGTTCTAAAATAGCTCGAAATCCCCTGAAAGTTTGTATGCACTGTTATCTCTCAAATGGGTACCTAAATTCTCTTTCAAAATTCAATTATGAGAAAGTTAAAAAAGTGGCATCTCTTATACCTTTTCTTGACAAAATTTGAATAACTTAGACCCTTGAAAGGTTGCGTCCACTCTTATCTACCAAATGCGCAGATAAATCTACGATCAAATTTTACTTCTGAGAAATTGGTTAAAAATGAAACTCCGTTGTGCAGTTTTACTAAGGTTGAGCTTAAATGGGCTGAAAATATTTCAAAACATCGCAAAATAGTGCATGCACACTTGTCTATCAAATGGGAATCCCAATCTATGATCAAATTTCAATTCTAAGAAACTGCTCAAAAGTGAAACTCCGTCGTGCGGTTTCACTAGGGTTGGGATTAAAGGGGGTAAAAATAGCTCAGAACGTTGTGAAAGTTGGTGTGCATGCTTATTTATCCAATGTGTATCCAAATCTATGATCAAGTATCAATTCTGAGAAGTTGGTCAAAAGTGAAACTCCATCATGCGGTTTTGTTAGGGTTTAGCTTAAAGTAGCCAAAAATAGCTCTGAACATCGTGAAAGTTGGTGTACAATCTTATCTTCCAAATGCGCATCTAAATCAATGATCGAATTTTAATTTCGAGAAATTGGTCAAAAGTGAGACTCCATCGTGATGTTTTACCAGACTTGAATGACGTCCAAAATAGCTCCAAATCTCATTAAAATAGGTGTCCATGCCTATCTTTGAAATGGGTATCTAAATCTACTTTAAAATTTGAATTTTGAGAAATTGGAAAAAATGCAACGTTTTAGTTCTTTGTTTGACAAAGTTTGACTGATATCCAAAATGGCTCGCAATCCCTAAAAAATATACATGTAGACTTATCTCTCAATGGGTACCTAAATACAATATCAAATTTCAATTTCAAGAAAGTAAAAAAAGTGCATTTCTTAGAACTTGGTTTGACCAACCTTACCTAAGGGTCCAAATAACTCGAAATCTCGCAAAAATATATGTGCATGCTTATCTTTTAAATGGGTATCTATATCTACTTTAAAATTTATTTCTAAGAAGTTGGAAAAAAGTGCAACCTTATAGGCTAGTTTGACCAAGTTTGACTAAGGTCCAAAATAGCTCGAAATCCCGTGAAAGTTTGTATGTATGGTTATCTCTCAAATGGTATCGAAATTATCTTTTGAAATTGAATTACAATAAAGTCAGAAAAATAACATCTCTTAGATGTTTGCTTGACCATCCTTCAACAATGACTAAAATAGCTTCCAACATCATGAAAGTTGGCATTCACTCTTATCTACCAAAATGCGCAGATAAATGTAAACACACCTATAGGTTGTCCTCAGATGTAATTGGTCCTAGCAAAGCTCCCAGGTTGTCCTTGGATGTAATCAGCCCTGATGTGATTCTATGCTAGAAATAGCCAAAGTGAAGTTTAAGTACTTCAGGGAGAAGCTTGGTGTTCTCCAGATCGAGGTTCCCTCCAAGGGGAAGTAATGAGTCCGTGAGCCATTCTGACATGGTGAGAGGATTGGTTCCTTCCATGGTCAGATGTAAGGGCTGAGGCATTCTGTCATGGTGAGAGGATTGGTTCCTTCCATGGTCAGATGTGAGTCCTGAGCCATTATGAGGTGATTGTGAGATGTGTTCTCACATGATCATATATAAGCATTGAATTCCATTTTTTGAATGGAGGCACCTGGTTAGTTACCAGGAATTTCAGTCTAGGATTGAAGCTCAGCTTAAGTGTTGAGATGCCATTCTCTGGGAGAATGGAGGCACCTGGTAAGTTACTAGGAATTTTAGTCTGGGACTGAGAGCCATTCTGACATAATGTGTGAATGAGTTTCCTATCATGGTCAGATGTAAGTGCAGAGCCTTTTTGACATGATGTGTGAATGAGTTTCCTATCATGGTCAGATGTAAGTGCAAAGCCTTTCTAACATCATGTGTGAATGAGTTTCCTATCATGGTCAGATGTAAGTGCAGAGCCTTTCTGACATGATGTGTGAATGAGTTTCCTATCATGGTCAGATATAAGTGCTGGGCGGGCCTTTCTGACTCAGTCAAATATAAGTGCTAAAAAAAGATGAAGACCTACATGGAGGCTAGGTCTACAACCAGCATGAAAAAGGGATGGCTCTCTAGAACTTCCTGTGACGAGAAGAATGAAGATATAGCACCATTTGATTGAGATAGTGGAAGCAGTGATGATGACGATGATCCAAATCCAGTGATGACTTGAATATGGAGATGACTTGAATATAAAGATGACTTGATGATGATCCAGATGATACATAGAAAAAGACTTGTGCCAATAAATTGTGTCGAGAGAATACCTTCCTAGTTAAGAGGGAGTGTTGATGTATTTTTAACTTCGAAATGTATTCACTTGTATATCTTATATATTGCACCCTGATGTTTATTCCAGGAAGTATCTATAATGTAATTGAGTCATGTCATGCCTCAATGTTTCGATCGAGAGATTCAATAATAAACAAGTTATGTAAAGTCATTGAAGTTAACCCTCAATTGTAAGTCGGGGCAATAGTCCCCATAATTGTGTCAACTTTAACCATCCTTGTTGATCGGAGGGAAAAGTCCACACAGTTGTGGGGCACTAGGGTTATTAGACTGTCCTAGAGATGTCAACCCTAATAAGTAATTGTTAAGCGGGCCAAATGTTGAAGTGGACATTAAGTGAACGAAAGAATATAAATAGAGAGTGAGACTCTATATTCATCACACACACACACACTCATTGGGGTGCATGAGTGAGAGAGAACAAGCTGATGGAGATCATCTTTGTGTTTTCGGGTTTTACTGCTGCCATTGGTCCTCATTCTATCTTTGAGGAAGTTGCAAGGTTTTCTCCTTTATGGTTTCCCCAATGAAAATTCTTTGTCTCTTGTCTCTTGTGTTTATTGATATGCATGTTATTCTCTCAGATAAGATCCTAAGATCATATTGTTTAAATGATAAAAATCTAACAGAAAATAGCTCAGAACGTCGCGAAAGTTGGCGTGCACGTTTGTTTATTTAAATGGGTACCTAAATTCACTTTCAAATTTCAATTCTGAAAAAGTCGACAAAAGTGCATCTTTTCAACCTTGGTTTGAACATCTTTGAATGATGGCCAAAGTAGCTCCAAATCTCATAAAAATATGTGTCCATGCCAATGTTTTAAATGGGTATCTAGATCTGCTTCAAAATTTGAATTTTGAGAAATTGGAAAAATGCAACGTTTTAGGCCTTGGTTGAACGAAGTTTGACCGAGGTCCAAAATGTTAGTTTTTGTACCTAGGCAGATGTTCCCTAGGTGACTTTATTGCCTAAGTCACTTAGAAGAGGGAAAAAGGTGACCCTCACATTAAATGTCATTTAATGAGACTTTATAAACATAAAGTCACTTTTTAATAAATTTAAGTGGGTGAGTAATTTTATTTAAGTGATTTAAATAAAAGGGATTTTTACTCTCACTGAATCTCATCCATTGGATTGGATCTTTTTCCACCGTTGGATTAGAGACCCGCTTAGGGTTTAGACAAAAAGGCTTGAGGGAGGCAAAGAGATTTCACTTTTCACTTTTCAGGAGAAGGAAGGAGAGAAGAAGAGAGAAGGGCACAATTTTCAGACAGGGCTGTGAGTGATTCTCAGTTGGCACGAATATCGAGGAGCCACCATTACTGCTGCACAGAAATTGAGGTAGTACGGCTAGCATTTATTGCTGGCACGCATTTCCAGAAAGGTACGGCTGCATTTATTGCAGACACGAGTTTCAAGAAGAAAGTATGGGTCCGTACTGTATGGTTTTTGGGCTCAGTTTTCAAGAATATCAGGCACAGATTTTGAGGAAGAAATCTGGCACTTTTCCCAAGAAAAACAACACGTTTTTTGAGGCCATACAGATGCATTTAATGCAGTCCGTACAGTACGGTCGTTGACTGTTTTGGAACAGATTTCGAGGGCTGCATTTAATGCTCTCAGGCACAGAAATCAAGGACTGTTAGTGACTTATTTCTGCACATTTTTCGAGAATGGATTTGCACAGAAATCAAGGTAGCATTAGCACGAAAACCAAGACAGTTTGCTGGGTGATTTGCGTTGGTTGAGATAAGTTCATTTTGACTGTAAATGAATGTCTGATTTTTCTTGAAGAGCATAATAATATCTCTCTCTCTCTAACTGGTTTTCCCTGTGGGGGTTTTTCCAGGGCTTATTTGGCCAAAAATCTCTGAGTTTAAATTTATGGTGTGACTGTCCAAATGTGTTTTTCAGCCTGTTAGTATTTTACTGTGTGTTTATATTGCTCAGTATATTTTTCTTAAGTAACTTACAGCCTATGCCAAACTGGCTGTAAGTGAAAACCACAAAATGTTCATATAAACCAGCATGCGGTAAAACTCAGATTTTCTACACAAAATTGCTCGCAATCCCCAAAAAATCTACACGTAGGCTTATATTTCAAATGGGTATGTAAATACAGTTTCAAATTTCAATTTCAAGAAAGTCAAGAAAAATGCTTTTCTTAGAACTTGGTTTGACCAACCTTAACCAAGGGCCGAAATAACTCGAAATCTCACAAAAATATGTGTGCACGCTTATCTTTTAAATGCGTATCTAAATCTACTTTTACATTTGATTTCTAAGAAATTGTAAAAAAATGCAACCTTTTAAGCCTTGGTTTGACCAAGTTTTACTAAGGTCCAAAATAGCTCGAAATCTGCTGAAAGTGTGTATGCATGGTTATCTATCAAATGGGTACCTAAATTATTTTTCAAATTTCAATTGCGAGAAAGTCAAAAAAATATCATCTCTTAGGCCTTTGCTTGACCAACCTTAAATAGCGACCAAAATAGCTCCGAACATCATGAAAGTTGGCGTGCAATCTTATATAACAAATGCATAGATAAATCTATGATCAAATTTTAGTTCTGAGAAATTGGTCAAAAGTGAAACTCCGTTGTGCGGTTTTGCTCAGGTTAGGCTTATAGGGGGTGACCATATTTAGAAATGACTCAAAAATTCATGTGCATGCTTGTCTATCAAATGGGCATCGAAATCTATGATCAAATTTCAATTCTAAGAAACTGCTCAAAAGTCAAACTTTGTTGTATGGTTTCCCTATGGTTAGGCTTAAAGGAGGTCCAAATAGCTCATAACGTTGCTAAATTTAGTGTGAATTCTTGTTTATCCAATGGGAATACAAATCTATGATCAAGTTTCAATTCTGAGAATTTGGTCAAAAGTGAAACTCCATCATGCGTTTTTGTTAGGGTTTGGCTTAAAGGAGCTGAAAATAGCTCTGAACATCATTAAAGTAGGTGCGCACTCCTATCTTCCAAATTCACATCTAAATCTATGATCAAATTTTAATTCCGAGAAAATAGTCAAAAGTGAGACTCCGTCATGTGGTATTACCAAGGTTGGCGTTAAAGTGGAGAATGTCACGAAAGTTGAAGTGTACGCTTGTCTATCAAATGGGAAACCAAATCTATGATCAAATTTCCATTCCGAGACATTGGTCAGAGGTGAAACTCCATCGTGCATTTTCACTAGACTTGGGCTTAAAGGGGATCCATGTAGCTCTGAACATTTCAAAAATTGGCGTGCATGCTTGTATATCAAACGGGTATCCAAATCTATGAACAAATTTTAATTCATGAAATTGTTTAAAAGGAAAACTCCATCATACGGTTTCGCTAAGGTTTGTCTTAAAGGAGCAGAAAAAAGCTCTAAACATCATAAAATTTGGCGTGCGCTATTATCTACCAAGTGGGCATCTAATTCTACGATCAAATTTTGATTCCGAGAAATTGTCCAAAAGTGAAACTCTGTTGTGCACTTCCGCTAAAATGGCTCGCAATACCCAAAATTCTTGCGATGTTTTAGGCATTGGTTTGACGAAGTTTGATCGAGGTCCAAAATGGCTCGCAATCCCCAAAAAATATACATGTAGGCTTATCTCTCAGATGGGTACCTAAATACAGTTTCAAATTTCAATTTCAAGAAAGTTAAAAAAGTGCATTACTTACAACTTGGCTTGACCAACCTTAACTAAGGGCCGAAATAACTCAAAATATCGCAAAAATATGTCAAACATGAAACTTCGTTGTGAGGTTTTGCTAAGGTTGGCCTTAAAGGGGGTGAAAATATTTCGAAATGCCCTGAAAGTTTGTGTGGATACTTGTCTATGATCAAATTTAATTTATAAGAAAATACTCAAAAGTGAAACTCCGCCATGCGGTTTCACTAGGGTTGGGCTGAAAGGGGGTCAAAATAACTCAAGTTTCAATTCTGAGAAGTTTGTTAAAAGTGAAACTCTATCGTGCAGTTATCGTGCAGTTTTCTTAGGCTTTGGGTTAAAGGAGCCGAAAATAGCCTTGAACGTCGTGAAAGTTGGCGTGCACTATTATCTTCCAAATCCACATCTAAATCTATGATCAAATTTTAATTTCGAGAAATTGGTCAAAAGTGAGACTCAGTCGTGTGGTTTCACCAAGGTTAGGGTTAAAGGTGGTGAAAATAGCTCAGAACATCACGAAAGTTGGCGTCCATGATTCTATATCTAATAGGCCTCCAAATATATGATCAAATTTAATTTTCAAGAAATTAGTTAGAAGTGAAATTCCATCGTCCATTTTCGCTAGATTTGGGCTTAAAGGGAATCCAAATAGCTCGAAACAATACAAAAGTTGGCATGCATGCTTGTATATCAAATGGGCATCCAAATCTATGATCAAATTTTAATTCCAAGAATTTGGTCAAAAGTGAAATTCTGTCATGCAGATTTGCCAGGGTTGGGATTAAAGGGGGTCAAAATAGATCGGAACGTTGTGAAAGTTGTTGTGCGGGCATCCAAGTCTATGATCAAATTTAAATTATGAGAATTTGGTCAAAAGTGAAACTCCATCATGCGGTTTGTTAGCGTTTGGCTTAAATGAGCTGAAAATGGCTTTGGACACCATGAAAGTTGGCGTGCACTCTTATCTACCAAATGCGTAGATAAATCTATGATCAAGTTTTAATTCTGAGAAATTGTTCAAAAGTGAAACTCTGTTGTGCGGTTTTGCAAAGCTTGGGCCTAAAGAGGGTGAAAATATTTCGGAACGTCGCAAAAATATGTGTGCACGGTTATCTCTTTATTGGGTATATAAATCTACTTTTACATTTGATTTCTAAGAAATTGGAAAAAGTGCAACCTTTTAGGGCTTTGTTTGACCAAGTTTGACTAAGTTCCAAAATAGCTCAAAATCTCCTCAAATTTTGTATGCACGATTATCTCTCAAATGGGTACCTAAATTCTCTTTCAAATTTCACTTACGAGAAAGTCCAAAAAGTAGCATCTCTTAGACCTTTTCCTGACCAAATTTGAATAACGAGCAAAATAACTCTGAACATCATGAGAGGTTGCGTGCACTCTTATCTACCAAATGCACAGATAAATCTACGATCAAATTTTAATTCTTAGAAATTGGTCAAAACTAAAACTTCGTTGTGCGGTTTTCTAAGGTTGGGCTTTAAAGGGGGTGAAAATATTTCAGAATGACGTGAAAGTTAGCATGCACACTTGTCTATGAAATGGGCATCCAAATCTATGATCAAATTTCAATTCTAAGAAACTTCTCAAAAGTGAAACTCCGTTGTGCAGTTTCGCTAGGGTTGGGCTTAAAAAGGATCAAAATAACTCACAACGTTGTGAATGTTGGCCTTCATGCTTATTTATCCAATGAATCCAAATATATGATCAGGTTTCAATTCTGAGAAGTCGGTCAAAAGTGAAACTCCATCGTGTAATTTTGTTAGGGATTGGCTTAAAGCAGCTGAAAATAGCTCTGAGCATCGTGAAAGTTGGTGTACACTCTTATCTTCCAAATGCGCATCTAAATCAATCATCGAATTTTAATTCTGAGAAATTGGTCAAAAGTGAGACTCCGTCGTGTGGTTTCGCCAAGGTTGTTGTTGAAGAGGGTGAAAATAGCTCGAAATGTCGTTAAAGTTTGAGTGCACACGTGTCTATGAAATGGGCATCCAAATCTATGATCAGATTTCAATTCTGATAATTTGGTCAGAAGTAAAACTCTGTCATGTATTTTCACTAGAGTTGGTCTTAAAGAGCATCCAAATAGCTCGGAACATTGTAAGTGTTGTCGTGCACACTTGTATATCAAACGAGTATCCAAATCTATGATCAAATTTCAATTACAAGAATTTTGGTCAAAAGTGAAACTCCATCATGCAGTTTTGCTAAGGTTTGTCTTAAAGGAGGGGAAAATAGCTCTGAACATCATGATATTTGGTATGCACTCTTGTTTTGGCCATCTTTTAATGATGGCCAAAATAGCTCCAAATCTCATAAAAATAGGTGTCCATGCCAATATTTGAAATGGGTATCCAAGTTGAAGTGTTTGTTGGGTATCAAAATCTATGATCAAATTTTAATTCTAAGAAACTGCTCAAAAGTGAAACTTCCTTGTGCAATTTCGCTAGGGTTGGGCTTAAATGGGGTCAAAATAGCTCAGAACATTGTGAAAGTTGGCGTGCATGCTTATTTATCCAATAGGTATTTAAATCTATTATCCAGTTTCAATTCTAAGAAGTTGGTCAAAAGTGAAACTCCATCGTGCGGTTTTGTTAGGGTTTGGCTTAAAGTAGCCAAAAAATAGCTCTTAACATCATGAAAGTTGGTGTACAGCCTTATCTTCCAAATGGGCATCTAAATCAATGATCGAATTTTAATTCCGAGAAATTGGTAAAAAGTGAGACTCTATTGTGCAGTTTGACCATACTTGAATGATGACCAAAATATCTCCAAATCTAATTAAAATAGGTGTCCATGCCTATCTTTGAAATGGGTATCTAAATCTACTTTAAAATTTGAATTCTAATAAATTGGAAAAAATGCAATGTTTGAGGTCTTGGTTTGACGAAGTTTGACCGATGTCCAAAATGGCTTGCAATCCCCAAAAAATATATATGTAGGCTTATCTCTCAAATGGGTACCTAAATACAGTTTGAAATTTCAATTTCAAGAATGTAGAAAAAAGTGCATTTCTTAGAACTTGGTTTGACCAACCTTAACTAAGGGTCGAAATAACTCGAAATATTGCAAAAATATGTGTGCATGCTTATCTCTTAAATGGGTATCTATATCTACTTTAAAAATTGATTTCTAGGAAGTTGGAAAAAAGTGCAACCTTATAGGCCTTGGTTTGACAAAGTTTGACTAAGGTCCAAACTAGCTCGAAATCCCGTGAAAGTTTGTATGTATGGTTATCTCTCAAATGATAGTGAAATTATCTTTCCAAATTCAATTACGAGAAAGTCAGAAAAATAGCATCTCTTAGACCTTTGCTTGACCATCCTGAACAATGACCAAAATAGCTTCGAACATCGTGAAAGTTGGCATTCACTCTTATCTACCAAAATGCGCAGATGAATCTATGATCAAATTTTATTTCTGAAAAATTGGTCAAAAGTGAAACTTTGTTTTGAAGTTTATCTAATGTTTGGCTTAAAGTGGTGAAAATATTTCGAAACATCCCAGAAGCTCGTGTGGATACTTTTCTATCAAATGCGCATCCAAATCTATGATCAAATTTCAATTCTAAGAAACTACTCAAAAGTTGAACTCCGCCATGTGGTTTCACTAGGGTTAGGCTTAAAGGGGGTCAAAATAGCTCAAGTTTCAATTCTGAGAAGTTAGTTAAAAGCGAAACTCAATTGTGTATTTTTGTTAGGGTTTGGCTTAAAGGAGTCAAAAATAGCCCTGAAGATCATGAAAGTTGGTGTGCACAATTATCTTCCAAATGCGCATCTAAATCTATGATCAAATTTTAATTTCAAGAAATTGGTCAAAAGTAAGACTCCATTGTGCGGTTTCGCCAAGGTTGGGGTTAAAGGGGGTGAAAATAGCTCAGAAAATCACGAAAGTTGGAGTGTACGCTTCTATATCTAATAGGCCTCCAAATCTATGATCAAATTTAAATTTCGAGAAATTAGTCAGAAGTGAAACTCCATCGTGCATTTTCGCTAGAGTTGGGATTAAAGGGGACCCAAATAGCTCGAAACAATACAAAAGTTGGCATGCATGCTTGTATATCAAACAAGCATCAAAATCTATGATCAAATTTCAATTCTGAGAATTTGGTCAAAAGTGAAACTCTGTCGTACGGTTTTGCTAGGGTTGGGATTAAAGAGGGTCAAAATAGATCGGAACATTGTGAAAGTTGGTGTGTGTGCTTGTTTATCTAATGGACATCCACATCTATGATCATGTTTCATTTCCAAGAAATTGGTCAAAAGTAAAACTCCATCGTACAGTTTTGTTAGCGTTTGGCTTAGAGGAGCCGAAAATAGCTTTGAACATCCTAAAAGTTGGCGTGCACTCTTAATTCCGAAAATAGCTCAAGTTTTAATTCTGAGAAATCTGTCAAAAGTGAAACTCCATTGCGCGGTTTTGCAAAGCTTGGGCCTAAAAGGGGGTGAAAATATTTTGGAAATTCGCAAAAATATGTGTGCACGCTCATCTCTTAATTGGGTATCTAAATCTACTTTTACATTTGATTTCTATGAAATTGGAAAAAGTGCAACCTTTTAGGAATTTTGTTTGACCAAGTTTGACTGAGTTCCAAAATAGTTCAAAATCTCCTGAACGTTTGTATGCACTGTTATCTCTCAAATGGGTACCTAAATTCTCTTTGAAATTTCAATTACGAGAAAGTCGAAAAAGTAGCATCTCTTAGACCTTTGCTTGGCCAACTTTGAATAACGAGCAAAATAACTCTGAACATCATGAAAGTTTGCATGCACTCTTATCTACCAAATGCGCAGATAAATCTATGATTAAATTTTAATTCTGAGAAATTGGTCAAAAGTGAAACTTCGTTGTTTAGTTTGCTAAGGTTGGGCTTAAAGTGGGTGAAAATATTTCAGAAGGTCGCAAAATTTTGCATGAACACTTGTCTATGAAATGGGCATCCAAATCTATGATCAAATTTCAATTCTAAGAAACTACTCAAAAGTGAAACTCTGGCATACGGGTTTGCTAGGGTTGGGCTTAAAGGGGGTCATAATAGCTCAGAATGTTGTGAAAGTTAGTCAAAATTGAGACTATGTCGTGCAGTTTCGCCAAGGTTGGGGTTAAAGGGGGTGAAAATAGCTCACAACATTGCAAAAGTTGGAGTACATGCTTCTATATCTAATAGACCTCCAAATCTATGATCAAATTTCAATTTCGAGAAATTAGTTAGAAGTGAAACTCCATCGTGCATTTCCGCTAGAGTTGGGCTTAAAGGGGGTTAAAATAGGTTGAAACAATACAAAAGTTAGCAAGCAATCTTGGTGTGTGAGCTTGTTTATCCAATGGGCATCCAAACCTATGATCAAGTTTTAATTATGATAAGTTGGTCAAAAGTGAAACTCCATCATGCGGTTTTGTTAAGGTTTGGCTTAAAGGAGCTAAAAATAGCTTCGAACCTTGTGAAATTTGGCATGCACTCTTATCTACCAAATACGTAGATAAATCTATGATCAAATTTTAATTTTGAGAAATTGGTCAAAAGAGAAACTCCATTGTCCAGTTTTGCAAAGCTTGGACCTAAAGGGGGTGAAAATATTTCGGAACATCGCAAAAATATGTGTGCACACTTATCTCTTAATTGGGTATATAAATCTACTTTTACATTTGATTTCTAAGAAATTGGTCAAAAGTGAAACCTTCGTCATGCCCTCTCACTAAGGTTGCACTTAAAGGGAGTGAAAATAGCTTAGAACATCGCGAAAGTTGGCGTGCACGTTTGTTTATTTAAATGGGTACCTAAATTCACTTTCAAATTTCAATTCTAAAAAAGTCGACTAAAGTCATCTTATAATGATGGCCAAAATAGCTCCAAATCTCATAAAAATAGGTGTCCATGCTTATCTCCTAAACGGATATATATATCTACTTTAAAAATTGATTTCTAAGAAATTGGAAAAAAGTGCAACTTTATAGGCCTTGGTTTGACCAAGTTTGACTAAAGTCCAAAATAGATCGAAATACTGTGAAAGTTTGTATGTATGGTTATCTCTCAAATGGTACTGAAATTCTCTTTCCAAATTCAATTACGAAAAAGTTGAAAAAATAGCATCTCTTAGACCTTTGCTTGACCATCCTTGAAGAACGACCAAAATAGCTTCGAACATCGTGAAAGTTGGCATGCACTCTTATCTACCAAAATACGTAGATAAATCTACAATCAAATTTTCATTCTTAGAAATTAGTCAAACATGAAACTTTGTTGTGAGGTTTTTCTAAGGTTGGCCTTAAAGGGGGTGAAAATATTTTGGAACGCCCCGAAACTTTGTGTGGATACTTGTCTATGATCAAATTTCAATTCTAAGAAACTACTCAAAAGTGAAACTCAGCCATGTGGTTTCACTAGGGTTGGGCTGAAAGAGGGTCAAAATAAATCAAGTTTCAATTCTGAGAAGTTTGTTAAAAGTGAAACTCTATCGTGCAGTTTTGTTAGGGTTTAGCTTAAAGGAGCTAAAAATAGCCCTGAACGTCGTGAAAGTTGGCGTGCACTACTATCTTCCAAATGCACATCTAAATCTATGATCAAATTTTAATTTCAAGAAATTGGTCAAAAGTGAGACTCCGTCGTGTGGTTTCACCAAGGTTGGGGTTAAAGGTGGTGAAAATAGCTCAGAACATCATGAAAGTTGGCGTCCATGCTTCTATATCTAATAGGCCTCCAAATCTATGATCAAATTTAATTTTCAAGAAATTAGTTAGAAGTGAAATTCCATCGTGTATTTTCACTAGATTTGGGCTTAAAAGGGGATCCAAATAGCTCAAAACAATACAAAAGTTGGCATGCATGCTTGTATATCAAACAGGCATCCAAATCTATGGTCAAATTTCAATTCTGAGAATTTGGTCAAAAGTGAAATTCTGTCATGCGGATTTGCTAAGGTTGGGATTAAAGGGGGTCAAAATAGATCGAAACGTTGTGAAAGTTGGTGTGTGTGCTTGTTTATCCAATGGGAATCCAATTCTATGATCAAGTTTGAATTCTAAGAAGTTGGTCAAAAGTGAAACTCCATCATGCGGTTTGTTAGCGTTTGGCTTAAATGAGCCAAAAATGGCTTCGGATGTCGTGAAATTTGGCATGCACTCTTATGTACCAAATGCATAGATAAATCTACGATCAAGTTTTAATTTTGAGAAATTGGTCAAAAGTGAAACTCCATTGTGCGGTTTTGCAAAGCTTGGGCCTAAAGGGGGTAAAAATATTTCGAAACGTCACAAAAATATGTGTGCACGCTTATCTCTTTATTGGGTATCTAAATCTACTTTTACATTTGATTTCTAAGAAATTGAAAAAAGTGCAACCTTTTAGGGCTTTGTTTGACCAAGTTTGACTAAGTTCCAAAATAGCTTGAAATCTCCTCAAATTGTGTATGTACGATTATCTCTCAAATGGGTACCTAAATTCTCTTTCAAATTTCACTTACGAGAAAGTCCAAAAAGTAGCATCTCTTAGACCTTTTCTTGACCAACTTTGAATAACGAGCAAAATAACTCCAAACATCATGAAAGGTTGTGTGCACTCTTATCTACCAAATGCGCAGATAAATCTAGGATCAAATTTTAATTCTTAGAAATTGGTCAAAAGTGAAACTTCATTGTGTGGTTTGCTAAGGTTGGGCTTAAAGGGGGTGAAAATATTTCGGAATGCCACAAGAGTTAGCATGCACACTTGTCTATAAAATAGGCATCTAAATCTATGATCAAATTTCAATTCTAAGAAACTTCTCAAAAGTGAAACTCCGTCGTGCAGTTTCGCTAGGGTTGGGCTTAAAGGGGATCAAAATAACTCACAACGTTGTGAAAGTTGGCCTTCATGCTTATTTATCCAATGAATCCAAATATATGATCAGGTTTCAATTCTGAGAATTTGTCAAAAGTGAAACTCCATCGTGTAGTTTTGTTAGGGATTGGCTTAAAGCAGCCGAAAATAGCTCTAAAGATCGTGAAAGTTGGTGTACACTCTTATCTTCCAAATGCGCATCTAAATCAATCATCGAATTTTAATTCTCAGAAATTGGTCAAAAGTGAGACTTCATTGTGTGGTTTCACCAAGTTTGTTGTTGAAGAGTGTGAAAATAGCTCGGAATGTCGTTAAAGTTTGAGTGCATGCGTGTTTATCAAATGGGAATCCAAATCTATGATCAGATTTCAATTCTGATAATTTGGTCAGAAGTGAAACTCTGTCATGCATTTTTGCTAGAGTTGGTCTTAAAGAGTGTCCAAATATCTCGGAACGTTGCAAGTGTTTCCATGTACACTTGTATATCAAACGGGTATCCAAATCTGTGATCAAATTTCAATTACAAAAATTTGGTCAAAAGTGAAACTCCATCATGCAATTTTGCTAAGGTTTGTCTTAAAGGAGGGGAAAATAGCTCTGAACATCACGATATTTGGCATGCACTCTTATCTACCAAATGGTCATCTCAATCTACAATCAAATTTTATATCTAAGAAATTGGTCAAAAGTGAAACTTTGTCGTGCGCTCTCACTAAGGTTGCACTTAAATGGGTATCTAAGTTGAATTGTATGCTTGTCTATCAAATTTTAATTTCAAGAAATTGGTCAAAAGTGAGACTTCGTCATTCGATTTCTCCAAGGTTGGGGATAAAGGTGGTGAAAATAGCTCAGAACATCATGAAAGTTGGGGTGCATGCTTCTATATCTAATAGACCTCCAAATCTATGATCAAATTTCAATTTCAAGAAATTAGTTAGAAGTGAAACTCCATCGTGCATTTTCTCTAAAGTTGGGCTTAAAGGGGCTCAAAATAGCTTGGAACAATACAAAAGTTGGCGTGCAATCTTGTATATCAAACTGGCATCCAAATCGATGATCAAATTTCAATTCGAAGAATTTGGTCAAAAGTGAAGCTCTGCCATGCGGTTTTGCTAGGGTTGGTATTAAAGGGGGTAAAAATAGATTAGAACATTGTGAAAGATTATGTGTAAGCTTGTTTATCCAATGGGCATCCAAATCTATGATCAAGTTTCAATTCTGAGAAGTTGGTCAAAAGTGAAACTCCATCATGCGGTTTAGTTAGGGTTTGGCTTAAAGCAGCGGAAAATAGCTCCGAACATCGTGAAAGTTAGCATCCACTATTGTCTACCAAATGCGTAGATAAATCTATGATCAAATTTTTATTCTAAGAAATTGGTCAAAAGTGAAACTCCGTTGTGCGGTTTCACAAATCTTGGGGTTAAAGGGGTCGAAAATATTTCGGAAAGTCGAAAAAATATGTGTGCATGCTTATCTCTTAATTAGGTATGTAAACCTACTTTTACATTTGATTTCTAAGAAATTTGAAAAAATTTCAACCTTTTAGGGCTTTATTTGACCAAGTTTGACTAAGTTCCAAAATAGCTTGAAATCCCCTGAAAGTTTGTATGCACGATTATCTCTCAAATGGGTACCTAAATTCTCTTTCAAATTTCAATGACGAGAAAGTCGAAAAAGTAGCATCTCTTAGACCTTTGCTCGACCAACTTTGAATAACTTAGACCCATGAAAGGTTGCATGCACTCTTATCTACCAAATGCGCAGATAAATCTATGATCGAATTTTAATTCTGAGAAATTGGTCAGAAGTGAAACTTCGTTGTGCGGTTTTTCTAAGGTTGGGATTAAATGGGCTTAAAATATTTTAGAACGTCATGAAAGTTTGCATGCACACCTGTCTATCAAATGGGCATCCATATCTATGATCAAATTTTAATTCTAAGAAACTGCTCAAAAGTGAAACTTTGTCGTGCGATTTCACTAGGCTTGGGCTTAAATGGGTTCAAAATAGCTCAGAGCGTTGTGAAAGTTGGTGTGCATGCTTATTTATCCAATGGGTATCCAAATATATGATCAATTTTCAATTCTAAGAAGTTTGTCAAAAGTGAAACTCCACCATGCGGGTTTGTTAGGGTTTGGCTTAAAGCAGCCAAAAATAGCTCTGAACATCATGAAAGTTGGTGTACAGTATTATCTTCCAAATGAGCATCTAAATCAATGATTGAATATTAATTCTGAGAAATTGGTCAAAAGTGAGACTCCATCGTGCGGTTTGACCATACTTGAATGACGACCAAAATATCTCCAAATCTAATTAAAATAGGTGTCCATGTCCATGCTTGACCAACCTTGAATAGCGACCAAATAGATCCGAACATCATGAAAGTTGGCATGCACTCTTATATAACAAATGCACAGATGAATCTACGATCAAATTTTAGTTTTGAGAAATTGGTCAAAAGTGAAACTCTGTTGTGCGGTTTTGCTAAGGTTAGGCTTACAGGGGGTGACCATATTTAAGAATGAGTCGAACATTCACGTGCATGCTTTTCTATCAAATGGGCATCCAAATCTATGATCAAATTGCAATTCTAAGAATCTTCTCAAAAGTCAAACTTTGTTGTACGGTTTCGCTAGGGTTAGGCTTAAAGGAGGTCCAAATAGCTTGGAACATTGCGAAAGTTAGCGTGAATGCTTGTTTATCCGATGGGAATCCAAATCTATTATCAAGTTTCAATTTTGAGAAGTTGGTCAAAAGTGAAACTGCATCATGCGGTTTTGTTAGGGTTTGGCTTAAAGGAGCTGAAAATAGCTCTAAACATCATGAAAGTAGGCATGCACTCCTATATTCCAAATTCATATCTAAATCTATGATCAAATTTTAATTCTGAGAAAACAGTCAAAAGTGAGACTCCATCGTGTGGTTTTTCCAAGGTTGGGGTTAAAGTGGGTGAAGATAGCTCAGAATGTCATGAAAGTTGAAGTGTACACTTGTCTATCAAATGGGAAACCAAATCTATGATCAAATTTCAATTCTAAGAAATTGGTCAAAAGTGAAACTCAGTCGTGCATTTTCACTAGACTTGGGCTTAAAGGGGGTCCATGTAGTTCGAAACATTCCAAAAGTTGGCGTGCACGCTTTTATATCAAACGGGCATCCAAATTTATGAACAAATTTTAATTCATGAAATTGTTCAAAAGGAAAACTCCATCATACCGTTTCTCTAAGGTTTGTCTTAAAGGAGAGGAAAATAGATCTAAACATCACGAAATTTGGCATGCCTTATTATCTACAAACTGGGAATCTAATTCTATGATCAAATTTTAATTCCAAGAAATTGGCCAAAAGTGAAACTTTGTTGTGCACTTTCGCTAAAATGGATCGCAATCCCCAAAATTCTTGCAACGTTTTAGGCCTTGGTTTGACGAATTTTGACCAAGGTCCAAAATGGCTTGCAATCCCCAAAAAATATACATGTAGGCTTATCTCTCAGATGGGTACCTAAATACAGTTTCAAATTTCAATTTCAAGAAAGTAAAAAAAGCGCATTACTTAGAACTTGGTTTTACCAACCTTAACTAAGGGCCGAAATAACCCAAAATCTCGCAAAAATATGTGTGCACGTTTATCTCTTAAATGGATATATATATCTACTTTATAAATTGATTTCTAAGAAATTGGAAAAAAGTGCAACCTTATAGGCCTTGGTTTGACCAAGTTTGACTAACATCCAAAATAGCTCGAATCTTGTTAAAGTTTGTATGTATGGTTATCTCTCAGATGGTACCGAAATTCTCTTTCCAAATTCAATTACGAGAAAGTTAGAAAAATAGCATCTCTTAGACCTTTGCTTGACCATCCTTAAACAATGACCAAAACAGCTTTGAACATCGTGAAAGTTGGCATGCACTCTTATCTACCGAAATACGTAGATAAATCTACGATCAAATTTTAATTCTGAGAAATTGGTCAAACGTGAAACTTCATTGTGAGGTTTTGCTAAGGTTGTCCTTAAAGGGGGTGAAAATATTTCAGAACGTCCCGTAAGTTTGTGTGCATACTTTTCTATGATAAAATTTCAATTCTAAGAAACTACTCAAAAGCGAAACTCCGCCATGCGGTTTCACTAGGGTTGGGCTTCAAGGGGGTAAAAATAACTCAAGTTTCAATTCTGAGAAGTTGGTTAAAAGTGAAACTCCATCACGCAGTTTTGTTAGGGTTTGGCTTAAAGGAGCCGAAAATAGCCCTGAACATTGTGAAAGTTGGCGTGCACTATTATCTTCCAAATGCACATCTAAAATCTATGATCAAATTTTAATTTTGAGAAATTGGTCAAAATTGAGACTATGTCGTGCGGTTTCGCCAAGGTTGCGGTTAAAGGGGGTGAAAATAGCTCAGAACATTGCGAAAGTTGGAGTGCATGCTTCTATATCTAATAGGCCTCCAAATCTATGATCAAATTTAATTTTCAAGAAATTTGTCAAAAGTGAAACTCCATTGTGCATTTTTACTAGAGTTGGGCTTAAAGGGGATCCAAATAGCTCGAAACAATACAAATGTTTGCATGCACGCTTTTATATCAAACAGACATTCAAATGTATGATCAAATTTCAATTCCAAGAATTTGGTCAAAAGTGAAACTCTGTCGTGCGGATTTGCTAGGGTTGGGATTAAAGGGGGTCAAAATAGATCGAAATGTTCTGAAAGTTGGTGTGTGTGCTTTTTTATCCAATGGGCATCCAAATCTATGATCAAGTTTCAATTCTGAGAAGTTGGTCAAAAGTGAAACTCCATTGTGCGGTTTGTTAGTGTTTGGCTTAAACGAACTGAAAATAGCTCCTGACATCGTGAAAGTTGGCGTGCACTCTTATCTACCAAATGTGTAGATAAATCTATGATCAGGTATAAATTCTGAGAAATTGGTCAAAAGTGAAACTCCGTTGTGCGGTTTTGCAAAGCTTGGACCTAAAGGGGGTGAAAATATTTCGGAACGTTGCAAAAATATGTGTGCACGCTTATCTCTTTATTGGGTATCTAAATCTACTTTTACATTTTATTTCTAAGAATTTGGAAAAAAGTGCAACCTTTTCGGGCTTTGTTTGACCAACTTTGACTAACTTCCAAAATAGCTCAAAATCTCCCAAAATTTTGTATTCACGATTATCTCTCAAATGGGTACTTAAATTCTCTTTCAAATTTCATTTACGAGAAAGTCCAAAAAGTAGCATCTCTTAGACCTTTGCTAGAACAACTTTGAATAATGAGCAAAATAACTTCGAACATCATGAAAGGTTGCGTGCACTCTTATCTACCAAATGTGCAGATAAATCTACGATCAAATTTTTATTCTTAGATATTGGTCAAAAGTGAAACTTTGTTGTGCGGTTTGCTAAGGTTGGGCTTAAAGGGGGTGAAAATATTTCAGAACGTCATGAAAGTTTGCATGCACACTTGTTTATGAAATCTGCATCCAAATCTATGATCAAATTTCAATTCTAAGAGACTGCTCAAAAGTGAAACTTTGTCGTGCAGTTTCGCTAGGGTTGGGCTTAAAAGTGGTCAAAATAACTCACAACATTGTGAATGTTGGCGTTCATGCTTATTTATCCAATGGGTATCCAAATATATGATCAAGTTTCAATTCTGAGAAGTTGGTCAAAAGTCAATCTCCATCGTGCAGTTTTATTAGGGTTTGGATTAAAGCAACCGAAAATAGCTCTGAACATTGTGAAAGTTGGTGTACACTCTTATCTTCCAAATGAGCATCTAAGTCAATCATTGAATTTTAATTCTAATAAATAGGTTAAAAGTGAGACTCCGACGTGTGGTTTCATGAAGGTTGGGGTTGAAGAGGGTGAAAATAGCTTGGAACGTCATGAAAGTTTGAGTGCACGCGTGTCTATCAAATGGGCATCCAAATATATGATTAGATTACAATTCTGATAATTTCATCAAAAGAAAAACTCTGTCGTGCATTTTCGCTAGAGTTGGTCTTAAAGAGGGTCCAAATAGCTCAAAACATTGCAAGTGTTGGTGTGCACGCTTGTATATCAAACAGGCATCCAAATCTATGATCAAATTTCAATTATAAGAATTTGGTCAAAAGTGAAACTCAATCATGCAGTTTTGCTAAGGTTTGTCTTAAAGTAGGGGAAAATAGCTTTGAACATCACGATATTTGGCATGCACTCTTATCTACCAAATGGTCATCTAAATCTACAATCAAATTTTAAATCCGAGAAATTGGTGAAAAGTAAAACTCCGTCGTGCGCTCTCACTAAAGTTGCACTCAAAGGGAGTGAAAATAGCCTAGAACGTCGTGAAAGTTGGTGTGCATGTTTTTTTATTGAAATGTGTACCTAAATTCACTTTCAAATTTAAATTCTGAAAAACTCAACAAAAGCACATATTTTAAACCTTGGTTTGACCATCTTTGAATGATGGCTGAAATAGCTTCAAATATCATAAAAATAGGTGCCCATGGCAATATTTTAAATGGGTATCTAATTTGAAGTGTACGCTTGTCTATCGAATTTTAATTTCGAGAAATTCATTAAAAGTGAGACTCCGTCGTTAAGTTTCTCCAAGGTTGGGGTTAAAGGGGGTGAAAATATCTCAAAACATTGCAAAAGTTGGGGTGCATGCTTCTATATCTAATAGACCTCCAAATCTATGATCAAATTTCAATTTCGACAAATTAGTCAGAAGTGAAACTCCGTCGTGCATTTTCTCTAGAGTTGGGCTTAAAGGGGCTCCAAATAGATCAGAACAATACAAAAGTTGGTGTGCAATATTGTATATCAAACTAACATCCAAATCTATGATCAAATTTCAATTCTAAGGATTTGGTCAAAAGTGAAGCTTTGTCGTGCGGTTTTGCTAGGGTTGGGATTAAAGGGGGTTAAAATAGATCAAAACATTGTGAAAGTTTGTGTGTAAACTTGTTCATCTAATGGGCATCCAAATCTATGATCAAGTTTCAATTCTAAGAAGTTGGTCAAAAGTGAAACTCCATCGTGCAGTTTTGTTAGTGTTTGGCTTAAAGCAGCTGAAAATAGCTAGGAACATCGTGAAAGTTGGCTTCCACTATTTTCTACCAAATGCATAGATAAATCTACGATCCAATTTTAATTCTGAGAAATTGGTCAAAAGTGAAAATCCGTTGTGTGGTTTTAGAAATATTGGGCCTAAAGGGGGTGAAAATATTTCAGAATGTCGCAAAAATATGTGTTCACGCTTATCTCTTAATTGGGTATGTAAATCTACTTTTACATTTGATTTCTAAGAAATTGGAAAAAAGTACAACCTTTTAGGGCTTTGTTTGATCAACTTTGACTAAGTTCCAAAATAGCTCGAAATCCCCTGAAAGTTTCTATGCACGGTTATCTCTCAAATGGATTCCTAAATTCTCTTTCAAATTTCAATTACAAGAAAGTCTAAAAAGTAGCATCTCTTAGACCTTTGCTCGACTAACTTTGAATAACTTGGACCCTTGAAAGGTTGCATGTACTCTTATCTACCAAATGCACAGATAAATCTACGATCAAATTTTAATTCTAAGAAATTGGTCAAAATTGAAAATCCGTTGTGCGGTTTTGCTAAAGTTGGGCTTAAATAGGCTAAAAATATTTTAAAATGTCACGAAAGTTTTCATGCACACTTATCTATCAAATCGGCATCCAAATCTATGATCAAATTTCAATTCTAAGAAACTGCTCAGAAGTGAAACTTTGTTGTGCGGTTTCGTTAAGGTTGGGCTTAAAGGGGGTCAAAATAGCTCAGAATGTTGTGAAAGTTGGGTATCCAATGGGTATCTAAATCTATGATCAAGTTTCAATTCTGAGAATTTGGTCCAAAGTGAAACTCCATCGCGCGGTTTTGTTAGGGTTTGCCTTTAAGTAGCCAAAAACACCTCTGAACATCATGAAAGTTGGTGTACACTCTTATCTTCCAAATGCACATCTAAATCAATGATTGAATTTTAATTCCGAGAAATTTGTCAAAAGTGAGACTCCATCGTGCGGTTTGACCATATTTGAATGACGACCAAAATAGCTCCGAATCTCATTAAAATATCTCTCCATGCCTATCTTTGAAATAGGTATCTAAATCTACGTTAAAATTTGAATTTTAAGAAATTGGAAAAAATGCAACGTTGTAGGTCTTGGTTTGATGAAGTTTGATCGATGTCCAAAATGGTTCAAAATCCCCAAAAAATCTACATGTAGGATTATCTCTCAAATCGGTACCTAAATACAGTTTGAAATCTCAATTTCAAGAGAGTAAAAAAAAGTGCATTTCTTAGAACTTGGTTTGACCAACCTTAAATAAGGGACGAAATAACTCAAATATTGCAAAAATATGTGTGCACGCTTATCGCTTAAATGGGTATCTATATCTACTTTAAAAATTGATTTCTAAGTAGTTGGAAAAAAGTGCAATCTTATAGGCCTTGGTTTGACCAATTTTGACTAAGGTCCAAAATAGCTCGAAATCCCATGAAAATTTGTATGTATGGTTATCTCTCAAATGGTAGTGAAATTCTCTTTCCAAATTCAATTACGAGAAAGTCAGAAGAATAGCATCTCTTAGACCTTTGCTTAACCATCCTTGAATAACAACCAAAATAGCTTCGAACATCGTGAAAGTTGGCATTCATTCTTATCTACCAAAATGCGCAGATAAATCTACGATCAAATTTTAATTCTGAGAAATTAGTCAAAAGTGAAACTTCATTTTGAGGTTTTTCTAATGTTGCGCTTAAAGGGGGTGAAAATATTTCAGAACGTCCCGAAAGCTCATGTGAATACTAGTCTATCAAATGGGCATCCAAATCTATGATCAAATTTCAATTCTAAGAAACTACTCAAAAGTGAAACTCCACCATGTAGTTTCACTAGGGTTAGGCTTAAAGGGGGTCAAAATAGCTCAAGTTTCAATTCTGAGAAGTTGGTTAAAAGTGAAACTCAATCGTGCGGTTTTGGTAGGGTTTAGCTTAAAGGAGCCGAAAATAGCCCCAAAGATCATGAAAGTTTGCATGCACTATTATCTTCCAAATGTGCATCTAAATCTATGATCAAATTGTAATTTCGAGAAATTGGTCAAAAGTGAGACTTCATCATGTGGTTTCACAAAGGTTGGGGTTAAACGAGGTGAAAATAACTGAGAACATCATGTAAATTTGAGTGCACACTTCTATATCTAATAGGCCTCCAAATCTATGATCAAATTTAAATTTCAAGAAATTAGTTAAAAGTGAAATTCCATCATGCATTTTCTCTAGAGTTGGGCTTAAAGGGGGTCCAAATAGCTCAAAACAACACAAAAGTTGGCTTGCATGCTTGTATATCAAACGGGAATCCAAATCTATGATCAAATTTCAATTCTGAGAATTTGGTTAAAAGTGAAACTCTACCGTGTTGTTTTGCTAGGGTTGGGATTAAAGAGGGTCATCTAGATTGGAACGTTGTGAAAGTTGGTGTGTGTGCTTGTTTATCCAATGGAACTCCAAATCTATGATCAAGTTTCAATTATGAGAAGTTGGTCAAAAGTAAAACTCCATCGTGCGTTTTTGTTAGCGTTTGGCTTAAAGGAGATGAAAATAGCTCCAAACATCCTGAAAGTTGGCTTGCACTCTTATCTACCAAATCCATAGATAACTCTACAATCAAATTTTAATTCTGAGAAATTAGTCAAAAGTGAAACTCCGTTGTGTGGTTTTGCAAATCTTGGGCCTAAAAGGGGGTGAAAATATTTCAGAAAGTCGCAAAAATATGTGTGCACGCTTATCTCTTAATTGGGTATCTAAATCTACTTTTACATTTGATTTCTAAGAAATTGGAGAAAAGTGCAACCTTTTAGGGCTTTTGTTTGACCAAGTTTGACTAAGTTCCAAAATAGCTCGAAATCTTCTGAAAGTTTGTATGCACCGTTATCTCTCAAATGGGTACCTAAATTCTCTTTGAAATTTCAATTACGAGAAAGTCGAAAAAGTAGCATCTCTTAGACCTTTTCTTGACCAACTTTGAATAACAAGCAAAATAAATCTGAACATCATGAAAGTTTGCGTGCACTCTTATCTAGCAAACTTCAGAATATTGCAAAAGTTGGTGTGCACGCTTGTATATCAAACATGCATCCAAATCTATGATCAAATTTCAATTACAAGAATTTGATCAAAATTGAAACCCCATGATGCAGTTTTGCTCAGGTTTTGAGACTCCGTCGTGTGGTTTCGCCATGGTTGGGGTTAAAGGGGGTGAAAATAGCTCAGAACATCGTGAAATGTGAAGTGCATGCTTCTATATCTAATAGACATCTAAATCTATGATCAAATTTCAATTTTGAGAAATTAGTCAGAAGTGAAACTCCATTGTGCATTTTCACTAGAGTTAGGTTTAAAGGGGGTCCAGATAGCTCGGAAGAATACAAAATTCGGCATGCAAGCTTGGTGTGTGAGCTTTTTTATCCAATGGGCATCCAAATCTATGATCAAGTTTCAATTCTGAGAAGTTGGACAGAAGTGAAACTCCATCGTGCAGTTTTGTTAGGGTTTGGCTTAAAGGAGCCGAATATAACTTTAAACATCGTGAAAGTTAGCGTGCACTCTTATCTACCAAACGCGTAGATAAATCTACAATCAAATTTTATTTCTGAGAAATTGGTCAAAAGTGAAACTCCATTGTACGGTTTCACAAAGCTTGGGCCTAAAGGGGGTGAAAATATTTCAGAACATCGCAAAAATATGTGTGCATGCTTATCTATTAAATGGGTATCTATATCTACTATAAAAATTGAGTTCAAAATAAATTGGAAAAAAGTGCAACCTATAGGCCTTGGTTTGACCAAGTTTTACTAAGGTCCAAAATAGCTCGAAATCCCCTGAAAGTTTGTATGTATGGTTATCTCTTAAATGGTACTGAAAATAGCTTCAAACATCGACCAAAATAGCTTTGAACATCATGAAAGTTGGAATGCACTCTTATCTACCAAAGTGCTCAGATAAATCTATGATCAAATTTTAATTCTAAGAATTTGGTCAAAAGTAACTGCTCATATTTTAATTAACTGCAATTTCTCTAAATTAGTGTGGGAATTGGTGCTTCATGGTACCAGATTCTCTGCTCCTACTCAATCTTTTGTTATAAGTTTTTACCTCTCCTAGAATGTGCAACGTCCATAAAAAATTGGAAATGATTCAGTTTGGCATCATATATGGCAGCTGATCCCTAAGATCGTATGGTGGAAGATTTGGCTCTCGAGGAACAATTGCATCTTCAACGATCTCTCTTCAAACCAGCAGTCTGTGGCCTGTCATTCTAAAATTTTAATTATTGAATCTATCTGCAACTAGCCATTTCTCCTCTCTTTGATTCATTCCTAAAGTGGTTGGGCCCCAACGATCTTGGTTTGAGAAAGATGGCATTGAGCAAGCCTGTCAGTGCATTTTCCTAGCGTTTTTATGGGACCTTGGAAGAATTAAATTTTATTTCGATGGTGCATCTAAGGCGAATCTTCATTCCTCAGGTGCCGAGGGCTTTATCTCCTCTCTAGACAGAATGATGGAATTCAATTTCAGTTGGGGGCTTAGCACCATGACTAATAGTCAGGTCGAACGTTATAGTCTACTCATGGCGATCCAGTTAGCTAAGGATCGTGGATTCAAGTCCATCCATATTTTCGGTGACTTTGAAATGGTGATCAAAATTTTAAACTCCGGTGATTGTTTCCAAAATTTTGCCTTGAATAATTCCCTTCATAGAATTCATAATTTATTGAAATAATTTGACAATGTGATCTCTTTCCATATCCTAAGGAATCTTAATGATCTCTATTGCTGGGCTTCTGTGGTGCATGTTTATAGTGTTATCAGTATTCGGAATAGCCACAGATATCATTTTAAATATCGACGTTTCAAGTCCACAACAGGACTCATCATCAGGATGGTGTGATGTGAAGAAGAGTAGGCGATCTCAGTCTTGGTTATTAATACTGAATTACGGAGAGTATTGTAAGAAAATGGTATGGTTTTAGGTTTTCTAATGTCGGTTTAAGAATAGGTTTTTAATTAGTTTTTGGTATTATTTTATAATAGTATTTCATATTAATTTATTAATATTTTCATATAAACTATGTTATAAATAGAACACAATTAATTAGGTTAAGAATAGGTTTTAAGAATATTTTTAATGTCAATTAAGAATGGGTTTTAATTAGGTTTTGGTATTACATATAATAGTTTATAATATTAATTTACTAATAATTTTCTTTTTAATTTTCAATTAAAAGTTTTCAAACTAAGGTTTGAAAATGTCAAAAGTTTAGGTTAGCTAAATATAATAGTAAAGCTAAAACTATTCAGAGGTTTAAATAACAAAAAGTGGCAAAAAGGTAGTTGAAAATATTTAGGGTAAAGGTTTTCTTTAAAAACTAAAGCCAAAAGGTTAAAATTGAATTTGAAGTTGAAATGTAAGGTTTAAAAAGGACTAATAATATCCAAAGTTTTAAGAAAAATATAAAGGTTTTAGGAGGAATATTAGAATTATTAAATTGCTTAGAATTAAAAGTCTTACAGTTCCAAAATCGAAAGTGGTGTCATGTAATTATAAAAACTATGCAAAGGAAAGGCGCTGTCTTAAAAGAGAATAAAGACAAGGTGGGAGCTAAGGCTAATTAATCTCGTCTATTGTGGTTTAGGAGGGGTGGGAGCCAACTGGTGCTGATTTCCATTCCTCCATCTCTGTTCAGATTGTTGGGTGTTTTCTTATTTCTAGGGTAGAGATGGAGGAATGGAAACCTAATTAAAACCCATTCTTAATCGACATTAAAAATATTCTTAAAACCTATTCTTAACCTAATTAATTGTGTTCTATTTATAACATAGTTTATATGAAAATATTAATAAATTAATATGAAAAACTATTATAAAATAATACCAAAAACTAATTAAAAACCTATTCTTAAACTGACATTAGAAAACCTAAAACCATACCATTTTCTCATAATACTCTCTACAATTCAGTATTAATAACCAAGACTCAGATCATCTACTCTTCTTCACATCATACCATCTTGATGATGAGTCCTGTTGTGGATCCGAAACGTCAATATTTAAAATGATATCTGTGGCTATTTCGAATACTGATAACACTATAATCTTAATAATCTTGTTGATGCTTTAGCCAGCAAAGGTTGCCTTCTTTCTCAGGGCTTCCTCAGCATCAACGGTGAACCTAACTATCTTCATCCAATACCTTAACTATTTTGTAATATGTTCTGTTGGGAGGTTCCTTTTTTTTCCTGTTTGATATTGTACTGTTTCTTGTTCTTTTGTATGACTCCTTCTTGATTATGTAATCTGGATGAATGGCAATTGTCTTTTCAAACCTCTGATTTTTCAAAAATCAATAAAAATTTTACCCATTTTAGTTATAAAAAAAAGGTTGGGCTTAAAGGGGGTGAAAATTTTTCAAAACGTCCCGAAAGTTCGCGTGCATACTTGTTTATCAAAAAGGCATCCAAATCTATGATCAAATATCAATTCTAAGAAACTATTCAAAAAATGAAACTTCGTCATGCGGTTTCCCTAGGGTGGGGCTTAAAGGGGGTCAAAATAGCTCAAGTTTTGATTTTGAGAAGTTGGTCAAAAGTGAAACTCCATCATGTAGTTTTGTTAGGGATTGGCTTAAAGGAGCCGAAAATAGCCCTGAACATCATAAAAGTTGGTGTGCACTGTTATCTTCCAAATGTGCATCTAAATCTATGATCTAATTTTAATTTCAAGAAATTCATCAAAAGTGAGACTCCGTCGTGTGGTTTCGCCAAGATTGGGGTTAAAAGGGGTGAAAATAGCTCAGAACATCGCGAACGTTGGAGTGCATGCTTCTATATCTAATAGGCCTCCAAATCTATGATCAAATTTTAATTTCAAAGAATTAGTCAGAAGTGAAACTCCATCGTGCATTTTCAATAGAGTTGGGCTTAAATGGGGTCCAAATAGATTGGAACAATACAAAAGGTCACGTGCATGCTTGTATATCAAACAAGCATCTAAATCTATGATAGAACGAAACGTTGTGAAAGTTGGTGTGTGTAAGCTTGTTTATCCAATAGGCATCCAAATCTATGATCAAGTTTCAATTCTGAGAAGTTGGTCAAAAGTGAAACTCCATCATGTGGTTTTGTTAGGGTTTGGCTTAAAGGAGCCAAAAATAGCTCTGAACATTGTGAAAGTTGGCATGCACTCTTATCTACCAAATGCGTAGATAAATCTATGATCAAATTTTAATTATGGGAAATTGGTCAAAAGTGAAACTCTGTTGTGCAGTTTTGCAAAGCTTGGGCCTAAAGGGGGTGCAAATATTTCAGAATGTCGCAAAAATATGTATGCACGCTTATCTCTTAATTGGGTATCTAAATCTATTTTTACATTTGATTTCTAAGAAATTGGAAAAAAGTGCAACCGTTTAGGGCTTTGTTTGATCAAGTTTGACTAAGTTCCAAAATAACTCGAAATCCCTGAAAATTTTTAATGCATGGTTATCTCTCAAATGGGTACCTAAATTCTCTTACAAATTTCAATTACGAGAAAGTCGAAAAAGTAGCATCTCTTAGAAATTGGTCAAAAGTGAATCTCCGTTGTGCGGTTTTTCGAGGTCGGGCTTCAAGTGGGTGAAAATATTTCAGAACGTTGTGAAAGTTCTCATGCACACTTGTTTATCAAATGGGAATCCAAATCTATGATCAAATTTCAATTCTAAGAAACTGCTCAAAAATGAAACTCCGTCGTGCGGTTTCGCTAGGGTTGGGCTTAAAGGGGGTCAAAATAGCTCAAAAGGTTGTGAAAGTTTTCATGCATGCTTATTTATCCAATGGGTATCCAAATCTATAATCAAGTTTCAATTTTGAGAAGTTGGTCAAAAGTGAAACTCCATCGTGCAGTTTTGTTAGGGTTTGGCTTAAAGGGGGTCAAAATAGCTCAAAAGGTTGTGAAAGTTGGCCTGCATGCTTATTTGTCCAATGGGTATCCAAATCTATAATCAAGTTTCAATTTTGAGAAGTTGGTCAAAAGTGAAACTCCATCGTGTAGTTTTGTTAGGGTTTGGCTTAAAGCGGCTGAAAATAGTTCTGAACATCGTGAAAGTTGGCATGCATGTTTGTTTATTGAAATGTGTACCTAAATTCACTTTCAAATTTCAATTTTGAAAAAGTCGACAAGAGCGCATCTTTTGAACCTTATTTTGACCATCTTTAAATGATGACCAAAATAACTCCAAATCTCATAAAAATAGGTGTCCATGCCAATATTTTAAATGGGTATCTAAATCTACTTTAAAATTGGAATTTTGAGAAATTGGAAAAATGCAACGTTTTAGGCCTTGGTTGGACAAAGTTTGACCGAGGATCAAAATGGCTCCCAATCCCCAAAAAATATACATGCAGGCTTATCTCTCAAACGGGTATGTAAATAGAATTTCAAATTTCAATTTCAACTTCAAGAAAGTCAAGAAAAGTGCTTTTCTTAGAACTTGGTTTGACCAACCTTAACTAAGGGTTGAAATATCTTGAAATCTCACAAAAACATGTGTGCACGCTTATCTTTTAAATGGGTATCTAAATCTACTTTTACATTTGATTTCTAAGAAATTGCAAAACTCTGCAACCTTTTAGGCCTTGGTTTGACCAAGTTTGACTAAGGTCCAAAATAGCTCGAAATCTCCTGAAAGTTTGTATGCATGGTCATCTCTCAAATGGGTACCTAAATTCTCTTTCAAATTTCAATTGCGAGAAAGTCGAAAAAATATCATCTCTTAGGCCTTTGCTTGACCAAACTTGAATAGAGACCAAAATAGCTCTGAACATCATTAAACTTGGTGTGCACTCTTATAAAACAAATGCTCAAATAAATCTACGATCAAATTTTAGTTCTGAGAAATTAGTCAAAAGTGAAACTCTGTTGTGCGGTTTTACTAAGGTTAGGCTTAAAGGGGGTAACAATATTTAGGGACGGCCCGAAGGTTCAGGTGTATGCTTATCTATCAAATGGGCATCCAAATCTATGATCAAATTTTAATTCTAAAAAATTGCTCAAAAGTGAAACTCCGTGGTGCGGTTTCGCTAGGGTTAGACTTAAATGGGGTCAAAATAGCTTGAAACATTGCGAAAATTGGTGTGTGTGCTTGTTTATTGAATGGGCATCCAAATCTATGATCAAGTTTCAATTCTGAGAAGTTGGTCAAAAGTGAAACTCCATAGTGAATTTTTGTTAGGGTTTGGATTAAACGAGTAAAAAATAGCTCTCAACATTGTGAAAGTTGTCGTGCACTATTATCTTCCAAATGCACATCTAAATCTATGATAAAATTTTAATTCCGAGGAATTGGTCAAACTTGAGACTTTGTCATGCACTTTGTCCAAGGTTGGGTTTAGAGTGGGTGAAAATAGCTTGGAATGCTGCGAAAGTTGGAATGGACACTTGTCTATCAAATAGGCATCCAAATCTATGATCAAATTTCAACTCTGAGAAATTGGTTAGAAGTGATACTCCATCGTGCATTTCAATAGATTTGGGCTTAAAGGGGGTACAAGCAACTCAAATCATTACAAAGTTGGTGTGCACACTTGTATATCAAACGGGCAGCCAAATCTATGATCAAACTTCAATTCATAGAATTTGGTCAAAAGTGAAACTCCGTCATGCGGTTTTGCTAGGGTTGGGATTAAAGGTGGTCAAAATAGCTCGGAACGATTAGAACGTTGGTGTGTGTGGTTGTTTATCTAATGGGCATCCAAATCTATGATTCTGAGAAGTTGGTCAAAAGTGAAACTCCATGGACCCGTTTTGTTAGGTTTTGTCTTAAAGGAGACGGAAATAGCTCCTAACATAGTGAAAGTTGGTGTGCACTCTTATCTACCAAATGCGCAGATAAATCTACGATCAAATTTTAATTCCGAGAAATTGGTCAAAAGTGAAACTCCATTGTGTGTTTTTGCTAGGGTTGGGCTTAAAAGGGGTGAAAATATTTCAGAACGTCGTTAATGTTCACATGCACACTTGTGTATAAAATGGGTATTTAATTCTATGATCAAATTTTAAGTCTAAGAAACTGCTCAAAAGTTAAACTCCGTCGCGCGGTTTCACTAGGGTTGGGCTTAAGGGGGGTCAAAATAGCTTAGAACATTGTGAAACTCAAGGGCGTGCATGCTTGTTTATCCAATGGGAATCCAAATCTATTATCAACTATCAATTATGAGAAATTGGTGAAAACTAAAACTCCATTGTGCAGTTTTGTTAGGGTTTGGCTTAAAGGAGCTGAAAATAGATTTATTAAAAGTGAGACTTCGTCATGTGATTTCACCAAGGTTGGGGTTAAAGTGCGTGAAAATATATGGGCATGTCACGGAATTTGGATTGCACGCTTGTCTATCAAATGGGCATCCAAATCTATGATCAAATTTCAATTCCAAGAAATTGGTCAGAAGTGAAACTATGTCATGCATTTTCTCTAGAGTTTGGCTTAAAGGGGGTCTGAATAGCTTGAAACATTACAAAAGTAGTCGTGCACATTTATATATTAAACGGGCATCAAAATCTATGATCAAATTTCAATTGTAAGAATTTGGTAGAAACTCAAACTCCATCATACGGTTTCGCTAAGGTTTGGCTTTAAGGACGGGAAAATAGCTCTAAACATGACGAAATTTAGCATCCACTCTTATCTACCAAATGGGAAACTAAATCTACGATCAAATTTTAATTCTGAGAAATTGGTCAAAAGTGAAACTTCGTCGTGCGCTTTCGCTAAGGTTGCTCTTAAAGGGAGTGAAAATAGCTCAGAACTTCACGAAAGTTGGCATACATGCTTGTTTATTTAAATGTGTACCTAAATCTACTTTCAAATTTCAATTCTGAAAGAGTCGAAAAGGGTGCATCTTTTCAACCTTGGTTTGGCCATTCTTGAATAAGGGTCAAAATAGCTCATAATCTCATAAAAATAGGTGTCCATGCCTATCTTTGAAATGGGTATCCAAATCTACTTTAAAATTTGAATTTTGAAATATTGGAAAAAATGTAACAGTTTAGGGCTTGGTTTGACGAAGTTTGATTGAATTCAAAAATGGCTCGAAATCCCTAAAAATTATACATGTAGGATTATCTCTCACATGGGTACGTAAATACAGTTTCAAATTTCAATTTCAAGAAAGTCAAGAAAAGTGCATTTCTTCGAACTTGGTTTGACCAACCTTACTAAATCTACTTTTACATTTGATTTCTATGAAATTAGAAACAAGTGCAATCTTTTAGACCTTGGTTTGATCAAGTTTAACTAAGGTACAAAATAGATCGAAATCCCTTGAAAGTTTGTATGCATGGTTAAAGGGTTCCTAAATTCTCTTTCAAATTTCAATTACAAGAAAGTAAAAAAAATAGCATCTCTTAGACCTTTTCTTAACCAAACTTGAATAATGACCAAAATAGCTCTGAACATCGTGAAAGTTGGCTTGCACCTTGTTTACCAAATGCGTAGATAAATCTACAATCAAATTTTAATTCTGAGAAATTGGTCAAAAGTGAAACTCCGTTGTGCGATTTTGCTAAGGTTGGGCTTAAAGGGGGTGAAAATATCTTGAAACATCACTAAAGTTCACATGCACACTTTTCTATCACATGGGCATCCAAATCTATGATCAAATTTCAATTCTAAGAAACTGCTCAAAAGTGAAACTCCGTCATGTGGTTTCGCTAGGTTTGGGATTAGAGGGGGTCAAAATAGATCGGAACATTGTGAAAGTTTGTGTGCTTTCTTTTTTATCCAATGGGAATCTAAATCTATGATCAAGTTTCAATTTTGAGAAGTTGGTCAAAAGTGAAACTCCATCGTGCGGTTTTGTTAGGGTTTGGCTTAAAGGAGCAGAAAATAGCTCTAAACATCATGAAAGTTGGCGTGCACTCTTATCTTCCAAACTTACATCTAAATCTATGATCAAATTTTAATTCGGAGAAATCGGTTAAATCTGAAACTCTGTTGTGTGGTTTCGCCAAGGTTATGGTTGAAAGGGGTAAAAATAGCTTGAAATGTCACGAAATTGAAAGTGCACGCTTGTGTATCAAATGGACATCCAAATCTATGATCAAATTTCAATTCTGAGAAATTAGTCAGAAGTGAAACTCCGTCATGCATTTTCTCTAGAGTTGGGCTTAAAAGGGGTGTAAATAGCTCAAAACATTGCAAAAGTTAGTGTGCATGTTTGTATATCAAACGAGCATCTAAATCTATGATCAAATTTCAATTATGAGCATTTGGTCAAAAGTGAAACTCCATAATGTGGTTTCTCTAATGTTACGCTTAAAGGAGGGGAAAATAGGTTTGAACATAATGAAATTTGGCATTCACTCTTATCTACCAAATGGGCATCTAAATCTATGATCAAATTTTAATTCTGAGAAATTGGTGAAAAGTGAAACTTCGTCATGCGTTTTCATGAAGGTGGCGCTTAAACGAAGTGAAAATAGTTTGGAATGTCATGAAACTTGGTGTGCATGCTTAGTTATTGAAATGGGTACCTAAATCCACTTTCAAATCTCAATCCTAAAAAGTCAAAAAAATTGCATCCATACCTATCATTGAAATGGGTATCTAAATCTCCTTTAAAATTTGAATTTTTAGAAATTAGAAAAAATGCAACGTTTTAGGCCTTGGTTTGACGAAGTTTGACTGAGGTCCAAAATGGCTCCGAATCCCCAAAAATATACATGTAGGATTATCTCTCAAATGGTTACCTAAATACATTTTCAAATTCCAATTTCGAGAAAGTCAAGAAAAGTGCATTTCTTATAAGTTGGTTTGACCAACCTTAACTAAGGGCCGAAATAACTCAAAATCTCGCAGAAACATTTTTGCACACTTATCTCTTAAATGTGTATCTAAAACTATGTTTACATTTTATTTCTAAGAAATTAGACAAAAGTGCAACATTTTAGCCCTTAGTTTGACCATGTTTGACCAAGGTCCAAAATAGTTTGAAATCCCCTGAAAGTTTGTATGCATGGTTATCTCTGAAATAGGTACCTAAATTCTCTTTCAAATTTCAATTACAAGAAATTCGAAAAAATAACATCTCTTAGACCTTTGCTTGACCATCTCGAAAAAATATACATGTAGTCTTATCTCCCAAATGGGTACCTAAATACAGTTTCTAAGAGATTGGAAAAAGGTGAAACCTTTAGGCCTTGGTTTCACCAAGTTTGACTAAGATCCAAAATAGCTTGTGAAAGTTTGTGTGCCCTCTTATCTACCAAATGCGCAGATAAATCTACGATCAAATTTTAATTATGAGAAATTGGTCAAAAGTGAAACTCCATTGTGTGGTTTTTCTAAGCTCGGGCTTAAAGGGGGTGAAAATATTTTGAAACGTCGTGAAATTTTGCCTGCACGCTTTTCTATCAAATGGGCATCCAAATCTCTAATCAAATTTCAATTCTCAGAAACTGCTCAAAAGTGAAACTCTGTCCTGCGGTTTCCCTATGGTTGGGCTTAAGTGGGGTCAAAATAGCTCAGAACGTTGCAAACTATGGTGTGTATGCTTGTTTATCCAATGGGCATTCAAATCTATGATCAAATTTCAATTCTGAGAAGTTGGCCAAAAGTGAAATTCCATTGTGCGGTTTTGTAAGGGTTTGGCTTAACATAGTCATAAATAGCTCTAAACATTGTGAAAGTTGACGTGCAGTCTTATCTTCCAAATGTGTATATAAATCTATCATGGAATTTTAATTCCAAGAAATTGGTCAAAAGTGAGATTCCGTAGCTCGGTTTCACCAAGGTTGGGGTTTAAGGGGGTGAAAATAGCTCGCAACATATTGAAAGTTCAAGTGGGCACTTGTATATCAAATGGGCATCCAAATCTATGATCAAATTTCTATTTCGAGGGGAAAATAGCTCTGAACATCATGAAATTTGGCATGAACTCTTATCTACTTTGTGGGGTGATTTCGGTAAGGTTGCACTTAAAGGGAGTGAAAATATCTCAAACGTCGCAAAAGTAGGCGTTCGTGCTTGTTTATTGAAATGGGAACCTAAATCCACTTTAAAAATTCAATTCTAAAAAAGTGGGCAAAAGTGCATCTTTTCAACCTTGGTTTGACCATCCTTGACTCCAAATCTCATTGACCATCCTTCACTCCAAATCTCATAAAAATAGGTTTCCATGCCTATCTTTGAAATGGGTATCTAAATGTTCTTTAAATTTTAAATTTTGAGAAATTGGAAAAAATGCAACGTTTGAGGCCTTGGTTTGACGAAGTTTGAATGAGGTCCAAAATGGCTCGCAATCCCCAAAAAATCTACATGTAGGCTTATCTCTCAAATGGGTACCTAAATATAGTATCAAATTTCAATTTCGAGAGAGTCAAGAAACATTCATTTCTTAGAACTTGGTTGAACAAACCTTAAATAAGGGTTGAAATAACTAGAAATATCACAAAAATATGTGTGTGCACTTATCTCTTTAATGGGTATCTAAATCTACTTTTACATTTGATTTCTACGAAATTGGAAAAAAGTGCAACCTTTTAGGCCTTGGTTTTTCCAAGATTGACTAAGGTCCAAAATAGCTTGAAATACACTGAAAGTTTGTATGCATGGTTATCTCTCAAATGAGTACCTAAATTCTCTTTCAAATTTCAATTACAAGGAAGTCGGGAAAATAGTATCTCTTAGTCATTTGCTTGACCAACCTTGAAAAATGACTAAAATAATTTCGAACATCGTGAAAGTTAGCGTAAAGGGGGTGAAAATATTATGGAACGTCGCAAAAGTCCATGTGCATGATTTTCTATTAAATTGGCATCCAAATCTATGGTCAAATTTCAATTCTAAGAAACTGCTCAAAAGTGAAACTCCGTCGTGCAGTCAAAATAGCTCAAAACAATGCAAAAGTTGGCATGCATGCTTGTTTATCCAATGGGCATCCAAATCAATGATCAAGTTTCCATTCTAAGAATTTGGTCAAAGGTGAAACTCCATCGTGGGTTTTTGTTAGGGTTTGGGTTATGGGAGCCAAAAATAGCTTTGAACATCGTGAAAGTTGGCCTACACTCTTATGTTCCAAATTCCCATCTAAATCTATGATCAAATTTCAATTCCAAGAAATTGGTCAAAAGTGAAACCCCGTCGTGTGGTTTCTCCAAGGTTTTGGTTACAGCGGGTTTAAATAGCTCGCAAGGGTTGGGATTAAAGAGGGCCCAAATAGCTCGAAGAATTGAAAAAGTCACCAAGTGTGCATCTTTTCAACCTTGATTTGACCATCCTTGACTGAGGGCCAAAACATCTCCAAATCTCATAAAATTAGATGTCCATTCCTATATTTTAAATGGGTATCTAAATATACTTTAAAATTTGAATTTTAAGAAATTGGAAAAAATGCAACGTTTTAGGCTTGGTTTGATGAAGTTTGACCGAGGTCAAAAATAGCTCGCAATGCCCAAAAAATCTACATGTAGGCTTATCTCTCAGAAATAACTTAAAGAACTTGGTTTCACAAACCTTAACTACAGGCCGAAATAACTTGAATTCTCGCAAAAATATGTGTGCACACTTATTTCTTACATGGATATCTAAATCTACTTTTACATTTGATTTCTAAGAAATTGGAAAAAAGTGAAACCTTTTAGGACTTGGTTTGACCAAGTTTGACTAAGGTCCAAAATAAATCTAAATCCCTTGAAAGTTTGTATGCATGGTTGTCTCTCAAATGGGTACCTAAATTCTCTTTCAAATTTCAATTACGAGAATGTCGAAAAAATAGCATCTTTTAGACCTTTCCTTGACCAACCTTGAATAACAACCAAAATAGCTTCGAACATCATTTAATTTCATGTGCACTCTTATCTACCAAATGCACAGATAGATCTACAATCAAATTTTATTATGAGAAATTAGTCAAAAGTGAAACTCCATTGTGTGGTTTTGCTAAGGTTGGGATTAAAGGGGGTGAAAATATTTCGGAACGTCGCAAAATTTTGCATGCATGCTTATCTATAAAATGGGCATCAAGATCCATGATCACAATTTAATTCTAAGAAACTGCTCAAAAGTGAAACTCTGTCATGCGATTTCGTAAGGATTGGGCTTAAAGGGGGTCAAACTAACTTGGAACGCTGCAAATTTGGTGTGCATGCTTGTTTATCTAATGGGCATCCAAATCTATGATCAAGTTTCAATTCTGAGAAGTTGGTCAAAAGTGAAACTCCATCGTGCGTTTTTGTTAGGGTTTGGCTTATTGGAGCCGAAAATAGCTCTGAACATCGTGAAAGTTGGCGTGTGCTCTTATCTTTCAAATGTGCATATAAACCTATGATCAAAATTAAATTCTGATAAATTGGTTAAAAATAAGAGTCCGTCGTGCGGTTTTTCCAAGGGTGGGGTTAAAGTGGGCGAAAATAGCTCAGACCGTCATGAAATTTAGAGTGCATGCTCGTCTATTAAATGGGAATCCAAATATATGATCAAATATCAATTACGAGAAATTTGTCATAAGTGAAACTCCATTATGTATTTTCGCTAGAGTTGGGCTTAAAGGGGGTCCAAAATCTCACTAGAGTTGGGCTTAAAGGGGGTCCAAAAAGCTTAGATATCAAATGGGCATCCAAGTCTATGATCAAATTTATATTCCGAGAAGTTGGTGAAAAGTAAAACTCCTTGATGCAGTTACGCTAAGGTTTTGCTTAAAGAGGGGAAAATAGATCTGACAATTACGAAATTCGTTCGGTTTCATCAAGGTTGGGGTTAAAGGGGGTAAAAATAGCTTGGAACGTCACAAAAGTTCGAGTGCACGTGAAAGTTCGAGTGCACAAAACTTTGAGTGAATCTCCGTCATGCATTTTCGCTAGAGTTGGGCTTAAAGGAGGTCCAAATAATTCTAAACATTACAAAATTTGGCATGCACGCTTGTATATCAAATGGGCATCCAAATCTATGATCAACTTTCAATTCCTAGAATTTGGTCAAAAGTGAAACTCCATCATGCACTATTATCTACCAAGCGGTTATCTAAATCTATGATCAAATTTTAATTCCAAGAAATTGGTCAAAAGTGAAACTTGGTCGTGCGCTTTCGCTAAGGTTGCACTTCAAGGGAGTGAAAATAGCTCAAAACGTCGTGAAAGTTGGCGTGCATGCTTGTTTATTGAAATGGGTACCTAAATCCACTATTAAATTTCAATTCTAAATAAAGTCAACAAAAGTGCATCTTTTCAACCTTGGTTTAACTATCTTTGAATGAGGGCCAAAATAACTTGAAATCTCATAAAAATAAGTGTCCATGCCTATCTTTGAAATGGGTATCTAAATCTACTTTAAAATTTGAATTTTGAGAAATTGGAAAAAATGCAATGTTTTAGGCCTTGGTTTCACGAAGTTTTACCGAAGTCCAAAATGGCTCGCAATTCCCAAAAATATACATGTAGGCTTATCTCTCAAATAGATTGAATTTTGAGAAATTGGAAAAAATGCAACGTTTTAGGCCTTTGTTTGACAAAGTTTTACCAAGGGAAAAAGTGGCTCACAATCCCAAAAACATCTACATGTAGGATTATCTTTCAAATGGATAGCTAAATACAGTTTCAAATTTCAATTTCAAGAAAGTCAAGAAAAGTACATTTCTTAGAACTTGGTTTGACCAACCTTAACTAAGGGTTGAAATAACCCGAAATCTCACAAAAGTATGTGTGCATGCTTATATCTTAAATTGCTACCTAAAGTTTGTATGCATGGTTA
This sequence comes from Pseudotsuga menziesii, assembly GCA_001517045.1. Taxonomy (NCBI): domain Eukaryota; kingdom Viridiplantae; phylum Streptophyta; class Pinopsida; order Pinales; family Pinaceae; genus Pseudotsuga; species Pseudotsuga menziesii. The sequence goes on from LPNX010630964.1 coordinate 160,238, forward strand.
TCTCTCAAATGGGTAATAAATTCTCTTTCGAATTTCATCTTGGAGAAAGTTGAAAAACTAACATCTCTTAGAAATTTGGCGTGCACTCTTATCTACCAAATGCACAATAAATCTATGATCAAATATTAATTCTGGAAAATTAGACAAAAGTGAAACTTCGTTGTGTGGTTTTGCTAAGGTTGGGCTTAAAGGGGGTGAAAATATTTAGGAACATCTCGAAGGTTCACCGTCCTGCTTGTCTATCAAATGGGCATCGAAATCTATGATTAAATTTCAATTCTAAGAGATTGGTCAAAAGTGAGACTTCGTTGTCTGGTTTTACCAAGGTTAGGGTTAAAGTGGGTGAAAAAAGCTTGGAATGTCACGAAAATTGAAGTGCATGCTTATCTATGAAATGGGCATCCAAATATACGATCAAATTTCAATTCCAAGAAATTGGTCAAAAGTGAGACTCCATCGTGCAGTTTTGTTAAGTTTGGGGTTAAGGGGGGTGAAAATAGCTTGAAATGTCGTGAAAGTTGGAATGCATGGTTATCTGTCAAGATGCCCTATGATCAAATTTCAATTATGAGAAATTAGCCAGAACTAAAACTCCATCATGCGGGTTCACTAAGGTTTAGCTTAAAGGAGGGGAAAATAGCTCTGAACATTATGAAATTTGGCATGCATCTACCAAGTAGGAATCAAAATTTACGACCAAATTTTAATTCTGAGAAATTGAGCTGAATAATTATTCGCTCACACAATGAATTCACCAAAATACTTGGCAAATCAAATAAGCCATAAGGCAAGTATATATTAATGATAAGATAAGAGATGATATGTTACAAATGGTGGCCCTGCCTTAAATATGGCTTGGGCATTTAATGTTGAGGAGACACCTCATTTCATAACCTAACTTAGTTAACCTAATTATTAATTATTTAATTATTATCTTATTTTATGTTCATTACATTGCCACTCTCTTAGAACGGCTTTGTCCTTAAAGCCTTATAATGTTGTCGCATCATTCTTTGTGATGTCGTGGCTGATGAAACATGTTGATACGAACTGCTAAGTATAGAGAATAACTTTCTTTATGTGGATGGTTCAATCCATCCTAAATTGATTTGTTGTTGACTGTTGAGATTCCCTACTGATCTGTCGTCAGGAGCTTTGATCATATTAGTATCATTATCTTTTGACATTTCCCACTTTTTAAAATTTCAGTTTTTATGGTTGGGGTGTCGATAGGGAATTTTCACAATGTCATTTTCTTTTACGAGTGTCATCTTTTGAGCATTGATGTGAGTTGGAAGTTGTATTTTCGTTCCCTGAGGTTTTAAGGTTTCATTCTGTATCTTTTCCAACTTATTTTCCAACTACATGTAATTATTTTGAAATTTCTTAATCACTTCTACTTGCGCTTTTCTGTCATCTTCAAACTTCTTAAGTTGTTCCTTAAGATCTTTGTTATGATTTCTGATGCAACTATTTTCTTCATGCTTGTCTAGAAGTTTCCCTTCAATGTCTTTCGTAGATTGTTTTGTCTTCCGACTATTTTTCAACTTCTTAATTTTTGTGACTAATGTTTTGTTATGATTCCTTAATCTGAAAATTTATTTGAAATTGTTGGGTAGTGTTTTATTACTTTTTGCGATCTCTGACTTATGAGTCTTTTTAGAGTCGTCATTTTTTTGTTGAAGAACTTTTATCTGTTGTCGATACTAGTCGATCATTGATTCTTGATTTTCTAATTTATGGCGTATCTGCATTAGTTCTTCATCCTTGTCGCTAACGAGTTTGTTCAACCATTTTATTTCCGCTTCACAATCGTTTATTTCTTTCTTTATATCTTGATTTTTCAATCTCTGATTAAAATTGTTTTCGTCTTTTAATTTCTCAATTTGGGCAGACAATTTTTCTATATGATTTTTCTGGTCGAAATTTTTTTGTTCCTTGAGCTCTTTTTGCATCTCATGTATTTTAATTGTTACTTCTGAGTTCGTATTTGTGTCTCGTAATTTTTCATTGTCTCTTCGATAACGCTTTAACTTGGCTTCTAATTTCTCTATTTGTAGTCGCAAACCAGATTCCATGATCTTAACTTCTTTGGTGATAGATGGTCTATCTTTGATTTCTTCAACGATATATAGCCTTCGACATTTTTGACGATAAAGGGATTTCTTCGTTAGGTTAATAACCCTTTTTTTCAACAATAATTATTAATATAATTTTCTTTTTATAATATTAATTATCAATTAATTAATTAATAATTATATTAATGTTTTTCTAAACTATATATATAGTTTTTTTAAATAATAATTAATTATTGTATTAATTATTATATAATAAAAATATTTATTTTATTATTTATTTTAATAATAAAAAATAAGGTTTTGAAGTATTGTAATTAAATAATAAAAAATCCCAATAGTTTTGTAAAATGCTAGTAGATTGGGTGGTTGGGAGGAATGAGTGTTACCTTCCCCACCTAAGTTCATATCTCACTTGCTTTTTAGTAGCAATTATTATGCACTTTTTTTATTTTTTATTTCCCTTAAGTTTTGTAAAATGTGAGTAGATTGGGTGGTTGGGAGGAATGAGTCTTATTTTCCCCACCTAAGTTCAAATCTCACTTACTCTTTACTAGTAATTATTATGCACTTTTACATTCAAACTCAAACCCACTTTAAGAAACTAGGTGTGGTTTCACTTTTACCCTCTCTTTTTTTTCCTTTTAATTTTATCTTTTCTTTTTTTTAACTTTTTTTTCTTTACTTTTTTTTTTAAATTCTTTTTCTTTTGGACAATAAGGCTACAAGCCAAAAAATCAGACAAGGTCTGAGAATTAAGGCCAAAGGCCCAGATCAACCAAATGAGGCTCTGATACCAAATGAGCCGAATAATTATTCGCTCACACAATGAATTCACCAAAATACTTGGTAAATCAAATAAGCCATAAGGCAAGTATATATTAATGATAAGATAAGAGATGATATGTTACAAACAGTGGCCCTACTTTAAATATGGCTTGGGCATTTAATGTTGAGGAGACACTTCATTTCATAACCTAACTTAGTTAACCTAATTATTAATTATTTAATTATTATCTTATTTTATGTTCGTTACAGAAATTGGTCAAAAGTGAAACTTCGTGGTGCGCTTTCGCTAAGGTTTCACTTAAAGAGAGTGAAAATAGCTCAAAATGTCGCGAAAGTTGGTGTGCATGCTTATTTATTGAAGTGGGTATCTAAATCCACTTTCAAATTTGAATTCTGAAAAAGTTAACAAAGGTGCATCTTTTCAACCTTGGTTTGACCATCCTTGAATGATGGCCAAAATAGCTCCAAATTTCATAAAAAAAGGTGTCCATGCTTATCTTTTAAATGGGTATCTAAATCTAATTTAAAATTTGAATTTTAAGAAATTGAAAAAAATGCAACGTTTTAGGCCTTGGTTCGACGAATTTTGACTAAGCTCCAAAATATCTCAAAATCCCATGAAAGTTTGTATGCATGGTTATCTATCAAATGGGTGCCTAAATTCTCTTTCAAATTTCAATTAACTGAAAGTAAAAAAAAACATCTCTTAGACATTTTCTTTACCAACCTTGCATAACAACCAAAATAGCTCTGAACATCGTGAAAGTTGATTTGCACTCTTATCTACTAAATCACAGATAAATCTATGAACAAATTTTAATTATGAGAAATTGGTCAAAAGTGAAACTTCGTTGTACGATTTTTCTAAGGTTGGGAAGATATTATTTACAAACGTATCGAACGTTCATGTCCATGCTTTTCTATAAAATGGGCATCCAAATCTATGATCAAATTTCAATTCTAAGAAACCGCTCAAAAGTGAAACTCCATCATGCGGTTTCGGTAGGGTTGGGCTTAAAGGAGGTCAAAATAGCTCAAAACATTGCAAAAGTTGGCATGCATTCGTCTTTATCCAATGGCATTCAAATCTATTATCAAGCTTCAATTTCAAGAAGTTAGTCAAAAGTGAAACTCCATCGTGCGGTTTTGTTAGGGTTTGACATAAAGGAGCTGAAAATAACTTTGAACATTGTGAAAGTTGGCGTGCACTCTTATCTTCCAAATGTGCATCTAAATATATGTTCCAATTTTAATTCTGAGAAATTGGTCAAGAGTGACACTCCGTCGTGCAGGTTCGCCAAGGTTGGGGTTAAAGTGGGTGAAGATAGCTCGGAACATCGTGAAAGTTGAAGTGCATGCTTGTCTATCAAATGGGCATCCAAATATATGATCAAATTTTAATTCTGAGAAATTGGTCAAAAGTGAAACTCCATCATGCATTTTCTCTAGAGTTGGGTTTAAAGGGGGTCCAAATAGCTTGGAATAATACAAAAGTTGGCATGCACGCTTGTATATCAAATGGGCATCCAAATCTATGATCAAATTTCAATTCTGAGAATTTGGTCAAAAGGTTCCATCATATGGTTTCTCTAGGGTTTGGCTTAAAGGAGGGAAAAATAGATCTGAACATCATGACATTTGACAGGCACTCTTATCTACCATATGGGCATCTATCTACATTCAAATTTTAATTCCAAGAAATTGGTGAGAAGTGAAACTTCCTCTTGCATTTTCGCTAGGGTTGCACTTAAAGGGAGTGAAAATAGCTCGAACTGTCGTGAAAGTTGGTGTGCACGGTTGTTTATTGAAATTGGTACGTAAATCCACTTTCAAATTTTAATTTTGAAAAAGTTGATAAAGTGCATCTTTTCCACCTTGGTTTGACCATCCTTGAATGAGGGCCTCAATAGCTCCAAATCTCATAAAAATAGATGCCCATGCCTATCTTTTAAATGGGTATCTAATCTACTTTAAAATTTGAATTTTGTGAAATTGGAAAAAATGTAATTATTTAGGCCTTGGTTTGGCTTAGTTTGACTTAGGTCCAAATTGGTTTGCGCTCCCCAAAAAATCTACATGCAGGATTATCTCTCAAATGGGAACCTAAATATAGTTTGAAATTTCAATTTTGAGAAAGTTAAAAAGAGTGCATTTCTTAGAACTTGGTTTGACCAACCTTAACTAAGGGCCAAAATAACTCTAAATATCACAAAAATATGTGTGCACGCTTATATCTTAAATGGGCATCTAAATATTCTTTAACATTTGATTTCTAAGAAATTGGAAAAAAGTGAAAACTTGTATGCCTTGGTAGCTCGAAATCTACTGAAAGTTTGTATGCCGGTTATCTCTCTAAATAGGTACCTAAATTCTCTTTCAAAATTCAATTACGAGAAAGTTGAAAAAATAACATATGTTAGACATTTGCTTGACCAACCTTCAATAACAACCAAAATAGCTTTGAACATCGTGAAAGTTGGCATGCACTCTTATACAACAAATGCACAAATAAATCCATGAGCAAATTTTAGTTCAGAGAAATTCGTCAAAAGTGAAACTCTGTTGTGCATTTTTGCTAAGGTTGTCCTTACAGAGGGTGACAATATTTAGGAACGTCTCGAACGTTCATGTGCATGCTTCTGTATCAAATGGGCATCCAAATCTATGATCAAATTTCAATTCTCAGAAACTGCTCAAAAGTGAAACTTTGTTGTATGGTTTCACTAGGGTTGGGATTAAAGGAGGTGAAAATAGCTCGAAACATTGCGAAAGTTAGTGTGAATTCTTGTTTATCCAATGGGCATCCAAATCTATTATCAAGTTTCAATTCTGAAAAGTTGGTCAAAAGAGAAACTCCATCGTGCGGTTTTGTTAAGGTTTGGCTTAAAGGAGCTGAAAATAGCTCTTAACATCGTGAAAGTTGGCGTGCACTCCTATCCTCCATATTCACATCTAAATATATGATCAAATTTTAATTCTGAGAGATTGGTCAAAAGTGAGACTCCATTGTGTGGTTTCGCCAAGGTTGGGGTTAAAGCGGGTGAAGATAGCTCAGAATGTCACAAAAGTTATAGTGTACACTTGTCTATGAAATGGGAATCCAACTCTATGATCAAATTTCAATTCCGAGAAATTGGTCAGAAGTGAAACTTCCTTCGTGGAAAATAGCTCAAGTTTCAGTTCTGAGAAGTTGGTCAAAAGTGAAACTCAAACACGAGTTTTGTAATGGTTTGGCTTAAAGGAGCCAAAATTAGCCCTGAACATTGTGAAATTTGGCGTGCACTATTATCTTCCAAATGCGCATCTTAATCTATGATCAAATTTTAATTTCAAGAAATTGGTCAAAAGTGAGACTCAGTCCTGCGGTTTCACCAAGGTTGGCATTAAAGCGAGTGAAAATAGCTCAGAACATTGCGAAAGTTGGAGTGCATGCTTCGATATCTAACAGGCCTCCAAATCTATGATCAAATTTCAATTTCAAGAAATTAGTCAAAAGTGAAACTCCATTATGCATTTTCGCTAGATTTGGGCTTAAAGGGATTCCAAATAGCTCAGAACAATACAAAATTTTGCGTGCACGATTGTATATCAAATGGGAATCCAACCCTATGATCAAATTTCAATTCCGAGAATTTGGTCAAAAGTGAAACTTTGTCATTCGATTTTTCTAGGGTTGGGATTAAAGGGGGTAAAAATAGATCATAACATTGTGAAAGTTGGTGTGTGTGCTTGTCTATCCGATGGGAATCCAAATCTATGATCAAGTTTCAATTCTGAGAAGTTGGTCAAAAGTGAAACTCCATCGTGCGGTTTTGTTAGGGTTTGGCTTAAAGGAGCCGAAAATAGCTCTAAACATCATGAAAGTTGGTGTGAACTCTTATCTACCAAATGCATAGATAAATCTATGATCAAATTTTAATTTCAAGAAATTGGTCAAAATTGAAACTCCATTGTGTCGTTTCAAAAGCTTGCGCCTAAAGAGGGTGAAAATATTTCGGAACATCGCAAAAATATATGTGCACACTTATCTCTTAATTGGGTATCTAAATCTACTTTAACATTTGATTTCTAACAAATTGGAAAAAAGTGCAACCTTTTAAGGATTTGTTTGACCAAGTTTGACTAAGTTCCAAAATGGCTCGAAATCCCTTGAAAGTTTGTATGCACAGTTATCTCTCAAATGGGTACCTAAATTATCTTTCAAATTTAAATTATGAGAAAGTCGAAAAAGTAGCATCTCTTAGACCTTTGCTTGACCAATTTTGAATACTGAGAAAATCACTCCAAACATATTGAAAGGTTGCACGCACTCTTATCTACCAAATGCGTAGATAAATCTATGATCAAATTTTAATTCTGAGAAATTGGTCAAAAGTGAAACTCCATTGTACAGTTTGCTAAGGTTGGGCTTAAAGGGGCTGAAAATATTTCGGAATGTTGTGAAAGTTTGCATGCACACTTGTCTATCAAATGGGCATCCAAAACTATGATTAAATTTCAATTCTAAGACACTACTCAAAAGTGAAACTCCGTCGTGCAATTTCACTGGGGTTGGGCTTAAAGGGGGTCAGAATAGCTCAAAACGTTGTGAAAGTTGTCGTACATGCTTATTTATCCAATGGGTATCCAAATCTATGATCAAGTGTCAATTCTAAGAAGTTGGTCAAAAGTGAAACTCCATCATGTGGTTTTGTTAGGGTTTGGCTTAAAGCAGCCGAAAATAGCTTTGAACATCATGAAATTTGGTGTACACTCTTATCTTCCAAATGCACATCTAAATCAATGTTTGAATTTTGATTGCGAGAAGTTGCTCAAAAGTGAGACTCCGCCGTACGGTTTCGCCAAGGTTGGGGTTAAAGAGGCTTAAAATAGCTTGGAACATTGTGAAATTTTTAGTACACTCTTGTTTATCAAATGGGCATCCAAATCCATGATCAGATTTCAATTTCGATAAATTGGTCAGAAGTGAATCTCTGTCGTGCATATTCGCTAGAGTTGGTCTTGACGAGGGTCCAAAGAGCTCAGAACATTGCAAACGTTGGCATGCACACTTGTATATCAAACGGGCATCCAAATCTATGATCAAATTTCAATTACTAGTATAGATCCATCTTAACTATGGCTCTACCAGGCAGCGAGAGGGATCAATTTCTCTTGAGGTGCAAACCCTTTTTAATTTACAAAAATGTCTAATTAGTATTCCTACTTGGGAGGGAAATGACCAACTTGCTTAAGTAATTTCAAAATAGGTTAAATACTCGTAGAGGAATGAGCTCAGTAAATTTAATAATCCTATAATCAAATAGTTTTCCAAAAATTGCTTTACTTGTCTTTCTTTAAAACTAATAATGAATGTTAAGAGTAGTTAATGAGTAAAATAATCAATACAAAATTTTAAAATCTAGTTTTAATGGAATTTGAAAAACATTTTACCATCAAATGAATATTTTAAACATTTATCCAAATGTTTTTGAGAAATGACTTGTTTTTCTCTATAACTTAAAATGAACATTTACATCTTAGGGTTAACCTTACTTGGGAATGAGTAAGGATGTAAGTGGTTTAAGCCACATGGTTTTAGTGGCCCATGGTTTATTGCTAGCTGTATTTGCATTTAACAAACCTTATAAATATGGTTGTACTATTCCATTATGTGTTCTTAGGTTTCAAGTCAAAGAAATTTTAAATTGAAATTTGATATATAATTACATAAATTCGTTTTACAATTTAGCCAATTTTAAATTAAATTTTATAGGTTCTTGGTTTTATAATTTTTTATTTTTACTACTCAAGTCAATTGAATATTACAACTAATATTTTACTACTCGGTCTGTAATATTGTGAGTTGCCCTAATATGGTTGTATATTTATATGAATATAATATTTTTTATTTTTTATTTTTTTAGATATAAGCCGACATGTTATAAGTTTTTTTTTTTTTTTTTTTTTACTTTTTATTTTTGTTGAGCCAGCATGTGCCATGTTAGCGTTACAGACGGGACACATCTCACCCATTTGAGCTGTAGAAAGGACCTCTCGGCGCAATAAGAATTTGGTCAAATGTGAAAGTCCATCATGAAGTTTTGCTAAGGTTTGTCTTAAATGAGGGGAAAATAGCTCTGAACATCACATAATTTGGCATGCACTCTTATCTACCAAATGGTCATCTAAATCTACAATCAAATTTTAATTCCGAGAAATTGGTCAAAAGTGAAACTTCCTCGTGTGCTCTCACTAAGGTTGCACTTAAAGGGAGTGGAAAAAGCTCAGAACGTAGCGAACGTTAGTGTGCATGTTTTTTTATTGAAATGGGTACCTAAATTCACTTTCAAATTTAAATTCTGAAAAAGTGACAAAAGTGCATCTTTCAAGATTGGTTTGACCATCTTTGAATGATGGTCAAAAATTGCTCCAAATCTCATAGAAATAGGTGGCCATGCCAATATTTTAAATGGGTATCTAAATCTACTTTAAAATTTGAATTTTGAGAAATTGGAAAAATGCAACATTTTAGGCCTTGGTTGGACGAAGTTTGACCAAGGTCCAAAGTGGCTCACAAACCCCAAAAAATCTACATATAGGCTTATTTCTCAAATGGGTACGTAAATACATTTTCAAATTTTAATATCGAGGAAGTCAAGAAAAATGCTTTTATTAGAACTTGGTTTGACCAACCTTAACCAAGGGCCGAAATAACTTGAAATCTCACAAAAATATATGTGCACACTTATCTTTTAAATGGGTATCTAAATCTACTTTACATTTGATTACTAACAAATTGGAAAAAACTACAACCTTTTAGGCCTTGGTTTGACCAAGTTTGACTAAGGTCCAAAATAGCTTGTAATTTCCTGGAAGTTTGTATGCATGGTTATCTCTCAAATGGGTACCTAAATTGTCTTTCAAATTTCAATTCCAAGAAAGTCAAAAAAATATCATCTCTTAGGCATTTTCTTGAACAACCTTGAATAGTGACCAAAATAGCTCCGAACATCATGAAAATTGGTGTGCACTCTTATATAACAAATGTACAGATAAATCTATGATCAAAATTTAGTTCTGAGAAATTGGTCAAAAGTGAAACTCTATTGTGTGGTTTTGCTAAGATTAGGCTTACAAGGGGTGACAATATTTAGGAACGTATCAAATGTTCATGTGCACGCTTGTCTATCAAATGCCAATCCAAATCTATGATCAAATTTCAATTCTAAGAAACTGCTCAAAAGTGAAATTTCGTAGTACGATTTCACTAGGGTTGGGATTAAAGGAGGTCAAAATAGCTCAAAACATTGTGAAGTTAGCATGAATGCTTGTTTATCCAATGGGCATCCAAATCAGTTATCAAGTTTGACCTTGGTTTGACGAAGTTTGACCGAGGTCGAAAATGGCTCACAATCCCCAAGAAGTCTACACGTAGGCTTATCTCTCAAATGGGAACCTAAATAAAGTTTCAAATTTAAATTTTGATAAAGTAAAAAAAAAAGTGCATTTCTTAGAACTTGGTTTGACCAACCTTAACCAGGGGCCAAAATAACTTAAAATATCACAAAAATATGTATGCACGCTTATATCTTAAATGGGTATCTAAATCTACTTTAACATTTGATTTCTAATAAATTGGAAACAAGTGCAAACTTTTATGCCTTGGTTTGACCAAGTTTGACTAAGGTCCAAAATAGCTCAAAATCCCCTGAAAGTTTGTATGCATGGTTATCTCTCAAATGGGTACCTAAATTCTCTTTCAAATTTCAATTACGAAAAAGTCAAAAAAATAACATGTCTTAGACATTTGCTGGACCAACCTTGAATAATGACCAAAATAGCTCTGAACATCGTGAAAGTTTGCATGCACTCTTATATAACAAATGCACAGATAAATCTACGATCAAATTTTAGTTTTGATAAATTGGTCAAAAGTGAAACTCTGTTGTGCGGTTTTGATAAGGTTGCCCTTACCCAGGGGCGACAATAGTTAGGAACGTCTCAAACGTTAACGTGTATGCTTTTCTATCAAATGGGTATCCAAATCTATGATCAAATTTCAATTCTAAGAAACTACTCAAAAGTGAAACTTCGTTGTACGGTTTCGCTAGGGTTGGGATTAAAGGAGGTCAAAATAGTTGGGAGTGTTGAAAAAACTAGTGTGAATGCTTGTTTATCCAATGGGAATCCAAATCTATTATCAAGTTTCAATTCTGAGAAGTTGGTCAAAAGTGAAACTCCATCGTGCAGTTTTGTTACAGTTTGGCTTAAAGGAGTCGAAAATAGCTCTCAACATCGTGAAAGTTGGTGTGCACTCCTATCTTCCAAATTCGCATGTAAATATATGATCAAATTTTAATTCCGAGAAATTGGTCAAAAGTGAGACTCCGTCGTTTGATTTGGGTGAAAGTGGGTGAAGATAGCTTGGAACGTCGTGAAAGTTGAAGTGTACACTTGTCTATCAAATGGGCATCCAAATATATGGTCAAATTTCAATTCGAAGAAATTGGTCAAAAGTGAAACTAGACTTGGGATTAAAGGTTGTCCAAATAGCTCAAAACATTGCAAAAGTTGGCGTGCACGCTTGTATATCCAACGGGCATCAAAATCTATGATCTAATTTTAATTCATGAAATTGTTTAAAAGGAAAAATCCATCATATGTTTTCGCTAAGTTTTGACTTAAAGGAAGGGATAATAGCTTTGAACATCATGAAATTTGGCATGCACTAATATTTACTAAGTGGGCATCCAAATCTACGATCAAATTTTAATTCTGAGAAATTGGCCAAAAGTGAAACATTGTCATGCGCTTTCACTAAGGTTGCACTTAAAGGGAGTGAAAATAGCTTGAAACATCGAAAAAGTTGTCGTGCACACTTCTTTTCATCAGGAACATACTTGAATGATGGAGAAAATAGCTCCAATTCTCATTAAAATAGGTGTCCATGTCTATCTTTGAAATGGGTATCTAAATCTACTTTAAAATTTGAATTTTGAGAGATTGGAAAAACTGCAACGTTTTAGGCCTTTGTTTGACAAAGTTTGACCAAGGTCCAAAATGGCTCGCAATCCACAAAAAATATACTTGTAGGCTTATCTCTCAGATGGGTACCTAAATACAGTTTAAAATTTCAATTTCAAGAAAGTTTTAAAAAGTGCATTTTTTGTAACTTGGTTTGACCAAACTTAACTAAGGGTTGAAATAACTTGAAATCTCACAAAAATATGTGTGCACACTTATCTCTTAAATGGGTATCTATATCTACTTTAAAAATTGATTTCAAGAGAAATTGGGAAAAAGTGCAACCTTATAGGCCTTGTTTTGACCAAGTTTGACTAAGGTCCAAAATAGCTCGAAATCCCCTGAAAGTTTGTATGCATGGTTATCTCTCAATTGGCACCGAAATTCTCTTTCCAAATTCAATTACGAGACCTTTTCCCTACCATTATTGAATGACCAAAATAGCTTCGAACATCGTGAAAGTTGGCATGCAATCTTATCTACCAAAACGCACAGATAAATCTACTATCAAATTTTAATTCTGAGAAATTGGTCAAAAGTGAAACTTCGTTGTGAGGTTTTGCTAAGGTTGGGCTTAAAGGGGGTGAAAATATTTTGGAATGTCGCGAATGTTCGGGTGCATACTTGTCTATCAAATGGGCATCCAAATATATGATCAAATTTCAATTCTAAGAAACTACTCAAAAGTGAAACTTCGCCGCGTGGTTTCACTTTGGTTGGGCTTAAAGGGGGTCAAAATATCTCAAGTTTCAATTCAGAGAAGCTTCAATTCTGAGAAGTTGGTCAAAAGTGAAACTCCATCGTGCAGTTTTGTTAGGGTTTGTCTTAAAGGAGTTGAAAATAGCCTTGAATATCGTGAAAGTTGGTATGCACTATTATCTTCCAAATGTACATCTAATTCTATGATCAAATTTTAATTTCAGGAAATTCATCAAAGGTGAGACTCTGTCGTGCGGTTTCACTGAGGTTGGGGTTAAAGGGGGTCAAAATAGCTCCAAACATCATGAAAGTTGGAGTGCATGCTTTTATATCTAATAGGCCTCCAAATCTATGATCAAATTTCAATTTCGAGAAATTAGTCAGAAGTGAAACTCCATCTTGCATTTTCACTAGAGTTGGGATTAAAGGGGGTCCAAATAGCTTGGAACAATACAAAGGTCACGTGCACGCTTGTATATCAAACGTGCATCCAAATCTTAATCAAATTTCAATTCTAAGAATTTGTTAAAATGTGAAACCCTATCGTGCGGTTTTGCTAGGGTTGGGATTAAAGGGGGTCAAAATAGATCAAAATGTTGTGAAAGTTAGTGTGTGTGCTTGTTTATCTAATGGGCATCCAAATCTATGATCAAGTTTCAATTCTAAGAAGTTGGTCAAAAGTGAAACTCCATAGTGCGGTTTTGTTAGGTTTTCGCTTAAGAGAGCCGAAAATAGCTACGAACATCGGGAAAGTTGGTGTGCACACTTATCTACCAAATGCATAGATAAATCTACGATCAAATTTTAATTGTGAGAAATTGGTAAAAAGAGAAAATCTGTTGTGCAATTTTGCAAAGCTTGGGCCTAAAGGGGGTGAAAATATTTCAGAACGTCGCAAAAATATGTGTGCACTCTTATCTTCTAATTGGGTATCTAAATCTACTTTTACATTTAATTACTGATAAATTGGAAAAACGTGCAACCTTTTAGGGCTTTGTTTGACCAAGTTTGACTAAGTTCCAAAATAGCTCGAAATCCCCTAAAAGTTTGTATGCACGGTTATCTCTCAAATGGGTACCTAATTTCTCTTACAAATTTCAATTACAAGAAAATAAAAAAAGTAACATCTCTTAGACCTTTGCTTGACCAAATTTGAATAATGACCAAAATATCTCTGAACATCATGAAAGGTTGTGTGCACTCTTATCTACCAAATGTGTAGATAAATCTACGATCAAATTTTAATTCTGAGAAATTGGTCAAAAGTCAAACTCTGTTGTGCGGTTTGCTAAGGTTGGGATTAAAGGGGGTGAAAACATATCAGAATGTTGCGAAGGTTTGCATGCACACTTTTCTATCAAATGGGCATCCAAATCTATGATCAAATTTCAATTATAAGAAACTGCTCAAAAGTGAAACTCCGTCATGCGGTTTCGCTAGGGTTGGGCTTAAAGGGGGTCAAAACAGCTCAAAGCATTGTGAAAGTTGGCATACATGCTTATTTATCCAATGGGTATCCAAATCTATGGTCGCATTTCAATTCTGAGAAGTTGGTCAAAAGTGAAACTCCATCATGCAGTTTTGTTAGGGTTTCGCTTAAAGCAGCTAAAAATAGCTCTAAACATCATGAAAGTTGGTGTACACTCTTATATTCCAAATGCGCATCTAAATCAATGATCAAATTTTAATTTCAAGAAATTGGTCAAAAGTGAGACTCCGTCCTTAGGTGTCACCAAGGTTGGGCTTAAAGAGGGTGAAAATAGCTCGAAATGTTGTGAATATTTGACTGCATACTTGTCTCTCAAATATGCATCCAAATCTATGATCATATTTCAGTTCCGATAAATTGGTCGAAAGTGAAACTCTGTCGTGCATTTTCACTAGAGTTGGTCTTAAAGAGGGTCCAAATAGCTCAGAACATTGCAAAAGTTGGCATACATGCTTGTATATCAAATTTCAATTACAAGAATTTGGTCAAATGTGAAACTCCATCATGCAGTTTTGCTAAGGTTTGTCTTAAAGGAGGGGAAAATAGCTCTGAACATCATGAAATTTGGCATGCACTCTTATCTACAAAATGGTCATCTAAATCTACAATCAAATTTTAATTCCGATAAATTAGTCAAAAGAGAAACTTAATCAAGTGCTCTCACTAAGGTTGCACTTAAATGGAGTTAAAATAGCACAGAATGTCGCGAAATATGGTGTACACATTTGTTTATTGAAATGGGTACCTAAATTCACTTTCAAATTTCAATTCTGAAAAAGTCAACAAAAGTGCATCTTTTGAACCTTGGTTTGACCATCTTTGAATGATGGCTAAAATAGCTCCAAATCTCATGTTTCCATGCCAATATTTTAAATTGGTATCTAATCTACTTTAAAATTGGAATTTTGAGAAATTGGAAAAATGCAACGTTTTAGGCCTTGGTTGGATGAAGTTTGAATGAGATCCAAAATGGCTCGCAATACCCAAAAAATAAATATACATATAGGCTTATCTCTCAAATGGGTATGTAAATATGATTTCAAATTTCAGTTTCGAGAAAGTCAAGAAAAGTGTATTTCATAGAACTTGGCTGGACCAACCTTAACTAAGGGCTGAAATAACTCAAAACCTCACAAAAATATGTGTGCACGCTTATCATTTAAATGGGTATCTAAATCTACTTTTACATTTGATTACTAAGAAATTGGAAAAAACTACAACCTTTTAGGCCTTTGTTTGACCAAGTTTGACCAAGATCCAAAATAGCTTGAAATCTCCTAGAAGTTTGTATGCATGGTTATCTCTCAAATGGGTACCTAAATTGTCTTTCAAATTTCAATTGCGAGAAAGTTGAAAAAATATCATCTCTTAGGCCTTTGCTTAACCAACCTTGAATAGTGACCAAAATAGCTCCGAACATCGCTCAAGTTGGCGTGCACTCTTATATAATAAATGCTCAGATAAATCTACGATCAAATTTTACTTCTGAGAAATTGGTCAAAAGCGAAACTTTGTTGTACGGTTTTGCTAAGGTTAGGCTTATGGTGACAATATTTAGGAACGCCCTGAAGGTTAACGTGTACTCTTTTCTATGAAATCATGCGGTTTTGATAGGGTTGGGCTTAAAGGGGGCCAAAATAGCTCAAAACATTGCGAAAGTTGGTGTGTTCTTGTTTATCAAATGGGCATCCAAATCTAAGATCAAATTTCAATTATGAGAAGTTCGTCAAAAGTGAATCTCCATCATGCGATTTTGTTAGGGTTTGGATTAAACGAGCCGAAAATAGCTCAAAACATTGTGAAAGTTGTCATGCATTATTATCTTCCAAATGCACTTTCTTTTTGTTAGTAAGCATAGAACTTTGTATTACTGATGGTACAAAAAGTTACAAAAATTTACAGTCAGGCTCGGCTAGCGATGGGGCTGCTGGTCCGAGTTAAGCTTTAATACAGAGAGTCTTCCCATAAAATATAAAGCTTCACTCTCTTCACTTCAAATGCACATCTAAATCTATAGTTAAATTTTAATTATGAGAAATTGGTCAAACGTGAGACTCCATCGTGCGGTTTGTCCAAGGTCGGGGTTAAAGGGGGGAAAATAGCTTGGAATGTTCCAAAAGTTGGAATGCATGCTTGTTTATCAAATAGACATCCAAATCTATGATCAAATTTCATTTCCAAGAAATTGGTCAGAAGTGATACTCCGTCGTGCATTTTCGATAGAGTTGGGCTTAAAGGAGGTCCAAATAGCTCGGAACATTAGAAAAATGGTGTGCACACTTGTATATCAAACGGGCAGCCACATCTATGATCAAAGTTCACTTCATAGAATTTGCTCAAAAGTGAAACTCCATCATGTGGTTTTGCTAGGGTTGGGATTAAAAGGGGTCAAAATATCTTGGAACGATGTGAAAGTTGGTGTGTGTGCTTGTTAATCTAATGGGCATCCAAATCTATGATTCTGATAAGTTGGTAAAAAATGAAACTCCATGGAGCAGTTTTGTTAGGGTTTGGCTTAAAGGAGATGAAAATAGCTTTGAACATTGTGAAAGTTGGTGTGCACTCTTATCTACCAAATACGCAGATAAATCTACGATCAAATTTTAATTCTGAGAAATTGGTCAAAAGTGAAACTCCATTGTGTAGTTTTGCTAAGTTTGGGCTTAAAGGGGGTGAAAATATTTTAGAACGTCATTAACGTTCACCTGCATGCTTGTCTATCAAATGGGTATCAAATTCTATCATTAAATTTTAAGTCTAAGAAACTACTCAAAAGTTAAACTTTGTTGCGCGGTTTCGCTAGGGTTGGGCTTAAAGGGGGTCAAAATAGCTTGGAACGTTGCAAAAGTTGGCGTGCATGCTTGTTTATCCAATGGGAATCCAAATATTTGATCAACTATCAATTCTAACTAGTTGGTCAAAACTGAAACTCCATTGTGTAGTTTTGTTAGGATTTGGCTTAAAGGAGCTGAAAATAGTTGTGACCGACGTGAAAGTTGACGTGCACTCTTATCTTCCAAATGAGCATCTAAATCTATGATTAAATTTTAATTTTGAGAAATTGGTCAAAAGTGAGACTTCATCATGCGGTTTCACCAAGGTTGGGGTTAAAGTGGGTGAAAATCGTTGGGCTCGTTGCAAAAGTTGGAGTGCACCCTGGTCTATCAAATGGGCATCCAACTCTATGATCAAATTTCAATTCCGAGAAATTGGGCAGAAGTGAAACTCTGTCATGCATTTCTCTAGATTTGGGCTTAAGGGGGTCTAAATATCTTGAAACATTACAAAAGTATTTGCACACGCTTGAATATTAAATCAGCATCCAAATCTATGATCAAATTTCAATTCTAAGAATTTGGTAGAAACTCAAACTCCATCATATGGTTTCACTAAGGTTCGGCTTTAAGGATGAAAAAATAACTCTGAACATGACGAAATTTGGCATCCACTCTTATCTACAAAATGGTCATCTAAATCTATGACCAAATTTTAATTCTGAGAAATTGGTCAAAAGTGAAACTTCGTAGTGTGCTTTCAGTAAGGTTGCTCTTAAAGGGAGTGATAATAGCTCATAACTTCACGAAAGTTGGCGTACACATTTATTCTTTAAATGGATACCTAAAACCACTTTCAAATTTCAATTCTGAAAGAGTTAAAAAAGGTGCATCTTTTAAACCTTAGCTTAACCATTCTCGAATGAGGGCCAAAATAGCTCCAAATCTCATAAAAATAGGTGTCCATGCCTATCTTTGAAATTGGTATGCAAATCTCCTTTAAAAATTGAATTTTGAAATATTTGAAAAAATGTAACGTTTTAGGGCTTGACGAAGTTTGACTGAATTCCAAAATGGCTCGTAATCCCCAAAAAATCTACATTTAGGATTATCTCTCAAATGGGTACCTAATTACAGTTTCAAATTTCAATTTCGAAGAAAGTCAAGAAAAGTGCATTTCTTAGAACTTGGTTTGACCAACCTTACTAAATCTACTTCTACATTTGATTTCTAAGAAATTAGAAACAAGTGCAACATTTTACGCCTTGGTTTGACCAAGTTTGACTAAGGTGCAAAATAGCTCGAAATCCCCTGAAAGTTTGTATGCATTGTTATCTCTCAAATGGGTACCTAAATTCTCTTTCAAATTTCAATTACGAGAAAGTCCAAAAAGTAGCATCTCTTAGAGCTTTGCTTAACCAAACTTGAATAACGAGCAAAATAGCTCCGAACATCGTGAAAGTTGGCATGCACCTTATCTACCAAATGCATAGATAAATCTACAATCAAATTTTAATTCTGAGAAATTGGTCAAAAGTGAAACTCTATTGTGCGATTTTGTCAAGGTTGGGCTTAAAGGGGGTGAAAATATTTTGAAACGTCGCTAAAGTTCACATGCACGCTTGTCTATGAAATGGGCATCCAAATCTATGATTAAATTTCAATTCTAAGAAACTACTCAAAAGTAAAACTCTATCATGCGGTTTCGCTAGGGTTGGGCTTGGACAGGGTCAAAATAGCTCAGAACATTGCAAAATTTGGTCCGATGGGCATCTAAATAGATTATCAAGTTTCAATTTTGATAAGTTGGTCAAAAGTGAAACTCCATCGTGCGGTTTTGTTAGGGTTTGGTTTGGAGCAGAAAATAGCTCTGAACATCGTGAAAGTTGGCGTGCACTCTTATCTTCCAAGTGCACGTCTAAATCTATGATCAAATTTTAATTCAGAGAAATTGGTCAAATGTGAAACTCTATTGTGTGGTTTCACCAAGGTTATGGTTGAAGGGGGTGAAAATAGCTCGAAACATTATGAAAGTTGAAGTGCACGCTTGTGTATCAAATGGACATCCAAATCTATGATCAAATTTCAATTCTGAGAATTAGTCAGAAGCAAAACTCCATCGTGCAGTTTCGCTAGAGTCAGGGTTAAAGGGGGTCTAAATAGCTCAAAACATTGCAAAATTTTATGTGCACGCTTGTATATCAAAAGGGCATCTAAATCTATGATCAAATTTCAATTATGAGCATTTGGCTAAAAGTGATACCCCATAATGTGGTTTCTCTAAGTTTACGCTTAAAGGAGGGGAAAATAGCTTCGAACATAACAAAATTTGGCAGTCACTCTTTTCTACCAAATGGGCATCTAAATCTACAATCAAATTTTAATTACGAGAAATTGGTCAAAAGTGAAACTTGGTAGTGTGTTTTCGCGAAGGTTGCACTTAAACGGAGTGAAAATAGCTTGGAACATCGTGAAACTTGGCGTGCACGCTTAGTTATTGAAATGGGTACCTAAATCCACTTTCAAATTTCAATTCTGAAAAAGTTGACAAAATTGCATCCATTCCTATCATTGAAATCGGTATCTAAATCTCCTTCAAAATTTGAATTTTTAGAAATTAGAAAAAATGCAACATTTTAGGCCTTGGTTTGACTAAGTTTGACCGAGGTCCAAAATGGCTCGCAATCCCCAAAAAATCTACATGTAGGATTATCTCTCAAATGGGTACCTAAATACAATTTCAAATTCCAATTTTGAGAAAGTCAGGAGAAGTGCATTTCTTATAACTTGGTTTGACCAACCTTAACTAAGGGCCAAAATAACTTGAAATCTCGCAGAAATATGTTTGTAGGCTTATCTCTTAAATGTGTATCTAAATCTATGTTTACATTTTATTTCTAAGAAATTGGAAAAAAGTGCAACATTTTAGCCCTTAATTTTACCAAGTTTGACTAAGGTCCAAAATAGTTCGAAATCCCCTAAAAGTTTGTATGCATGGTTATCTCTCAAATGGGTACCTAAATTCTCTTTCAAATTTCAATTACGAGAAAGTCAGAAAAATAACATCTCTTAGACCTTTTCTTGACCAACCTTGAATAACGAGCAAAATAGCTCTGAATATTGTGAAAGTTGGTGTGCACTCTTATCTACCAAATGCACAAATAAATCTACAATCAAATTTTAATTCTGAGAAATTGGTCAAAAGTGATACTCTGTTGTGCGGTTTTTCTAAGGTTGGGCTTAAAGGGGGTGAAAATATTTTGGAAGGTCGAGAATGATCACATGCACGGTTGTCTATCAAATGGGCATCCAAATCTATGATCAAATTTCAAATCTAAGAAACTGCTTAAAAGTGAAACTAAGTCGTGTGGTTTCGCTAGGGTTTGGCTTAAAAGGGTCAAAATAGTTCGAAACGTTGCTAAAGTTGGTGTTCATGTTTTTTTATCCAATGGGCATCCAAATATGTGACCAAGTTTCAATTTTGAGAAGTTGGTCAAAAGTGAAACTCCATTGTGCGATTTTGTTAGGGTTTGGCTTAAAGGAGCCGAAAATAGCGCTGGATATCGTGAAATTTGGCGTGAACTTTTGTCTTCCAAATGTGCATTTAAATCTATAATCAAAGTTAAATTCTGAGAAATTGGTCAAAAGTGAAACTCCATCGTGCAGTTTTGTCAAGGTTGGGGTCAAAGTGAGTGGAAATAGCTTAGAACGTCATGAAATTTGGAGTGCACGTTTATCTATTAAATGGGCATCCAAATCTATGATCAAATTTGAATTCCAAGAAATTGGCAGAAGTGGAACTCTGTTGTGCATTTTTACTACAGTTGGGCTTAAAGGGGGTCCAAATAGCTTGAAACATTACAAACATTGGAGTGCACACTTGTATATCAAATGGGCATCCAAATCTATGATCAAATTTCAATTCCATGAATTTGGTCAAAAGTGAAACTCCATCATGCAGTTTCGCTAAAGTTAGGCTTAAAGGGGGTGAAAATATCTCTAAATATCATGAAATTTGGCATGCACTCTTATCTACCAAATGGGCATCTAAATCTACGATGAAATTTTAATTCCAAGAAATTGGTCAAAAGTAAAACTTCGTCGTGCGGGTTCACTAAGATTGCACTTAAAGGGAGTGAAAATAGCTCAGAACGTCGCGAAAGTTGGCGTGCATGCTTGTTTATTGAAATGTTTACCTAAATCCATTTTCAAATTTCAATTATGAAAAAGTCGACAAAAGTGCATCGTTTCAACCTTGGTTTCACCATCTTTGAATGAGAGCCAAAATAGCTCCAAATTTCATGAAAATAGGTGTTCATGCCTATCTCTGAAAAGGCTATCTAAATCTACTTTAAAATTTGAATTTTGAGAAATTGGAAAAAATGCAACTTTTTAGGCCTAGGTTTGATGAAGTTTGACCGAGGTCCAAAACGGCTCGCTATCCCCAAAATATATACAGGTAGTCTTATCTCTCAAATGGGTACCTAAATATAATTTCTAAGAGATTGGAAAAAAGTGCATCCTTTAGGCCTTGGTTTCACCAAGTTTGACTTAGGTCCAAAATAGCTCATGAAAGTTTGTGTGCACTCTTATCTACCAAATGCACAGATAAATCTACGATCAAAATTTAATTCTGAGAAATTGGTCAAAAGTGAAACTTCGTTGTGCGATTTTGCTAAGGTCAGGCTTAAACAAGGTGAAAATATTTTGAAATGTCGTGAAAGTTTTCCTACACGTGTGTCTATCAAATGGGCATCCAAAATCTCTGATCAAAGTTCAATTCTAAGAAACTGCTCAAAAGTGAAACTCTGTCATGCGGTTTCGCTATGGTTGGGCTCAGAACATTGCAAAATATGGCATGCATGCTTGTTTATCCAATGGGCATCCAAATCTATGATCAAGTTTCAATTCTGAGAAGTTGGTCAAAAGTGAAATTCCATCGTGTGGTTTTGTAAGGGTTTGGCTTAAAAGAGTCGAAAATAACTCTGAACATCGTGAAAGTTGACATGCACTCTTATCTTCCAAATGTGCATATAAATTTATGCTAGAATTTTAATTACGAGAAATTGGTCAAAAGTGAGACTCCGTAGCATGGTTTCGCCAAGGTTGGGGTTTAAGGGGCTGAAAATAACTCGCAACGTCTTGAAAGTTCGAGTGTGCACTTGTATATCAAATGGGTATCCAAGTCTATGATTAAATTTCAATTCCGAGGGAAAAATAGCTCTGAACATCATGAAATTTGGCATGAACTCTTATCTTCCCAATGTGCATCTAAATCTACTTCGTTGGGTGCTTTCGGTAAGGTTGCACTTAAAGGGAGTGAAAATATCTCGAAACGTCGCAAAACTAGGCGTGCATGCTTGTTTACTGAAATGGGTACCTAAATCCACTTTAAAAATTCAATTCTTAAAAAGTAGGCAAAAGTGCATCTTTTCAACCTTAGTTTGACCATCCTTAACTCCAAATCTCATAAAAATAGGTTTCCATGCCTATCTTTGAAACGGCTAACTAAATGTACTTTAAATTTTGAATTTTGAGAAATTGGAAAAAAAGCAACGTTTTAGGCCTTGGTTTGACAAAGTTTGACCGAGGTCCAAAATGGATCGCAATCCCCAAAAAAACTACATGTAGGCTTTGTTAAAATCTGAGCTTTAACTCAGCCCCAACACTTAGTAAAACTCTGATATCAGTCTTCAACATTCATAAAACCAAACACACATCACATGCATGTAAATTTCATGTCTCTGTAAGCTGATATACTGTAACTAAGTAAACTTTGCAGCGGAAAATTAACTAAAAATCAGTAGACTATAAACACATTTAAGACACAGTATTTTGGTCAAATTTGACCCTGGAAAAACCCCACACCTTGGGGAAAACCAGTATGCAAGAGAAATTTTATTGAGATTCAGGAAAAAAAATCAGACATCAATTTACAGTCAAAATATAACTTATCTCGACCAACGCAAATAACCCAACAGGATGCCTTGATTTCTGTGCATGAACTGTCTCGATTTCTGTGCTATTTTCTTCTCAAAAATTGTCGAAATAACAGTCTATATCAGTCCTCGATTTCTATGCCAGAATGCCCTCGATTTTTGTGCCAGAACAGTCACAAAATCGTACTGTACGGACTGCATTAAATGCAGCCGTACAGCCCTCAAAAACTGTGCCCAAAACTCAGCCTGTACCTTGGGAAACGTGCCATATTTCTTCCTCGAAATCTGTGCCTGATTTTTCTAGAAAAGCGTGCCCAGACTGTCCTGGAAAACCGTGCTGAAATTGTACTGTAAGGCTGCAATAAATGAGGCCGTACTTCACCTCGATTTTTGTGCACAATAAATGTTGTCCGTACCTTCACCTAGAAACTCAAGCCAACAGTTAAAGATCTAGGTTTTTGTGCCACTGAAAATCACTCTCAGCTCAGTCTCGGAATTCGTGCCCACACTTAGTCTCTTCAGTAATCTCTAGCAAAATGTGCTTCTCACACTTCTCTCCAAGCTCCTCTCTTGGAAATCGAACCTCCAAGAATTCTCTCTTGAATAATGTGCCCAAATGAAGTCTCAGCACTTTTATTTACCCTATTAGGGTTATTCTCATGACTTTTCTCCTTCAATGGATGAGATTAGATCTTGGCCAAGAGATCTATGGCTGGGATCTAATCTTTCACTTACTTAAATCTCCTAAGTGAACTTTACACCAAATTTTTATTTTTGAAAAGTCATATTACCTTAAATATTTAAAAGTACACTTTATGACTTAAAGTCACTTTAAAAACATAATAAAGTGCAACTCACTTTTAAATCATAAAGTCACATAAAAAAGGTACTTTAATAAAAACACATTACTAAAGTCACTTTAAGAATATAAATGAGACTCCAAATTAATGACCCCTGCACCTAGGCACCTGATGCAGGAGTGCCACCAAGCTATCAGATTCTAACACTCCCTCTTAGCGAGGGAGGTACTACTGTCATCAGCTCCACCTGGATCTCTCCCTCCAATAATTGAAGCTCCCTCTGAATCTGAATTCCTATCAGATATCTGCACTGGATCAATTGTTGAAGGTCTCCATCTGACAAATCTGAACTGAGAGTTCTCCTCACTCTCCTGCTCATCCTGAAGAACCATATCATACCAACTCTGTTTCCTCACAGAGTTAGATGAATCCTCCACAGTGACAGCCACTGCTGCTGCCACTGAGTCTGATCTCTCACTAGGCTCACCCTCCACCGGATGCCCCAAAATTCGGTATATCTGGCCATCACGGATGCCAAGCAAACTCGCTACACCCAAGCCCCCACTCACCGGATATATATAAACATGCCCACTCACATGAAGAACCGCATATCCGTCATCCTCCAAAGCTGAAACTGAGACCAAGTTCCTCTTCAGCTCTGGAACAAACAACACATCGCCAACCTCCAGATAACCACCAGACTAGAGTTGGAATAGGACTTTTCCAACTCCTTCTACTGCATGGGTGCCGGCATACCCATCCTCAGTCAGTATAACTCTGTCAATATCTATCAACTCTCGGAACACTGCTCGTATCCCCATCATATGGCATGCTGCTCCGCCATCTATGTACCATGCTCCAGTATCCAAACTCTCTGCTACACTACTGTTTGAAATAATTGAGACGAGTGAGAATTCCCTCTCGAATTCCTTCGCAAAATCTCCCACTTCAGCTGAAGAGGCTTTCTCAGGCTCTTCTTTCTTCTTGTTCTTCTTCTTATTGGGACACTACCCAACATAGTGACCATAACTCTGGCAAGCAAAGCATTTTACTTTGCTCAATTCTTTGGCTCCACTACTCGAGCCACCCTTTTTCTTTCTACCCTTAGCTGAAAGAGCCACATTCTCTTCATCAGCAACCTGCTCAGTCTTCCTTTCTCGGATCTCCTCCTGAGTAAAATCATCCCATAGTCTTTCCCAAGAGGGAAAGTTCTCTCTTCCAACTACACACTTCACGAACACGTCCCACTCCTTAGTGAAGCCCTTCAGGGCTATCCGCACTAGCTGGGGATCAGGAATCATCTCACCAACTGCACTCAATTCATCTTTTATCTGTCTGAGTCTAGTGAGGTAAGAGGCTACATTCTCACCTCTCACCATCTTAGTGCCATGAAGCTTATATTTTAGGGCCATTTTATGATTTTCATTCTTGTTCTCATACAAACTTTTTAAAGTATCCCACATCCCCTTAGCAGTTAGTTTCTCTGCCAAATGTGGGATGAGGTGATCTCGAACACCATCTAGAAGTAGTCTCTGCGTTCTGGCCTCCTTCACCTCATGTATGTCAAGGGCTATAGGATCAGCTGCGGGAGGAGCCATTGTGGTACTAACAAAGGCCCATAACTTGTTTTCCTTGAGAACAGCTATCATCCGTGCTTTCCACTGTAAGTAGTTGGAAATCCCTTCCAATATATCTTCAAACCGGATGCAAGCCATCATTCTCTTCTGCTCTTTTTCCAACAAAGCACACTCTGCCTTCTTTGACCAAAAATATCAGCTGTACTGAACCAGCACTTCTCTGCTCACTCTCAGCAAAAAAAAATAAAAATTAACAGACAGTTGTTACTTCACATGCACTAGCATCTAAAAAATCAGCACTTCTCTGCTGCCCAACAGTCTACTAAAATATCAGAGCCCCAGCTCTGATACCATGTTAAAATCTGAGCTTTAACTCAGCCCCAACACTTAGTAAAACTCTGATATCAGTCTTCAACATTCATAAAACCAAACACATATCACATGCATGTAAATTTCATGTCTCTGTAAGCTGATATACTGTAACTAAGTAAACTTTGCAGCGGAAAATTAACTAAAAATCAGCAGACTGTAAACACATTTAAGACACAGTATTTTCGTCAAATTTGACCCTGGAAAAACCCCACACCTTGGGGAAAACCAGTATGCAAGAGAAATTTTATTGAGCTTCAGGAAAAAAAATCAGACATCAATTTACAGTCAAAATATAACTTATCTCGACCAACGCAAATAACCCAACAGGCTGCCTTGATTTCTGTGCATGAACTGTCTCGATTTTTGTGCTATTTTCTTCTCAAAAATTGCCGAAATAATAGTCTATATCAGTCCTTGATTTCTGTGCCAGAATGCCCTCGATTTTTGTGCCAGAACAATCACAAAATCGTACTGTACGGACTGCATTAAATGCAGCCGTACGGCCCTCGAAAACTGTGCCCAAAACTCAGCCTGTACCTTGGGAAATGTGCCATATTTCTTCCTTGAAATATGTGCCTGATTTTTCTGTAAAAACGTGCCCAAACTGTCCTGGAAAACGATGTTGAAACCGTACTGTACGGCTGCAATAAATGAGGCCGTACTTCACCTCGATTTTTGTGCACAATAAATGTTGGTCGTACCTTCACCTAGAAACTCGAGCCAGCAGTTAAAGATCTGGGTTTTCGTGCCACTAAAAATCACTCTCAGTTCAGTCTGGGGATTCGTGCCCACACTCAGTCTCTTCAGCAATCTCTTGCAAAATGTGCTTCTCACACTTCTCTCCAAGCTCCTCTCTTGGAAATCGAGCCTCCAAGAATTCTCTCTTGAATAATGTGCCCAAATGAAGTCTCAGCACTTTTATTTACCCTATTAGGGTTATTCTCATGACTTTTCACCTTCAATGGACGAGATTAGATCTTGGCCAAGAGATCTATGGCTGGGATCTAATCTTTCACTCACTTAAATCTCCTAAGTGAACTTTACACCAAATTTTTCTTTTTGAAAAGTCATATTACCCTAAATATTTAAAAGTACACTTTATGACTTAAAGTCACTTTAAAAACATAATAAAGTGCAACTCACTTTTAAATCATAAAGTCACATAAAAAAGGTACTTTAATAAAAACACATTACTAAAGTCACTTTAAGAATATAAATGAGACTCCAAATTAATGACCCCTGCACCTAGGCACCTGATGCAGGAGTGCCACCGAGCTATCAAATTCTAACAAGCTTATCTCTCAAATGGGCACCTAAATATAGTTTGAAATTTCAATTTCGAGAAAGTCAAGAAACATGCATTTCTTAGAACTTGGTTTAAAAAACCTTAACTAACGGCCAAAAATAACTCAAAATCTCACAAAAATATGTCTTCACGCTTATCTCATTTATGGGTATCTAAATCTACTTTTACATTTGATTTCTAAGAAATTGGAAAAAAGTGCAACCTTTTAGGCCTTGGTTTGTCCAAGTTTGACTAAGGTCCAAAATAGCTATAAATACACTAAATGTTTGTATGCATGGTTATCTCTCAAATGGATACCTAAATTCTCTTTCAAATTTCAATTACGAGAAAGTTTGGAAAATAGCATCTCTTAGGCCATTGCTTGACCAACCTTCAAAAATGACCAAAATAGCTCCGAACATCGTGAAAGTTAGCGTAAAGGGGGTGAAAATATTATGGAATGTCGCAAGAGTTCACATGCATGGATTTCTATTAAATGGGCATCCAAATCTATGATCAAATTTCAATTCTAAGAAACTACTCAAAAGTGAAACTTCATCGTGCAGTTAAAATAACTCGGAACATTGCAAAAGTTAGCATGCATGCTTGTTTATCCAATGGGCATCGAAATCAATGATCAAGTTTCCATTCTAAGAAGTTGGCCAAAATTGAAACTCCGTCGTGGGGTTTTTTTAGGGTCTGGGTTAAAGGAGCCGAAAATAGCTCTGAACATCGTGAAAGTTGGCCTGCACTCTTATCTTCCAAATTCCCATCTAAATCTATGATCAAATTTTCAATTTCGAGAAATTGGTCAAAACTGAAACTCCATTGTGTGGTTTCGCCAAGGTTCTAGTTACAGGGTGTTTAAATAGCTCAGAATGTCATGAGAGTTGGAGTGCATGTTTATCTATCAATTTCAATTCCGAGAAATTGGTCATAAGTGAAACTTCGTCGTGCATTTTTGCAAGAGTTGGGCTTAAAGGGGGTCCAAATAGCTCGGAACATTACAAAAGTCCCCAAAAGTCCATCTTTTTAACCTTGATTTTACTATCCTTCAATGAGGGCCAAAATAGATTGAAATCTCATAAAATTAAATGTCCATTCCTATATTTTAAATGGGTATCTAAATCTACTTTAAAATTTGAATTTTAAGAAATTGAAAAAAATGCAACATTTTAGGCTTGGTTTGACGAAGTTTGACCGAGGTCCAAAATGGCTCTCAATGCCCAAAAAATCTACATGTAGGCTTATCTCTCCGAAATAACTCGAAGAACTTCGTTTGACCAACCTTAACTACGGGTCGAAATAAATCGAAATCTCACAAAAATATGTATGCAGGCTTATCTCTTAAATGGGTATCTAAATCTACTTTTACATCTGACTTCTAAGAAATTGGAAAAAAGTGAAACCTTTTAGGCCTTGGTTTGACCAAGTTTGAATAAGGTCCAAAATAACTCTAAATCCCTTGAAAGTTTGTATGCATGGTTGTCTCTCAAATGGGTACCTAAACTCTCTTTCAAATTTCAATTATGAGAAAGTCGAAAAAAGCATCTCTTAGACCTTTGCTTAACCAACCTTGAATAATGACCAAAATAGCTTCGAATATCATGAAATTTGGTGTGCACTCTTATCTACCAAATACACAGATAGATCTACAATCAAATTTTAATTATGAGAAATTGGTCAAAAGTGAAACTAGGGTTGGGGTTGTGAGTTTTTGTTAGGGTTTGGCTTAATGGAGTCGAAAATAGCTCTGAACATCGTGAAAGTTGGCGTGCACTCTTATCTTCCATAATTGCATATAATAAACCTATGATCAAATTTTAATTTCGATAAATTGGTTAAAAGTAAGAGTCGGTCGTGCAGTTTTTCCAAGGTTGGGGTTAAAGTGGGTGAAAATAGCTTAGAACATCATGAAATTTTGAGTGTACACTTACCTATTAAAGGGGCATCCAAATCTATGATCAAATTTCAATTAGGAGAAATTGGTCATAAGTGAAACTACGTCGTGCATTTTCTCCAAAGTTGGGCTTAAAGGGGGTCCAAAAATATTGCTAGAGTTGGGCTTAAAGATGTTCTGAAAAGCTTGGATATCAAACGGGCATCCAAATCTATGATCAAATTTCTATTCCAAGATTTGGTCAAAATTAAAACTCCATGATGTATTTACGCTAAGGTTTTTCTTGAAGGAGGGAAAATACATCTGAACGTCACAAAACTTAGCATGCACTCTTATCTACCAAATGTGCATCTAAACCTAAGATCAAATTTTAATTTCAAGAAATTGGTTAAAAGTGAAACTTCGTTGGTCACTTTTGCTAAGGTTGCACTTAACGAGATTGAAAATAGCTCAGAACATCGTGAAAGTTGGTGTGCATCCTTGTTTATTGAAATGGGTATCTAAATTCACTTTCAAATTTCAATTCTGAAAAAGTTGACAAAACTTCATATTTTCAACCTTGGTTTGTCCATGCCTATCATTGAAATGGTATCTAAATCTACTTTAAAATTTGAATTTTCAGAAATTGGAAAAAATGTAACGTTTAAGGCCTTGGTTGGGTGAAGTTTGATCGAAGTCCAAAATGGCTCACAATTTCCAAAAAATCTACATGTAGGCTAATCTCTCAAATCGGTACCTAAATACAGTTTCAAATTTCATTTTCAAGAAAGTCAATAAAAGTGCATTTCTTTGACCAACCTTAACTAAGGGACAAAATATCTAAAATATCACAAAAATAAGTGTGCATGCTTATATTTTAAATGGGTATCTAAATCTACTTTTACATTTAATTTCCAAGAAATTGGAAAAAAACTGCAACCTTTTAAGCCTTGGTTTGACCAACTTTGGCGAAGGTCCAAAATAGCTCAAAATCCCCTGAAAGTTTGTATTCATTGTTATCGCTCAAATGGGTACCTAAATTATCATTCACATTTCAATTACGAGAAAGTCGGAAAAATAGCATCTCTTAGACCTTTGCTTGACCAGCCTTGAATAATGACCAAAGTAGCTCTAAACATCCTGAAAGTTGGCATGCATTCTTATCTACCAAATGTGCAGATAAATCTATGATCAAATTTTGATTCTAAGAAATTGGTTAAAAGCAAAACTCCATTGTGTGGTTTTGCTAAGGTTGGGCTTAAGGCGGTGAAAATATTTCAGAACGCCGCGAAAGTTCGCGTGCACGCATGTCTATCAAATGGGCATCCAAATCTATGATCAAATTTCAATTCTAAGAAATTGCTCAAAAGTGAAACTTTGTCATGTTGTTTCGCTAGGGTTGGGCTTAAATGGGGTCAAAGTAATAGCTCAGAACATTGCGAATGTTTACGTGCATGCTTACTTATCTAATGGGAATCCAAATCTCTGAATAAGTTTCAATTCCTAGAAGTTGGACAAAACTAAAACTCCATCATGGGGTTTTTTTAGGGTTTGGCTTAAAGGAGCCGAAAATAGCTCTAAACATTATGAAAGTGGCTGCACTATTATGTTTGAAATATGCATCTAAATCTTTGATCAAATTTTAATCCTAAGAAATTGGACAAAAGTGAGACTCCATCAAGAGGTTTCATCAAGGTTGCGGTTAAAGGGGTCAAAAATTGCTCGAAACGTCGCGAAAGTTGGAGTGCACCCTTGTTTATCAAATGGGCATCCAAATCTTGATCAAATTTTCGATTCCGAGATTTTGGTTAGATGTGAAAATTCGTCCTGCATTTTCGCTAGATTTGGGCGGAATGGGGGAGAAAACAGCTCTGAACATTACGAAATTTGGCATGCACTCTTATCTACCAAATGGGCATCTAAATCTACGATCAAGTTTTAATTCCGAGATGGCCTACACACTTGTTTATTGAAATGGGCACCTAAATCCACTTTCAAATTTCAATTCTGAAAAAGTCTCAAAAGTGCATCTTTTCAACCTTGGTTTGACAATCCTCGAATGAGGGCCAACATAACTCCAAATCTCATAAAAATTGGTGTCCAAGCCTATCTTTGAAATGGGTATCTAAATCTACTTTAAAATTTGTATTTTGAGAAATTGGAAAAACTGCAATGTTGTAGGCCTTGCTCCCCAAAATGGTGCGCAATCCCCAAACAATATATATGTAGGATTATCTCTCAAATGGGTACCTAAATACAGTTTCAAATTTCAATTTCGAGAAAGTCAATAAAAGTGCATTTCTTAGAACTTGGTTTGACCAACCTTAACTAAGGGCCGAAATAACTCGACATCTCGCAAAAATATATGTGCATGCTTATGTTTTAAATTGGTATCCAAATCTACTTTTACATTTGCTTTCTTAGAAATTGGAAAAACGTTCAACCTTTTAGGCCTTGGTTTAACCAAGTTTGGCTAAGGTGCAAAATAGCTTGAAATCCCCTGAAAGTTTGTACGCATGGTTATTTCTCAAATGGGTACCTAAATTCTCTTTTAAATTTCAATTACGAGAAAGTCGAAAAAATAGCATCTCTTAGACCTGTGCTTGACCAGCCTTGGATAACGACCAAACTAGCTCCAAACATCGTGAAATTTGGCATGCACTCTTATCTACCAATTGCGCATATAAATTTGTGATCAAATTTTAATTCTGAGAAATTGGTCAAAAGTGAAACTCCGTTGTGCGATTTTTCTAAGGTTGGGATTAAAGCGGGTGAAAATATTTCGGAATGTTGAGAAAGTTCACATGCACACTTGTCTATCAACTGGGCATCCAAATCTCTGATCAAATTTCAATTCTAAGAAACTGCTCAAAATTAAAACTGTGTCGTGCGATTTCGCTAGGGTTGAGCTTAAAGGGGGTCAAAATAGTACCTCAAAACATTGCGAAAGTTGACGTGCATGCTTGTTTATCCAATGGGAATCCAAATCTATGATCAAGTTTCATTTCTGAAAAGTTGATCAAAAGTTGGGGTTTTGTTAGGGTTTGGCTTAAAGGAGCCGAAAATAGCTCTGAACATCGTGAAAGTTGGCGTGCACTCTTATCTTCCAAATGGGTATCTAAATCTATGATAAAATTTTATTTCTGAGAAATTGGTCAAAAGTGAGACTCCATCATGCGGTTTCATCAAGGTTGGGGTTAAAGGGGTTGAAAATAGTTCAGAAAGTTGCAAAAGTTGGAGTGCATGCTTGTCTATCAAATGGGCATCCAAATCTATGATCAAATTTCAATTCCAAAAACTTGGTCAGACGTGAGACTCCATTGTGCTGTTTTGTCAAGGTTGGGGTTAAAGGGGGTGAAAATAGCTCAGAATGTCATGAAATTTGGAGTGCATGCTTGTCTATCAAATGCGCATACAAATCTATGATCAAATTTCAATTCCGAGAAATTGATCAGAAGTGAAACTCCATCATGCGGTTTCGCTAAGGTTCAGCTTAAAGGAGGGGAAAATAGCTCTAAACATCATGAAATTTGGCATGCACTATTATCTACCAAGTGGGAATCTAAATCTACGATCAAATTTTAATCTCGAGAAATTGGCCAAAAGTGAAACTTTGTCATGTGCTTTCGCTAAGGTTGGACTTAAAGGGTGTGAAAATAGCTCGGAACAACGCAAAAGTTGGAGTGCACACTTGTTTATTGAAATGGGCACCTAAATCCACATCCAAATTTCAATTCTGAAAAGTCGACAAAAGTGCATCTTTTTAACCTTGGTTTGACCATCCTTGAATGAGGGCCAAAATAGCTCCAAATCTCATAAAAATAGGTGTCCGTGCCTATTCTTTTAAATGGGTATCTAAATCTACTTTAAAATTTGAATTTTGAGAAGATGGAAAAAAATGAAATGTTTTAGACCTTGGTTTGAAGAAGTTTGACTGAGGTCCAAAATGGCTCGCAATCCCCAAAAAATCTACACGTAGGCTTATCTCTAAAATGGGAACCTAAATACAGTTTCAAATTTCACTTTCGAGAAAGTCAAGAAAAGTAAATGTCTTAGAACTTGGTTCGACAAACCTTAACTAACCATCGAAATAACTCGAAATCTCACAAAAATATATGTGCACACTTATATCTTAAATGCGTATCTAAATCTACTTTACATTTGAATTCTAAGAAATTGGAAAAAGGTGCAACCTTGTAGGCCTTGGTTTGACCAAGTTTGACTAAGGTCCAAAATAGCTCGAAATCCCCTGAAATTTTGTATGCATGGTTATCTCTCAAATGGGTACCTAAATTCTCTTTCAAATTTAATTTTTTTAGAAAAAAAAAAAAACATCTCGTAGACATTTACTTCAGCAACCTTGAATAATGACAAAAATAGTTCTGAACATCATGAAAGTTGGCGTGCACTGTTATATAGCAAATGCAGAGATAAATGTATGATCATATTTTAACTCTGAGAAATTGGTCAAAAGTGAAATTCCATCGTGCAGTTTTGCTAAGGTTGGGCTTAAAGGGGGTGAAAGTAAAAACAAATGGGCATCCAAATCTAAAATCAAATTTCAATTATAAGAAACAGCTCAAAAGAAAAAATTTGTCGTACGATTTCGCTAGGGTTGGGCTTAAAGGAGGTCAAAATAGCTCGTAACGTTGCGAAAGTTAGCATGTATGTTTGTTTATCCAATGGGCATCCAAATCTATTATCAAGTTTCAATTATGAGAAGTTGGTCAAAAGTGAAACTCCATCGTGCAGTTTCATTAGGGTTTGGCTTAAAGGAGCCGAAAATAACTCTTAACATCATGAAAGTTGGCATGGACTACTATCTTCCAAATGTGCATCTAAATCTATGATCAATTTTTAATTTTGAGAAATTGGTCAAAAGTGAGACTCAGTCGTGCAGTTTCACCAAGGTTTGGGTTAATGTGGGTGAATCTATATAGCTCAGAACGTCGCAAAAGTTGAAGTGTACGCTTTTCTATCAAATGAGAATCCAAATCTATGATCAAATTTAAATTCCGAGAAATTGGTCATAAGTGAAACTTCATCATGCATTTTCACTAGACTTGGGATTAAAGGAGGCCCGAATAGATCAGAACATTGCAAAAGTTGGCATGCACACTTTTATATCAAAGGACCATCCAAATCTATGATCAAATTTCAATTCTGAGAATTTGGTCAAAAGGGCAACTCCATCATACGGTTTCTCTAAGGTTTGGCTCAAAGGACTGGAAAATAGCTCTGAACATCACAAAATTTGGCATGCACTCTTATCTACGAAATGAGCATCTAAATCTACAATCAAATTTTAATTCCAAGAAAATTTTGAAAAGTGAAACTTGGTCGTGCAGTTTCGCTAAGGTTGCATTTAAAAGGTGTAAAACTAGCTCGAAACGTCACGAAAGTTGGAGTGCATAGTAGTTTATTGAAATTGGTACCTAAATCCACTTTCAAATTTCAATTCTAAAAAAGTCAACAAAAGTGCATCTTTTCGACCTTGGTTTGACCATACTTGGATGAGGTCCAACATAGCTCCAAATCTCATTAAAATAGGCATCCATGCCTATCTTTGAAATGGGTATCTAAATTTACTTTAAACTTTGAATTTTGAGAAATTGGAAAAAATGCAACATTTTAGGCCTAGGTTTAACGAAGGTTGACCGAGGTCCAAAATGGCTTGCAAGCCCCAAAAAATCTACATGTAGGCTTATCTCTCAAATGGGTACCTAGATACAGTTTCAAATTTCAATTTCGAGAAAGTAAAAAAAATGCATTTCTTAGAAATTAGTTTAACCAACCTTAACTAAGGGACGAAATAACTCAAAATATCGCAAAAATATGTGTGCACGTGTATCTATATCTACTTTTACGATTGATTCCTAAGAAATTGGAAAAAAGTGCAACCTTTTAGGCCTTGGTTTCACCATTTTGATTAATGTCCAAAATAGTTTGAAATCCCCTGAAATTTGTATGTATGGTTATCTCTCAAATGGGTACCGAAATTCTCTTTTCAAATTCAATTACGAGAAAGTCGAAAAAATAGCATCTCTTAGACCTTTTTCTTGATCATCCTTGAACAACGACCTAAATAGCTTCGAACATCGTGAAATTTGGCATGCACTCTTATCTACCAAAATGCGCAGATAAATCTACGATCAAATTTTAATTCTGAGAAATTGGTCAAAAGTGAAACTTCGTTGTGCGATTTTCCTACTCTCCAGCTTAAAGGGGGTGAAAATATTTTGGAACGTCCTGAAAGTTCAAGTGCACACTTGTCTATCAAATGGGCATCCCAATCTATGATCATATTTCAAACTGAGAAACTCAAAAGTGAAACTCCGTCATGTGGTTTTGCTATGGTTGGGCTTAAAGGGGGTCAAAATAACTTGGAACGTTGCGAAAGGTTGTGTGTGTGCTTTTCTATCCAATGGTCCAAATCTATGATCAAGTTTCAATTCTGAGAATTTTGTCAAAAGTGAAACTCCAACGTGCGGTTTTATTAGGGTTTGGCTTAAAGGAGCCGAAAATAGCTCTAAACATCGTGAAAGTGGGCATGCACTATTATCTTCCAAACGGGCATCTAAATCTATGATCAAATTTTAATTTCGAAAAATTGGTAAAAAATGAGACTCTATCGTGTGGTTTAGTCAAGGTTGGGGTTAAAGGTTGTGAAAATTGCTCAAAACATAGCGACAGTTGGAGTGCACGCTTTTATATCTAATACTCCTCCAAATCTATGATGAAATTTCAATTTCAAGAAATTAGTCAGAAGTGAAACTCCATCGTGCATTTTCACTAGAGTTGGGATTAAAAGGGGTCCAAATAACTTGAAACATTAGAAAATTTGGCGTGCACACTTGTATATCAAACAGGCACCCAAATCTATGATCAAATTTCAATTCCGAGTATTTGGTCAAAAGTGAAACTCTATTGTGCAGTTTTGCTAGGCTTGGGATTAAAGGGGGTCAAAATAGATTGGAACGTTGTGAAAGTTGGCGTTTGTGCTTGTTTACCAATGGGCATCCAAATCTATGATCAAATTTAAATTTTGAGAGGTTGGTCAAACGTGAAACCCCATTATGCAGTTTTGTTAGGATTTGGCTTAAAGGACCCGAAAATAGCTTTGAACATCATGAAATTTGGTGTGCACTCTTATCCACCAAATGCATAGATAAATCTACGATCAAATTTTAATTTTGATAAATTGGTCAAAATTGAAACTCCATTGTGCGGTTTTGCAAAGGTTGAGCCCAAACGGGGTGAAAATAGTCTAGAACATCACAAAAATATGTGTGCACGCTTATCTCTGAATTGAGTATCTAAATCTAATTTTACATTTGATTTCTAATAAATTGGAAAAAAGTGCAACCTTTTAGGCATTTGTTTGACCAAGTTTGACTAAGCTCCAAAATAGCTTGAAATCCCCTGAAATTTTGTATGCATGGTTATCTCTCAATTGGGTACGTAAATTCTCTTTCAAATTTCAATTACAGGAAAGTGAAAAAATAGTATCTCTTAGACCTTTACTTTACCAACCTTGAATAATGAGCAAAATAAATCTAAACATTGTGAAAGGTTATGCGCACTCCTATCTACCAAATGCACAGATAAATCTACGATCAAATTTTAATTCAGAGAATTTGGTCAAAAGTGAAACTCCGTCGTGACGTTTAGTAAGGTCGGGATTAAAGGGGGTGAAAATATTTTGGAACGTCCTGAAATTTTGCATGCACACTTGTCTATCAAATGGGCATCCAAATCTATGATTAAATTTCAATTCTAGTAAACTACTCAAAAGTGAAACTTCGTCATGCGGTTTCGCTAGGGTTCGGCTTAAATGGGGTGAAAATAGCTCAGAACGTTGTGAAAGTTTGTGTGTATGCTTATTTATCCAATGGGAATCCAAATCTATGACCAAGTTTCAATTTTGAGAAGTTGGTCAAAAGTGAAACCCCATCCTGCAATTTTTCAGGGTTTGGCTTAATGCAGCAAAAAATAGCTCTGAACATCATGAAAATTGTCGTGCACTCTTATCTTCCAAATGCGCATCTAAATCTATGATCGAATTTTAATACATAGAAATTAGTTAAAAGTGAGACTCTGTCATACAGTTTCATCGAGGTTGGGGTTAAAGAGCATAAAAATAGCTTGTATTGTCGTGAAAGTTTGAGTGCACGATTGTCTATCAAATCGAAATCCAAATCTATGATCAAATTTCAATTCCGATAATTTGGTCAGAAGTGGAACTCCGTCGTGCATTTTCACTAGAGTTGGTCTGAAAGAGGGTCCAAATATCTTAGAACATTGCAAATGCGGGCGTGCACTCTTGTATATGAAATAGACATCCAAATATATGATCAAATTTCAATTACAACAATTTGGTCAAAAGTGAAAGTCCATCATGCAGTTTTGTTAAGGTTTGTCTTAAAGGAGGGGAAAATAGCTCTGAACATCAAACAAATTGGCATTTACTCTTATCTACCAAATGGTCATCTAAATCTACGATCAAATTTTAATTCTAAGAAATTAGTCAAAAGTGAAACTTCATCATGTGCTCTGACTAAGGTTGCTCTTAAACGCAGTGAAAAAAGCTCAAAACATCATGAAAGTTGGCGTGCACATTTGTTTATTGAAATGGGTACCTAAATCCAATTTCAAATTTCAATTCTGAAAGAGTCGACCAAAGTGCATCTCATCAACCTTGGTTTAACCATCTTTGAATGAGTGTCAAAATAGCTCTAAATCTCATAAAAATAGGTTTCCATGCCTATATTTTGAATGGGCATCTAAATCTACTTAAAATTTGAATTTTGAGAAATTGTTAAAAATGCAACATTTTAGTGTTTGACGAATTTTGACCAAGATCCAAAATGGCTCGTAATCCCCAAAAAATCTACATGTAGGCTTATCTCTCAAATGGGTAACTAAATACAATTTCAATTTCAATTTCGAGAAAGTCAAGAAAAGTGCATTTCTTAGAACTTGGTTTGACCAAACTTAACTCAAAATCTCACACAAATATATGTGCACACTTATCTTTTAAATGGGTATCTAAATCTACTTTTACATTTGATTTCTAAGAAATTAGAAAAAACTGCAACCTTTTAGGCCTTGATTTGACCAAGTTTGACTAAGGTCAAAAATATCTCGAAATCCCTTGAAAGTTTGTATGTATGGTTATCTCTCAAATGGGTACGTAAATTCTCTTTCAAATTTCAATTACGTGAAAGTCGAAAAAATAGCATCTGTTAGGCCTTTGCTTGACCAACCTTGAATAATGACCAAATAGCTCTAAACATCATGAAAGTTGGCATGCACTCTTATATACCAAATGCGCAGATAAATCTACGATCAAATTTTAATTCTCAGAAATTAGTCAAAAGTGAAACTCTAGTGCGGGTTTTTTAAGGTTGGGCTTAAAGGGGGTGAAAATATTTTGAAACATCGTGAAAGTTCACAAGCACGCTTGTCTATGAAGTGGGCATCCAAATATATGATGAAATTTCAATTCTAAGAAACTCCTCAAAAGTGAAACTCCATCTTGCGGTTTTGATAACGCTGGGATTAAAGGGGGTCAAAATAACCCAGAACGTTGGGAAAGTTGGTGTGCATGCTTGTTTATCTAGTGGGCATACAAATATAGGATCAAGTTTCAA
This sequence comes from Pseudotsuga menziesii, assembly GCA_001517045.1. Classification (NCBI taxonomy): domain Eukaryota; kingdom Viridiplantae; phylum Streptophyta; class Pinopsida; order Pinales; family Pinaceae; genus Pseudotsuga; species Pseudotsuga menziesii. The sequence goes on from LPNX010630964.1 coordinate 198,575, forward strand.
TTCTGAGAAGTTGGTCAAAAGTGAAACTCCATCATGGGGTTTTTTTAGGGTTTGTCTTAAAGGAGCCCAAACTAGCTTTGAACATTGTGAAAGTTGGCGTTATCTTCCAAATGGGTATCTAAATCTATAATCAAATTTTAATTCCAAGAAATTGGTACATCATGAAATTTGGCGTGCAGTCTTATCTTCCAAATGGGTATCTAAATCTATGATCAAATTTTAATTCTGAGAAATTGGTCAGAAGTGAAACTCTATTGTGCATATTCACTAGAGTTGGGCTTAAAGGGGATCCAAATAGCTCGAAACTACACAAAAGTTGGCATGCACGCTTGTATATCAAACGGGCATCTAAATCTATGATTAAATTTCAATTCTGACAATTTGGTCAAAAGGGAAACTCCATCATACGATTTCGCTAAGGTTTTCCTTAAAGGAGGGGAAAATAGATCTGAACATCATGAAATTTGGCATGCACTCTTATCTACCAAATGAGCATCTAAATCTACGATCAAATTTTAATTCGAAGAAATTGGTCAAAAGTGAAAATTCGTCATGTGCTTTCACTAAGTTTGCACTTAAAGGGAATGAAAATAGCTCAGAACGTCGCGAAAGTTGGCATGCACACTTATTTATTGAAATAGGTACCTAAATCCACTTTCAAATTTCAATTCTGAAAAAGTCGACAAAAGTGCATGTTTTCAACCTTGGTTTGACCATCCTTGAATGATGGCAAAAATAGCTCCAAATCTCATAAAAATAGGTGCCGATGCCTATTGTTAAAACTGGTATCAAGAGATTTTTTTAGGTGCTCCAAGAAGATTTAAATTTTTTTTTCTATGGTTCGGTCTGGTTTTGCCGAAGCCTGGTTATTCATGTAGTTTTGCTAAGGTTTGTCTTAAAGGAGGGGAAAATGGCTATGAACATCACGATATTTGGCATGCACTCTTAACTACAAAATGGTCATCTAAATATCCAATCCAATTTTAATTCCGAGAAATTGGTCAAAAGTGAATCTTCGTCATGCGCTCTCAGTAAGGTTGCACTTAAAGGAAGTGAAAATAGCTTAGAACGTTGCAAATGTTGGTGTGCACGTTTGTTTATTGAAATGCATACCTAAATTCACTTTACAATTTCAATTCTGAAAAAGTCAACAAAAGTGCATCTTTTAAACATTGGTTTGACCATCTTTCAATGATGGCGAAAATAGCTCCAAATCTCATAAAAATAGGTGTCCATGCCAATATTTTAAATGTGTATCTAAATATACTTTAAAATTTGAATTTTAAAAAATTGGAAAAATGCAATGTTTTAGACCTTGGTTGGGCGAAGTTTGACCGAGGTCCAAAATGACTCACAATCCCCAAAAAATATACATGTAGGCTTATCTCTCAAATGGGTACGTAAATACAGTTTCAAATTTCAATTTCGAGAAAGTCAAGAAAAGTGATTTTCTTAGAAGTTGGTTTGACCAACCTTAACTAAGGGCCGAAATAACTGGAAATCTCACAAAAATATGTGTGCACGCTTATCTTTTAAATGGGTTTCTAAATCTACTTTTGGGCCTTGGTTTGACCAAGTTTGACTAAGGTTTAAAATAGTGTGAAATATCCTGAAAGTTTGTATGCATGGCTATCTCTCAAATGGATACCTAAATTCTCTTTCAAATTTCAATTGCAAGAAAGTCAAAAAAATATCATCTCTTAGGCCTTTGCTTGAACAACCTTGAATAGTGACCAAAATAACTCCAAATATTGTGAAAGTTGGCGCGCACTCTTATATAATGAAGGCACAGATAATCTACGATCAAATTTTAGTTCTGAGAAATTTGTCAAAAGTGAAACTCTGTTGTGCGATTTTGCTAAGGTTAGGCTGACAGGGGGTGAAAATATTTACGAATGTCTTGAAGGATCAGATGCACGCTTGTCTATCAATTGGGCATCCAAATCTATGATCAAATTTAAATTCTAAGAAATTGCTCAAAAATGAAACTTCGTTGTCCGGTTTCACTAGGGTTGGGCTTAAAGGAGGTCAAAATAACTCGAAACATTGTGAAAGTTAGCATGAATGCTTGTTTATCCAATGGGCATCCTCTTATCAAGTTTCAATTATGAGAAGTTGGTCAAAAGTGAAACTCCATTGTGCGGTTTTGTTAGGGTTTGGCTTAAAGGAGCTGAAAATAGCTCTGAATATTGTGAAAGTTGGCGTGCACTCCTATCTTCTAAATTCGCTTCTAAATCTATGATAAAATTTTAATTCCAACAAATTGGTCAAAAGTGAGACTCCATCATGTGGTTTCTCCAAGGTTGGGGTTAAAGTGGGTGAAGATAACTCGAAACGCTGCAAAAGTTGAAGTGTACGCTTGTCTATCAAATGGGCATCCAAATCTATGATCAAATTTCAATTCTAAGAAATTGGTCAGAAGTGAAACTTCGTCGTGCATTTTCACTAGACTTTGGATTAAAGGGGCTCCAAATAGCTTGGAAAATTGCAAGATTTGGTTAGCACGCTTGTATAGTAAATGGGCATCGAAATCTATGATCAAATTTTAATTCATGAAATTGTTCAAAAGAAAAACTCCATCATATGGTTTCGCTAAGGTTTGTCCTAAAGGAGGGGAAAATAACTCTGAAAATAGTGAAATTTGGCATTCACTTATTATCTACCAAGTGGGCATCTAAATCTATGATCAAATTTTAATTACGATAAATTGACCAAAAGCGAAACTTTGTCATGCGCTTTCACTAAGGTTGCACTTAAAGGGAGTGAAAATAACTCGAAACGTCGCAAAAGTTGGCGTGCACACTTGTTTATTGAAATGGGTACCTAAATCCACTTTCAAATTTCAATTCTGAAAAAGACAACAAAAGTGCATCTTTTCAACCTTGGTTTTACCATCCATGAATGAGGGCCAAAATAGCTCCAAATCTCATAAAAACATGTGTCCATGCCTATCTTTTAAATGGATATATAATCTACTTTAAAATTTGAATTTTGAGAAGATGGAAAATGTAACGTTTTAGGCCTTGGTTCGACGAAGTTTGACCAAGGTCCAAAATTGCTCGCAATCCCCAAAAAATCTACACATAGGATTATCTCTCAAATGGGAACCTACATACAGTTTCAAATTTCAATTTCGAGAAAGTAAAAAAAAAGTACATTTCTTAGAACTTCGTTTGACCAACCTTAACTAATAAGCTCGGAAATAACATGAAATATCACAAAAATATGTGTGCACGCTTATATATTAAATGGGTATCTAAATCTACTTTTACATTTTATTTCTAAGCAATTGGAAAAAAGTGCAAAATTTTATGCCTTGGTTTGGCCAAGTTTGTCTAAGGTCGAAAATAACTCGAAATCCCCTGAAAGTTTGTATGCATGGTTATCTCTCAAATGGGTACCTAAATTCTCTTTCAAATTTTAATTACGAGAAAGTCAAAAAATTAGCATCTCTTATATATTTGTTTAACCAAGCATGAATAATGACGAAAATAGTTCCGAACATCGTGAAAGTTGGCATGCACTCTTATATAACAAATGCACAAATAAATCTACGATCAAATTTTAGTTCTGAGAAATTGGTCAAAAGTGAAACTCTATTGTGTAGTTTTGCTAAGGTTGGGGTTACAGGGGTGACAATATTTAGGAATGTCTCGAACTTTCACGTGCACGCTTGTCTACCAAATGGGAATACAAATCTATGATCAAATTTCATGTCTAAGAAACTGCTCAAAAGTGAAACTTCATTGTATGGTTTCACTAGGGTTGGGATGAAAGGAAGTCAAAATAGCTCGAAATGTTGTGAAAGTTAGCGAGAATTCATGTTTATCCAATGGGCATCCAAATATATTATTAAGTTTTAATTCTAAGAAGTTGGTCAAAAGTGAAACTCCATCATGTGGTTTTGTCAGGGTTTGGCTTAAAGGAGCCAAAAATAGTTCTGAACATCATGAAAGTTGGCATGCACTATTATCTTCCAAATGCGCATCTAAATCTATGATCAAATTTTAAATTTGAGAAATTGGTCAAAAGTGAGACTTCGCCATGCGGTTTCTCCAAGGTTTGGGTTAAAGGGGGTGAAAATAGCTCAAAACATCACAAAAGTTGGAGTGCATGCTTCTATATCTAATAGGCATCCAAATCTATGATCAAATTTCAATTTCAAGAAATTAGTCAGAAGTGAAACTTTGTCGTAAAGTTTCGCTAAAATTGGGCTTAAACGGGGTCCAAATAGCTCAGAACAATACAAAAATTGGCGTGCACACTTGTATATCAAGCGGACATTCAAATCTATGATCAAATTTCAATTCTAATAATTTGGTCAAAAGTGAAACTCTGTCATGTGGTTTTGCTACGGTTGGGATTAAAGGGGGTCAAAATAGATTGAAACATTGTGAAATTTGGTGTGTGTGCTTGTTTATCCAGTAAGCATCCATATCTTTGATCATGTTTCAATTCTGAGAAGTTGGTCAAAATTGAAACTCCATCATGTGGTTTTGTTAGGGTTTGGCTTAAAGGAGCTGAAAATAGCTCCAAACATCGTGAAAGTTAGCGTGCACTCTTATCTACCAAATGCATAGATAAATCTATGATCAAATTTTGGTTCAGAGAAATTGGTCAAAAGTGAAACTCCATTGTATGGTTTCGCAAATCTTAGACCTGAAGGGGGTGAAAATATTTCAGAACGTCGCAAAAATATGTGTGGACGCTTATCTCTTAATTGGGTATCTAAATCTACTTTTACATTTGATTTCTAAGAAATTGGAAAAAAGTGCAACCTTTTAGGACTTTGTTTGACCAAGTTTGACTAAGTTCCAAAATAGCTTGAAATCCCCTGAAAGTTTGTATGCACAGCTATCTCTCAAATGGGTACCTAAATTCTATTTCAAATTTCAATTACGAGAAATTTGAAAAAGTGGAATCTCTTAGACCTTTGCTTGACAAACTTTGAATACAAGCAAAATAAATCCGAACATCATGAAAGGTTGCATGCACTCTTGTCTACCAAATGAGCAGAAAAATCTATGATCAAAGTTTAATTCTGAGAAATTTGTCAAAAGTGAAACTTCGTTGTGCAGTTTGCTAAGGGTTTGGCTTAAAGGGTGTCAAAATAGCTGCAGAACGTTGTGAAAGTTGGCATGAGTGATTATTTATCCAATTGGTATCCAAATCTATGATCATGTTTCAATTCTGAGAAGTTGGTCAAAAGTGAAACTCCATCATGCAGTTTTGTTAGAGTTTGGCTTAAAGTAGTCCAAAATAGCTCTAAACATCATGAAAGTTGATGTAAACTCTTACCTTCCAAATGTGCATCTAAATCACTGGATGAATTTTAATTTGGAGAAATTAGTCAAAAGGGAGACTCCATCGTGCAGTTTTCCCAAGGTTTGGGTTATAGAGGGTGAAAATAGCTCGAAACATCGTGAAAGTTTGACTGCAATCTTTTCTATCAAATGGGCATCCAAATCTATGATCATATTTCAATTCTGATAAATTGGTCAGAAGTGAAACTCTGTCGTGCATTTTCGCTAGAGTTGGTCTTAAAGAGGGTCCAAATAGCTTGAAACATTGTAAAAGTTGGTGTGTATGTTTGTATATCAAACGAACATCCAAATATATGATCAAATTTCAATTACAAGAATTTGGTCAAAAGTGAAACTCCATCATGCAGCTTTGCTAAGGTTTGTCTTAAAGGACGAGAAAATAGCTCTGAACATCACGAAATGGTCATCTAAATCTACAATCAAATTTTAATTCCGAGAAATTGGTTAAAAGTGAAACTTCGTCGGGCGCTCTCACTAAGGTTGCACTTAAAGGGAGTGAAAATAGCTCAGAATGTCGCAAAAGTTGGCGTGCAGGTTTGTTTATTGAAATGGGTACCTAAATTCACTTTCAAATTTCAATTCTAAAAAAGTCAATAAAAGTGTATCTTTTGAACCTTGGTTTGACCATCTTTGAATGATGTACAAAATAGCTCCAAATCTCATAAAAATACTTGTCCATGCCAATATTTTAAATGGGTATCTAAATCTACTTTAAAATTTGAATTTTGAGAAATTGGAAAAATGCAACGTTTTAGGCCTTAGTTGGACGAAGTTTGACCGAGGTCCAAAATGGCTTGCAATCCACAAAAAATATACATGTAGGCTTATCTCTCAAATGGGTATGTAAATACAGTTTCAAATTTCAATTTCGAGAAAGTCAAGAAAAGTGCATTTCTTAGAACTTGGTTTGACCAACCTTAACTAAGGGCCGAAATAACTCAAAATCTCAAAAAATATGTGTGCATGCTTATCTTTTAAATGGGTATCTAAATCTACTTTTACATTTGATTTCTAAGAAATTGAAAAAACTACAACCTTTTAGGCCTTGGTTTTACCAAGTTTGACTAAGATCCAAAATAGCTCGAAATCTCCTGAAAGTTTGTATGCATGGTTATCTCTCAAATGGGTACCTAAATTCTCTTTCAAATCTCAATTGCGATAAAGTAAAAAAAATCATCTCTTAGGCCTTTTCTTGACCAACCTTGAATAGTGAACAAAATAGCTTCGGACATCGTGAAAGTTGGCGTGCACTCTTATATAACAAATGCACAGATAAATCTACGATCAAATTTTAGTTTTGAGAAATTGGTCAAAAGTGAAACTATGTTGTGTGGCTTTGCTAAGGTTCAGCTTATAGGGGGAGACAATATTTAGGAATGTCTCGAACGTTCACATGCACACTTGTCTATCAAATGGGCACCCAAATCTATGATCAAATTTCCATTTTAAGAAACTGCTCAAAAGTGAAACTTCGTTGTATGATTTCAGTAGGTTTGGGCTTAAAGGAGGTCGAAATAGCTCGAAACGTTGTGAAAGTTAGTGTGAATGCTTGTTTATCCAATGGGCATCCAAATCTATCATCAAGTTTCAATTCTGAGAATTTGGTCAAAAGTGAAACTCCATCATGCAGGTTTTTTAAGGTTTCGCTTAAAGGAGCCAAAAATAGCTCTTGACATCGTGAAAGTTCGCATGCACTCCTATTTTCCAAATTCACATCTAAATATATGACCAAATTTTAATTCTAAGAAATTGGTCAAAAGTGAGACTCCATCGTGTGGTTTCTCCAAGGTTGGGCTTAAAGTGTTTGAAGATAGCTTGGAATGTCATGAAAGTTGAATTTTATGCTTGTGTTTCAAACGGGCATCGAAATCTATGATCAAATTTCAATTCTAAGAAATTGGTCAAAAGTGAAACCCCGTCGTGCATTTTCACTAGACTTGGGCTTAAAGGGGGGCCAAATAGCTCAGATCATTGCAAAAGTTGGCGTGCACCCTTGTATATCAAATGGGCATCCAAATCTATGATCAAATTTTTATTCAAGAAATTGTTCAAAAGGAAAAATCCATCATATGGTTTCGCTAAGGTTTGTCTTAAAGGAGGGGAAAATAGCTCCGAGCATCACAAAATTTGGCATGCACTATTATATACCAAGTGGGCATCTAAATCTACGATCAAATTTTAATTCCGATAAACTGGCCAAAAGTTAAACTTTGGCGCGTGCTTTCGCTAAGGTTTCACTTAAAGGGAGTGAAAATAGCTTGAAACGTCGCGAAAGTTGGCGTGCACACTTGTTTATTGAAATGCATACCTAAATCCACTTTCAAATTTCAATTCTAAAGAAGTCGACAAAAGTGCATTTGTTCAACCTTGGTTTGACCATACTTCAATGCGGGCCAAAATAGATCCAAATCTCATAAAAATAGGTGTCCATGCCTATCTTTTAAATGGGTATCTAATCTACTTTAAAATTTGAATATTGAAAAGATGGAAAAATGTAACATTTTAGGCCTTGGTTTGATGAAGTTTGACCGAGGTCCAAAATGGCTCGCAATCCCTAAAAAATCTACATGTAGGCTTATCTTTGAAATGAGAACCTAAATAAATTTTCAAATTTCAATTTCGAGAAAGTAAAAAAAAAGTGCATTTCTTAGAACTTGGTTTGACCAACCTTAACTAAGGGCTGAAATTACTCGAAATATCACAAAAATGTGTGCACGCTTATATCTTAAATGGGTATCTAAATCTACTTTTACATTTGATTTCTAAGAAATTGGAAAAAAGTACAAACTTTTATGCCTTGGTTTGACCAAGTTTGACTAAGGTCCAAAATAGCTCAAAATGTTAAAAAATCAGACCTCTGTTCACTTACAGATTTTGTCAAACACTTCATAAACCATCAATATCAGGCCTCAACAGTAAACCACAATCAAGCACATTAATTAACCATTCAATGGAACTATCCTGTAGGCTGATATACTATTTATAAAGCACATTTAGCAGCGGAAAAACATAAATAGCAGCAGACTGTAACACACATTTAAGACACAGTATTTTGGTCAAATTTGACCCTGGAAAAACCCCACACCTTGGGGAAAACCAGTGAGAGAGAAGATATTTTATTATGAAGGGAAAAAATCAGAAATTTCTCTTTCAACTACAGAATATTCTCATGCACAATTTACAATGTACGAATCTCAGCTTAAAACCAACAGTACTTATCTCATTCTCAGACCACAACCATGAAGCTGAGCTCATGCATGCTGCAAACTTTCACAGTAATAAATATCAGCATTTATGACTGTACTTTTCCTTGATAAATGTGCCCAGAATCTGCCTCGAACTCTGTGCCCTTTTCAGCAATAAATATCAGCATTCATTGCTGTACCTTTCCTTGGAAAACACTCCCAGTATCAGCCTCGAACTCTGTGCAAACTTCAGCAATAATTATCAGCATTTATTATTGTACCTTCCCTTGGAAAACGTGCCCAGTATCAGCCTCGAAATCTGTGCAAACTTCAGCAATAAATATCAGCATTTATTACTGTACCTTCCCTTGGAAAACATGCCTAGTATAAGTGTTTATCTCAGCAGTACGACCCAGCATTAATGGTTGTTGTACCTTTCCTTGGTTTTCGTGCCATAGACTCCTCTAGAAATCGTGCCCTTCATGCATCTTCCACTTCTCTCTCTTCTCTCCAAGCTGCTCCTTGGAACTCGAGCCTCTTCAAGCTTTCTCTCTTGAAATAAATGTGCCAAATGAAGTCTCATGCACTTTATTTACCCCATTAGGGTTATTCTCATGACTTTTCACCTTCAACGGTCGAGATTAGATCTTGGCCAAGAGATCTAAGGCTGGGATCTAATCTCTCATTCACTTAAATCTCCTAAGTGAACTTTACAAAAAAAAATTCTTTTTGAAAAGTCACATCACCCTAAATATTTAAAAGTACACTTTATGACTTAAAGTCACTTTAAAAACATAATAAATTGAAACTCACTTTTAAATCATAAAGTCACATCAAAAAGGTACTTTAATAAAAACACATTACTAAAGTCACTTTAAGAATATAAATGAGACTCCAAGTTAATGAACCCTGCACCTAGGCACCTGATGCAGGAGTGCCACCAAGCTATCAAAAACTAACACTCCCTCTTAGCGAGGGAGGTACTACTGTCATCAGCTCCACCTAGATCTCTCCCTCCAATAACTGAAGCTCCCTTTGAATCTGAATGCCTATCAGATCTCTGCGCTGGATCAACCGCTGAAGGTCTCCGTCTGACAACTCTGAACTGAGAGTTCTCCTCACTCTCCTGCTCATCCTGAAGAACCATATCATACCAACTCTGTTTCCTCACAGAGTTGGATGAATCCTCCACACTGACAACCACTGCTGCTGCCACTGAGTCTGATCTCTCACCAGGCTCACCATCCACCGGATGCCCCAAAACTCAGTACATCCGGCCATCATGGATGCCAAGCAAACTCGCTGCACCTAGGCCCCCACTCACCGGATATATATAAACATACCCACTCACATGAAGAACCGCATATCCGTCATCCTCCAAAGCTGAAACTGAGACCAAGTTCCTCTTCAGCTCTGGAACAAACAACACATCGCCAACCTCCAGATAACCACCAGACTTGAGTTGGAATAGGACTTTTCCAACTCCTTCTACTGCATGGGTGTCGGTATACCCATCCTCAGTCAGTATAACTCTGTCATGATCTGTCAACTCTCGGAACACTGCTCGTATCCCCGTCATATGGCATGCTGCTCCACTATCTATGTACCATGTTCCAGTATCCAAAATCTCTGCTACACTACTGTCTGAAAGAATTGAGACAAGCGAGAATTCTCTCTTGAATTCCTTCGCAAAATCTCCCACTTCAGCTGAAGAGGCTTTCTCAGGCTCTTCTTTCTTCTTGTTCTTCTTCTTGTTGGGACACTACCCAGCATAGTGACCATAACTCTGGCAAGCAAAGCATTTTACTTTGCTCAAGTCTTTGGCTCCACTGCTCGAGCCACCCTTTTTCTTTCTACCCTTAGCTGAAAGGGCCACATTCTCTTCATCAGCAACCTGCTCAGTCTTCCCTTATCGGATCTCCTCCTGAGTAAAATCATCCCATAGTCTTTCCCAAGAGGGAAAGTTCTCTCTGCCAACTACACACTTCATGAACACGTCCCACTCCTTAGTGAAGCCCTTCAGGGCTATCCGCACTAGCTCGGGATCAGGAATCACCTCACCAACTGCACTTAATTCATCTTTTATCTGTCTGAGTCTAGTGAGGTAAGAGGCTACATTCTCATCTCTCGTCATCTTAGTGCCATGAAGCTTATCTTTTAGGGCCATTTTACGATTTTCATTCTTGTTCTCATACAAACTTTTTAAATTATCCCACATCCCCTTAGCAGTTAGTTTCTATGCCAAATGTGGGATGAGGTGATCTTTAACACCATCCAGAAGCAGTCTCTGCGTTCTGGCCTCCTTCACCTTATGTATGTCAAAGGCTATAGGATCAGCTATGGGAGGAGCCATTGTGGTACTAACAAAGGCCCATAACTTGCTTTCCTTGAGAATAGCTGTCATCCGTGCTTTCCACTGTAAGTAGTTGGAAATCCCTTCCAACCTATCTTCATACCGGATGCAAGCCATCATTCTCTTCTACTCTTTTTCCAACAAAGCACACTCTGTCTTCTTTGACCAAAAATATCAGCTGTACTGAACCAGCACTTCTCTGCTCACTCTTAGCAAAAAAATTAACAGACAGCTGTTACTTCACATGCACTAGTATCTTAAAAAAAATCAGCATTTCTCTGCTGTTCAACAGTCTACTGAAATCTCAGAGCCCCTGCTCTGATACCATGTTAAAAAATCAGACCTCTGTTCACTTACAGATTTTGTCAAACACTTCATAAACCATCAATATCAGGCCTCAACAGTAAACCACAATCAAGCACATTAATTAACCATTCAATGGAACTATCCTGTAGGCTGATATACTGTTTATAAAGCACATTTAGCAGCGGAAAAACAAAAATAGCAGCAGACTGTAACACACATTTAAGACACAGTATTTTGGTCAAATTTGACCTTGGAAAAACCCCACACCTTGGGGAAAACCAGTGACAGAGAAGATATTTTATTATGAAGGGAAAAACTCAGAAATTTCTCTTTCAACTACATAAATTTCTCATGCACAATTTACAATGTACGAATCTCAGCTTAAAACCAACAGTACTTATCTCATTCTCATACCACAACCATGAAGCTGAGCTCATGCATGCTGCAAACTTTCACAGTAATAAATATCATCATTTATGACTGTACTTTTCCTTGGAAAACGTGCCCAGTATAAGTGTTTATCTCAGCAGTACGGCCCAGCATTAATGGTTGATGTACCTTTCCTTGGTTTTCATGCCCTAGAATCCTCTAGAAATCGTGCCCTTCACGCATTTTCCACTTCTCTCTCTTCTCTCCAAGCTGCTCCTTGGAACTCAAGCCTCTTCAAGCTTTATCTCTTGAAATAAATGTGCCAAATGAAGTCTCATGCACTTTATTTACCCCATTAGGGTTATTCTCATGACTTTTCACCTTCAACGGTCAAGATTAGATCTTGGCCAAGAGATATAAGGCTGGGATCTAATCTCTCATTCACTTAAATCTCCTAAGTGAACTTTACAACAAATTTTTCTTTTTGAAAAGTCACATCACCCTAAATATTTAAAAGTACACTTTATGACTTAAAGTCACTTTAAAAACATAATAAAGTGAAACTCACTTTTAAATCATAAAGTCACATCAAAAAGGTACTTTAATAAAAACACATTACTAAAGTCACTTTAAGAATATAAATGAGACTCCAAGTTAATGACCCCTGCACCTAGGCACCTGATGCAGGAGTGCCACCGAGCTATCAAAAACTAACACAAAATCCCCTTAAAGTTTGTATGCATGGTTTATCTCTGAAATGGGTACCTAAATTCTCTTTCAAATTTCAATTACGAGAAAGTAAAAAAAATACCATCTCTTAGACATTTGCTTGACCAAACTTGATTAATGACAAAAATAGCTCCGAACATTATGGAAGTCAGCATGCACTCTTATATAACAAATGCGTAGATAAATATACGATCAAATTTTAGTTCTAAGAAATTGGTCAAAAGTAAGACACTGTTGTGCGATTTTGCTAAGGTTGGGCTTACAAGGGGTGACAATATTTAGGAACATCTCGAATGTTCACATGCACTCTTGTCTATCAAATGGGCATCCAAATCTATGATCAAATTTCAATTCTAAGAAACTGCTAAAAAGTGGAACTTCGTTGTACGATTTCACTAGGGTTGGGATTAAAGGAGGTAAAAATAGCTCAAAACTTAGTGTTAATGCTTGTTTATCCAATTGGCATCCAAATCTATTATCAAGTTTCAATTCTGAGAAGTTGGTCAAAAGTGAAACTCCATCGTGCAGTTTTGTTAGGGTTTGGCTTAAAGGAGGCGAAAATAGCTCTAAACATCATGAAAGCTGGCGTGCACTGCTATCTTCCAAATTCACATCTAAATATATGATCAATTATTAATTCTGAGAAATTGGTCAAAAGTGATACTCAGTCGTGTGTTTTCGCAAAGGTTGGGGTTAAAGTGGGTGAAGATAGCTCAGAACATCACGAAAGTTGAAGTGTACGCTTTTCTATCAAATGGGCATCCAACTCTATGATCAAATTTCAATTCTGAGAAATTGGTCATAAGTGAAACTCCGTCGTGCATTTTCACTAGACTTGGGCTTAAGGGGGTCCAAATAGATCGGAACATTGCAAAAGTTGGTGTGCACGCTTGTATATCAAACGAGCATCCAAATATATGATCAAATTTCAATTCCGACAATTTGGTAAAAAGGGAAACTTCGTAATATGGTTTCACTAAGGTTTGGTTTAAAGGAGGGGAAAATAGCTCTGAACATCATGAAATTCGGCATACACTCTTATCTACCAAATGAGCATCTAAATCTACGATCAAATTTTAATTCTAAGAAATTGTTCAAAAGTGAAACTTAGTCGTGTGCTTTCACTAAGGTTGCATTTGAAGGGTGTGAAAAAAGCTCGAAACATCACGAAAGTTGGTGTGCATGGTTGTTTATTGAAATGGGTACCTAAATACACTTTCAACTTTCAATTCTAAAAAAGTCAACAAAAGAGCATCTTTTCAACCTTGGTTTGACCATACTTGAATGACAGCCAAAATGGCTCCAACTCTCATTAAAATAGGTGTCAATGCCTATCTTTGAAATGGGTATCTAAATCTACTTTAAAATTTGAATTTTGAGAAATTGGAAAAAATGCAACATTTTAGGCCTTGGTTTGACGAAGTTTGATCGAGGTCTAAATAGGCCCGCAATTCCCAAAAAATCTACATGTAGCCTTATCTCTCAGATGGGTACCTAAATAAAGTTTCAAATTTCAATTTCAAGAAAGTAAAAAAAAGTGCATTTCTTAGAACTTGGTTTAACCTTAACTAAGGGCTGAAATAACTCAAAATCTCGCAAAAATATGTGTGCACGCTTATCTCTTAAATGGGTATCTATATCTAGTTTAAAAATTGATTTCTAAGAAATTGGAAAAAGATGCAACCTTATAGCCCTTGGTTTGCCCAAGTTTGACTAAGGTCCAAAATAGCTCAAAATCCCATGAAAGTTTGTATGTATGGTTATCTCTCAAATGGTACCGAAATTCTCTTTCCAAATTCAATTACGAGAAAGTCAGAAAAATAACATCTCTTAGACCTTTGCTTGACCATGCTTGAAGAATGACCAAAATAGCTTTGAGCATCGTTAAAGTTGGCATGTAATATTATCTATCAAAATGCGTAGATAAATGTACAATCAAATTTTTATTCTGAGAAATTGTTCAAAAGTGAAACTTCGTTGTGAGGTTTTGCTAAGGTTGGGCTTAAAGGGGGTGAAAATAATTTGGAACGTCCCAAAAGGTCACATGCATAGTTGTCTATCAAATGGACATCCAAATCTATGACCAAATTTCAATTCTAAGAAACTACTAAAAAGTGAAACATTGTCATGCAGTTTCACTAGGGTTGGGATTAAAGGGGGTCAAAATAGCTCAAGTTTGAATTCTGAGAAGTTGGGCAAAAGTGAACTCCATTGTGCGATTTTGTTAGGGTTTGGATTAAAGGAGCCGAAAATAGCCCTAAACATAGTTAAAGTTGGCGTGCACTATTATCTTTCAAATGCGCATCTAAATCTATGATCAAATTTTAATTTCGAGAAATTGGTGAAAAGTGAGACTCCATCGTGCGATTTCACCAAGGTTGGGGTTAATGGGGGTGAAACTGGCTCAGAACATCGTGAAAGTTGGAGTGCATGCTTTTATATCACTAGAGTTTGGCTTAAAGGGGGTCCAAATAGCTCAGAACAATACAAAAGTTGGCATTCATGCTTGTATATCAAACGAGCATCCAAATCTATGATCAAATTTGAATTTCAAAAAATTGGTCAAAAGTGAAACTCTGTCGTGCGGTTTTGCGAGGTTTGGGATTAAAGAGGGTCAAAATAGATCAAAACATTGTGAAATTTGGTGTGTGTGCTTGTTTATCCAATGGGAATCCAAATCTATAATCAAGTTTCAATTTTGAGAAGTTGGTCAAAAGTGAAACTCCATCATGCAGTTTTGTTAAGGTTTGGCTTAAAGGAGCCGAAAATAGCTTTGAACATCATGAAATTTTCTGTGCACTCTTATCTACCAAATGCGTAGATAAATCTATGATCAAATTTTAATTTCGAGAAATTCGTCAAAAGTGAAACTCCGTTGTGCGGTTTTGCAAAGCTTGGGCATGAAGGAGATGAAAATATTTTGAAACATCGCAAAAATATTTGTGCATGCTTGTCTCTTAATTGGGAATCTAAATATACTTTTACATTTGATTTCTAAGAAATTGGAAAAAAAGGCAACCTTTTAGGGCTTTGTTTTAGCAAGTTTGACTTAGTTCCAAAATAGCTCGAAATCCCCTGAAACTTTGTATGCATGGTTATTTCTCAAATGGGTACCTAAATTCTCTTTCAAATTTCAATTACGAGAAAGTAAAAAAAGTAACATCTCTTAGACCTTTTCTTGACCAAATTTGACTAACGATCAAAATAACTCTGAACAACATGAAAGGTTGCATGCACTCTTATCTACCAAATGTGCAGATAAATCTACGATCAAATTTTAATTATGAGAAATTGGTCAAAAGTGAAACTCCATTGTGTATTTTGCTAAGGTTGGGCTTAAATGGGTGAAAATATTTTGGAACGTCACGAAAGTTCACATGCACACTTGTCTATCAAATGGACATCCAAATCTATGATCAAATTTCAATTCTAAGAAACTACTCAAAAGTGAGACTCCGTCGTGCGGTTTCGCTAGGGTTGGGCTTAAAGGGAGTAAAAATAGCTCAGAACATTGTGAAAGTTGGCATGCATGCTTATTTATCCAATGGGTATCCAAATATATCATCAAGTTTCAATTCTGAGAAGTTGGTCAAAAGTGAAACTCCATCGTGCAGTTTTTTTAGGGTTTCGCTTAAAGCAGCCGAAAATAGCCTTGAACATCATGAAAGTTGGTGTACACTATTAACCTCCAAATGCACATCTAAATCAATGATCGAATTTTAATTCCAAGAAATTGGTCAAAAGTGAGACTCCATCGTGCGGTTTCACCAATGTTGGCATTAAAGTTGGTAAAAATAGCTCAAAACATCATGAAAGTTTGAGTGCATGTTTGTCTATCAAATGGGCATCCAAATCTATGATCAAATTTCAATTCCGGTAAATTGGTCAAAACTGAAACTCGGTCGGGCATGCACTCTTATCTACCAAATGGTCATCTAAATCTACAATCAAATTTTAATTCTGAGAAATTTGTCAAAAGTGAAACTTTGTCGTGTGCTTTCACTAAGGTTGCACTTAAAGGGAGTGAAAATAGCTCAAAACGTCGCGAAAGTCGGCGTGCATGTTTGTTTATTGAAATGGGTACCTAAATTCACTTTCAAATTTCAATTTTGAAAAAGTCAACAAAAGTGCATCTTTTCAACCTTGGTTTCACCATATTTGAATGATGGCCAAAATAGCTCCAAATCTCATATAAATAAACCCATTCCAATATTTTAAATGTGTATCTAAATCTACTTTAAAATTTGAATTTTGAGAAATTGAAAAAATGTAATGTTTTAGTCCTTGGTTGGATGAAGTTTGACTGAGTTCCAAAATGGCTCGAAATCCCCAAAAAATATACATGTAGGCTTATCTCTCAAATGGGTATGTAAATACAGTTTCAAATTTCAATTTTGAGAAAGCTAAGAAAAGTGCTTTTCTTACAACTTGGTTTGACCAACCTTAACTAAGGGCCAAAATAACTCGAAACCTCACAAAAATATGTGTGCATGCCTATCTTTTAAATGGGTATATAAATCTACTTTTACATTTTATTTCTAAGAAATTGGAAAAAATTGCAACCTTTTAGGCCTTGGTTTGACCAAGTTTGACTAAGGTAAAAAATAACTTGAAATCTCCTCAAAGTTTGTATGCATGGTTATCTCTCAAATGGGTACCTTAATTCTCTTTCAAATTTCAATTGTGAGAAAGAAAGAAAAAAATCATCTCTTAGGCCTTTGCTTGACCAACCTTGACTAGCGACCAAAATAGCTCTGAACATCGTGAAATTTGGCGTGCACTCTTATATAACAAATGCATAGATAAATCTATGATCAAATTTTAGTTTTGAGAAATTAGTCAAAAGTCAAACTCTGTTGTGCGGTTTTGCTATGTTAGACTTACAGCGGGTGATAATATTTAGGAACATCTCGAACGTTTACGTGCACAGTTGTCTATCAAATGGGCATCCAAATCTATGATCAAATTTCAATTCTAAGAAATTGCTCAAAAGTGAAACTTCATTGTACGGTTTCGCTAGGGTTGGGCTTAAAGGAGGTCAAAATAGGTCGAAACGTTGTGAAAGTTAGTGTGAATGCATGTTTATCCAATGGGCATCCAAATATATTATCAAGTTTCAATTCTGAGAAGTTGGTCAAAAGTGAAACTCCATCATGTAGGTTTGTTAGGGTTTGGCTTAAAGGAGCCGAAGAAAGCTATGAACATCGTGAAAGTTGGTGTGCACTCCTATCTTTGAAATTTGCATCTAAATATGTTCGATCAAATTTTAATTCCGACAAATTGGGCAAAAGTGAGACTCTGTCGTGTGGTTTCGCCAAGGTTGGGGTTAAATTGGGTGAAGATAGCTTAGAACATTGCGGAAGTTGAAGTGTATGTTTGTCTATCAAATGGGCATCCAAATCTATGATCAAATTTCAATTCTGAGAAATGTGTCTGAAGTGAAACTCCGTCATGCATTTTCACTAGACTTGGGCTTTAAGGGGGTCCAAATAGCTCAGAACATTGCAAAATTTGGCGTGCACGCTTGTATATAAAATGGGCATCCAAATCTATGATAAAATTTTAATTCATGAAATTGTTCAAAAGGAAAACTCCATCACACGTTTTCGCTAAGGTTTGTCCTAAAGGAGGGAAAATAGCTCTAAACATCACAAAATTTGGCATGCACTATTGTCTACCAAGTGGGCATCTAAATCTATGATCAAATTTTAATTTTGAGAAATTGGCCAAAATAGCGCCAAATCTCATTAAAATAGGTGTCCATGCCTATCTTTGAAGTGGGTATCTAAATCTACATTAAAATTTGAATTTTGAGAAACTGGAAAAAATGCAACGTTTTAGGCCTTGTTTTGACGAAGTTTGATCGAGGTCCAAAATGGCTTTTAATATCCAAAAAACCTACATGTAGGCTTATCTCTTTCAAGCCTACAATTTGAAATTTCAATTTCAAGAAAGTCAAGAAAAGTGCATTTCTTAGAACTTGGTTTGACCAACCTTAACTATGGGCCAAAAAACTCGAAATCTCACAAAAATATGTGTGCACGCTTATCTCTTAAATGGGTATCTATATCTTCTTTAAAAATTGATTTCTAAGAAATTGGAAAAAAGTGCAACCTTATAGGACTAAGTTTGACCAAGTTTGACTAAGGTCCAAAATAGCTCGAAATCCCCTAAAAGTTTGTATGTACATCTCTCAAATGGTACCAAAATTCTCTTTCCAAATTCAATTATGAGAAAGCCGAAAAAATAACATCTCTTAGACCTTTGGTTGACCATCCTTGAATAATGACCAAAATAGCTTCGAAGATAGTGAAAGTTGGCATGCACTCTTATCTACCAAAATGTGTAAATAAATCTATGATCAAATTTTAATTCTGAGAAAAGGGGGTGAAAATATTTCGAAACGTCCCAAAAGTTCACGTGCATACTTGTCTATCAAATGGGCATCCAAATCTATGATTAAATTTCAATTTTAAGAAACTACTCAAAATTCAAAATCCGTCATGCAATTTCACAAGGGTTGGGCTGAAAGGGGGTCAAAATAGCTCAAGTTTCAATTCTGAGAAGTTGGTCAAAAGTGAAACTCCATCGTACAGTTTTATTAGGGTTTGGCTTAAAGGAGCCGAAAATAGCCCTGAACATCGTGAAAGTTGGCATGCACTATTATCTTCCAAATGCGCATCTAAATCTATGATCAAATTTTAATTTCAATAAATTGGTCAAAAGTGAGACTTCGTCATGTAGTTTCTCCAAGGTTGGGGTTAAAGGGGATGGAAATAACTCAGAACATCGTGAAAGTTGGAGTGCATGCTTCCATTTCTAACAGGCCTCCAAATCTATGTTCAAATTTCAATTTCGAGAAATTAGTCATAAGTGAAACTCCATCGTGCATTTTCACTAGAGTTGGGCTGAAAGGGGGTCCAAATAGCTTGAAACAATGCAAACGTTGGCGTGCATGCTTGTATATCAAATGGGTATCCAAATTTATGGTAAAATTCCAATTCTGAGAATTTGGTCAAAAGTGAAACTCTGTTGTGCGGTTTTCCAAGCGTTGAGATTAAAGGGGGTCAAAACAGATCGGAACGTTGTGAAAGTTGGTGTGTGAGCTTGTTTATCCAATGGGCATCCAAATCTATGATCAAGTTTCAATTCTGAGAAGTTGGTCAAAAGTGAAACTCCATCATGCGGTTTTGTTAGGGTTTGGATTAAAGGAGCCGAAAATAGCTCCAAACATCGTGAAAGTTAGAATGCAGTCTTATCTACCAAATGCGTAGATAAATCTAGGATCAAATTTTAATTTTGAGAAATTGGTCAAAAGTGAAACTCCGTTGTGTAGTTTTGCAAAGCTTGGGCCTAAAGGGGGTGAAAATATTTCAGAACGTCGCAAAACTATGTGTGCACGCTTATCTTTTAATTGGGTATCTAAATCTACTTTTACATTTGATTTCTAAGAAATTAGAAAAACGTGCAACCTTTTAGGGCTTTGTTTGACCAAGTTTGACTAAGTTCCAAAATAGCTCAAAATCCCCTGAAAGTTTGTATGCACGGTTATCTCTCTAATGGGTACCTAAATTCTCTTTCAAATTTCAATTACAAGAAAGTAAAAAAAGTAGCATTTCTTAGACCTTTATTTGACCAACTTTGAATAACAAGTAAAATAACTTCGAACATCATGAAATTTTGCGTGCACTCTTATCTACCAAATGCGTAGATAAATCTACAATCAAATTTTAATTCTGAGAACTTGGTCAAAAGTGAAACTCTGTTGTGTGGTTTGCTAAGGTTGGGTATTAAGGGGTTGAAAATATTTTGGAACATCACGAAAGTTCGCATGCACACTTGTCTATCAAATGGACATCCAAATCTATGATCAAATTTTAATTCTAAGAAACTGTTCAAAAGTGAAACTCCATCGTGTGGTTTCGCTAGTGTTGGGCTTAAAGGGGGTCAAAATAGCTCAAAACATTGTGAAAGTTGGTGCACATTCTTATTTATCCAATGGGTATCCAAATCTATGGTCAAGTTTCAATTCTAAGAAGTTGGTCAAAAGTGAAACTCCATCGTGCAATTTTGTTAGGGTTTGGCTTAAAGCAGCCGAAAACCGCTTTGAACAACGTGAAAGTTTGTGTACACTCTTATCTTTCAAATGCACATCTAAATCAATGATCGAATTTTAATTCCGTGAAATTGGTCAAAAGTGAGACTCCGTCATGCAGTTTCGCCAAGGTTGGTGTTAAAGAGGGTGAAAATAGCTCGAAATGTCGTGAAAGTTTGAGTAGCAGGCTTGTCTATCAAATGGGCATCCAAATCTATGATCAGATTTCAATTCTGATAAATTGGTCAGAATTGAAACTCTGTCATGCATTTTTGCTAGAGTTGATCTTAAAGAGGGTCCAAATAGCTTGGAACATTGCAAAAGTTGTTGTGCACACTTGTATATCAAACGGGCATCCAAATCGATGATCAAATTTCAAATATAAGAATTTGGTCAAAAGTGAAACTCCATCATGCAGGTTTGCTAAGGTTTGTCTTAAAGGAGGGGAAAATAGGTATGAACATCATGATATTTGGCATGCACTCTTATCTACCAAATGGTTATCTAAATCTACAATCAAATTTTAATTCAGAGAAATTGGTCAAAAGTGAAACTTCATCGTGCGCTCTCAGTAAGGTTGCACTTAAAGGGAGTGAAAATAGCTCAGAACATCGCGAAAGTTGGCGTGCATGTTTGTTTATTGAAATGGGTACCTAAATTCACTTTCAAATTTCAATTCTGAAAAAAGTCAACAAAAGTGCATCTCTTCAACCTAGGTTTCACCATCTTTGAATGATGGCCAAAAGAGCTCCAAATCTCATAAAAATAGGTTCCCATGCCAATATCTTAAATGTGTATCTAACTAAATCTACTTTAAAATTTGAATTTTGAGAAATTGGAAAAATGCAACATTTTAGGCCTTGGTTGGACGAAATTTGACCGAGGTCCAAAATGGCTCAGAACCCCCAACAAATCTACATGTAGGCTTAGCTCTCAAATGGGTACGTAAATACAGTTTCAAACTTCAATTTCGAGAAAGTCAAGAAAAGTGCTTTTCTTAGAACTTGTTTTGACCAACCTTAATTGAGGGTCTAAATAAATCAAAATCTCACAAAAATATGTGTGCACGCTTATCTTTTAAATTGGTATCTAAATCTACTTTTACATTTGATTTCTAAGAAATTGGAAAAAACTGCAACCTTTTAGGCCTTGGTTTGACCAAGTTTGACTAAGGTCCAAAACACCTCGAAATGCACTAAAAGTTTGTATGCATGGTTATCTCTCAAATGGGTACCTAAATTCTCTTTCAAATTTCAATTATGAGAAAGTCAAAAAATAATATCTCTAAGAAATTTGCTTGACCAACCTTGAATAATGACCAAAATAGCTCTGAACATCATGAAAGTTGGCATGCACTCTTATATAGCAAATGCACAGATAAATCTACGATCAAATTTTAGTTCTGAGAAATTGGTCAAAAGTGAAACTCTGTTGTGCGGTTTTTCTAAGGTTGGGCTTACAGGGAGTGACAATATTTAGGAACATCTTGAACGTTCACGTGCACGCTTGTATATCAAATGGGCATCCAAATCTATGATCAAATTTCAATTCTAAGAAACTGCTCAAAAGTGAAACTTCGTTGTACGGTTTCACTAGGGTTGAGATTAAAGGTGTTCAAAATAGCTTGGAATGTTGCAAACGTTATCGTGAATGCTTGTTTATCCAATGGGCATCTAAATCTATTATCAAGTTTCAATTATGAGAAGTTGGTCAAAAGTGAAACTCCATCGTGCAATTTTGTTAGGGTTTGGCTTAAACGAGTCGAAAATAGCTCTAAACATTGTGAAAGTTGGCGTGCACTCCTATCTTCCAAATTCACATCTAAATCTATGATCAAATTTAATTTCGAGAAATTGGGTGGGTGGAGATATCTCAAAACGTCGCAAAAGTTGAAGTGTACGCTTGTCTATCAAATGGGCATCCAAATCTATTATCAAATTTCAATTTCAAGAAATTGGTAAGAAGTGAAACTCCGTCATGCATTTTCACTAGACTTGGGATTAAAGGGGGTCCAGATAGCTCGAAACATTGAAAATTTTGGTGTGCACACTTGTATATCAAACGGGCATCCAAATCTATGATCAAATTTTAATTTGTGAAATTGATCAAAAGGAAAACTCCATCATATGGTTTCGCTAAGTTTTGTCTGAAAGGAGGGGAAAATAGCTCTGCACATCATGAAATTCAGCATGCACTATTATCTACCAAGTGGGCATCTAAATGTGAGATCAAATTTTAATTACGAGAAATTGGCCAAAAGTGAAACTTTGTCGTGCGCGAAAGTTGGCGTGCACACTTGTTAATTGAAATGGGTACCTAAATCCACTTTCAAAGTTCAATTTTGAAAAAAGTCAACAAAAGTGCATCTTTTCAACCTTGGTTTGACCATACTTGAATGACGGTCAAAATAGCTCCAAATCTCAAAAAAATTGGTGTCCATGCCTATGTTTTAAATGGGTATCTAATCTACTTTAAAATTTGAATTTTGAGAAGCTAGAAAAAATGTAACATTTTAGGCCTTTGTTTGACGAAGTTTGACCGAGGTCCAAAATGGATTGCAATCCCCGAAAAATCTACATGTAGGCTTATGTCTGAAATGGGAAACTAAATACAGTTTCAAATTTCAATTTCGAGAAAGTAAAAAAAAGGTGCATTTCTTAGAAATTGGTTTGAGCAACCTTAACTAAAGGGTGACATAGTCGAAATAACACAAAAATATGTGTGCATGCTTATATCTTAAATGGGTATCTAAATCTACTTTTACATTTGATTTCTAAGAAATTGGAAAAAGTGCAAACTTTTATGCCTTGGTTTGACCAAGTTTGACTAAGGTCCAAAATAGCCTGAAATCTCGTGAAAGTTTGAATGCATGGTTATCTCTCAAATGGGTACCTAAATTCTCTTTCAAATTTAAATTACGAGAAAGTCGAAAAGATAAAATATCTTAGACATTTGCTTGACCAACCTTGAATAACCACCAAAATATCTCCGAACATCGTTTAAGTTGGCATGCACTCTTATATATAAAATGCATATAAGAAATTGGTCAAAAGTGAAACTTTGTTGTGCGTTTTTGCTAAGGTTGGGCTTATAGGGAGTGACAATATTTAGGAATGTCTTGAACGTTCACGTGCACTCTTGTATATCAAATGGCATCCAAATCTATGATTAAATTTCAATTCTAAGAAACTGCTCAAAAGTGAAACTTCGTTGTATTGTTTTGCTAGGGTTGGGATGAAAGGAGGTCAAAATAGCTCGGAACATCACAAAAGTTAACATGAATGCTTGTTTATCCAATGGGCATCCAAATCTATTATCAAGTTTCAATTATGAGAAGTTGGTCAAATGTGAAACTCCATCGTGCGGTCTTGTTAGGGGTTGGCTTTAATGAGCCAAAAATAGCTCTAAAAATCGTTAAAGTTGGCTTGCACTCCTATCTTCCAAATTCACATCTAAATATATGATCAAATTTTAATTCCGAGAAATTGGTCAAAAGTGAGACTCCGTCGCGTGGGTTCACCAAGGTTGGGGTTAAAGTGGGTGAAGATAGCTTGAAACATCGCGAAAGTTGAAGTGTACGCTTGTCTATCAAATGGGCATCCAAATATATGATCAAATATCAATTCCTAGAAATTGGTCAGAAGTGTAAGTGCGTCGTGCATTTTCACTAGACTTGGGCTTAAAGGGGTCCAATTAGATCAAAACATTGCAAAAGTTTGTGTGCATGCCTGTATATCAAACGGGCATCCAAATCTATGATCGAATTTCAATTCTGAGAATTTGGTCAAAAGGGAAACTCCATCATATGGTTTCGCTAAGGTTTGGTTTAAAGGAGGGGAAAATACCTCTGAACATCACAAAATTTGGCATGCACTCTTATCTATCAAATGAGCATATAAATCTATGATCGAATATTAATTCCAAGAAATTGTTCAAAAATGAAACTTAGTCGTGCGCTTTCGCAAAGGTTGCATTTAAAGTGTGTGAAAATATTTCGGAACGTCACAAAAGTTGGCTTGCACGGTTGTTTATTGAAATGGGTGCCGAAATCCACTTTCAAATTTCAATTCTAAAAAATTCGACAACAGTGCATCTTTTCAACCTTGGTTTGACCATACTTGAATGACAACGAAAATAGCTCCAAATCTCATTAAAATAGGTGTCCATGCCTATCTTTGAAATGGGTATCTAAATCTACTTTAAAACTTGAATTTTGAGAAATTGGAAAAAATGCAACATTTTAGGCCTTGGTTTGACGTATAGTTTGATCGAGGTCCAAAATGGCTTGCAATCCCCAAAAAATATACATTTAGGCTTATCTCTCATATGGGTACCTCAAAAGTTTGCATCCACACTTGTTCATCAAATGGGCATCCAAATTTATGATCAAATTTAAATTCTAAGAAACTGCCCAAAAGTGAAACTCCATCGAGCGATTTCGATAGGGTTGGGCTTAAAGGAGTTAAAAATAGCTCGAAACGTTGCGAAAGTTGGTGTGCATGCTTGTCTATCCAATATGCATCCCAACCTATCATCAAGTTTCAATTCTGAGAATTTGGTCAAAGCAAAGACTCCATCATGCAGTTTTGTTACGAATTGGCTTAAAGATGTTGAAAATAGCTACCAACATTATGGAAGTTGGCATGCACTCTTATCTTCCAAATGCGCATTTAAATCTATGATTAAATTTTATTTCCAAGAAATTAGTTAAAAGTGCAACTCTGTTGTGCGGTTTTGCCAAGGTTGGGGTTAAAAGGGGTGAAAATAGCTTGGAGTGTCACGAAAGTTGGAGTGCATGCTTCTCTATAAAATGGGCATCCAAATCTAAGATCAAATTTCAATTTTGAGAAATTGGTGCGAAGTGAAACTCCGTCGTGCATTTTCGCTAGAGTTGGGCTCAAAGGGTCCAAATAGTTCAGAACATTGCAAAAGTTAGCGTGCATGTTTTTATATCAAATGGGCATCCAATTCTATGATCAAATTTCAACTCCGAGAATTTGGTTAAAAGTGAAACTCCATCATTCGATTTCGCTAAGGTTTGGCTTAAAGGAGGGGGAAATAGCTCTGAACATCATGAAATTTTTCATGCACTCTTATCTAACTAGAAATCTCGCAAAAATATGTGTGCACGCTTATCTACCAAATGGGCATATCGACGCTTTCGCTAAGGTTGCACTTAAAGGGAGTGAAAATAGCTCGAAATGTTATGAAAGTTGCCATGTATGCTTGTTTATTGAAATGGGTACCTAAATCCACTTTCAAATTGCAATTCTGAAAAAATTGACAAAAGTGCATATTTTCAACCTTGGTTTGACCATCCTTGATTAAGGGCCAAAATAACTCCAAACCTCATAAAAATAGGTGTCAATGCCTATATTTGAAATGGGTATCTAAATCTACTTTAAAATTAGAATTTTGAGAAATTGGAAATAATGCAACGTTTTAGGCCTTAGTTTGACGAAGTTTGACCGATGTCCAAAATGGCTCGCAATCCCCAAAAAATATACATGTATGATTTATCTACCAAATGGATACATAAATACAGTTTCAAATTTCAATTTCAAGAAAGTCAAGAAAAGTGCATTTCTTAGAACTTTGTTTGACCAACCTTAACTAAGTGCTGAAATAACCCGAAATCTAACAAAGATATGTGTGCACACTTATCTCTTAAATGGGTATCTAGATATACCTTTACATTTGATTTCTAAGAAATTGGAAAAAAGTGCAAGCTTTTAGGCCTTGGTTTGACCAAGTTTGACTAAGGTCCAAAATAGCTCAAAATCCCCTCAGAGTTTGGCGCGCGTGATTGTTTATCCAATGGGAATCCAAATCTATGATCAAGTTTCCATTCTAAGAAGTACGTCAAAAGTGAAACTCCATCGTACACTCTTGTTACGGTTTGGTTTAAAAGAGCTGAAAATAACTCTAAACATCGTGAAAGTTGGCGTGCACGCTTATCATCCAAATGCACATAAAAATTATGATCAAATTTTAATTCCAAGAAATTTGTAAAAGGTGAAACTACGTCATCCGGTTTCACAAAGGTTGGGGTTAAAGGGGGTGAAAATAGCTCGAAACGTCGTGAAAGTTGGAGTGCATGATTTTCTATCAAATGGGCATCCAAATCTATGATCAAATTTCAATTGCGAGAAAATTGTCAAAAGTGAAACTTCGTCGTGCATTTTCGCTAGAGTTTGGCTTAAAGCATGTCGAAATAGCTCGAAACATCACCAAATTTGGCATGCACTCTTATCTACCTAATGGGCATCTAAATCTATGATCATATTTCAATTCTAAGAAATTGGTCAAAAGAGAAACTTTATCGTGCATTTTCGCTAAGGTTGCACTTAAAGGCACTGAAATAGCTCAGAACGTCACGAAAGTTAGCGTGTACGCTTGTTTATTGAAATGGGTACCTATATCCACTTTCAAATTTCACTTATGAAAAAGTCAACAAAAGTGCATCTTTTCAAATTTTGTTTGACCATTCTTGAATGAGAGCCAAAATAGCTCGAAATCTCATAAAAATATGTGTCCATCCCTATCTTTGAAATGGGTATCTAAATCTACTTTAAAATTTGAATTTTCAAAAAATGGAAAAAATGCAACGTTTTAGGCCTTGTTTGACGAAGTTTGACCGAGGTCCAAAATAACTCGCAATCCCAAAAAAATCTACGTGTAGGGATTGTCTGTCAAATGGGTACCTAAATACAGTTTCAAATTTCAATTTCGAGAAAGTCAAGAAAAGTGCATTTCTTAGAACTTGGTTTGACCAACCTTAACTAAGTGTCGAAATAACTCAAAAATCGCAAAAATATGTGTGCCTCTTAAATGGGTATCTAAATCTACTTTTAAATTTGATTTCTAAGAAATTGGAAAAAAGTGCAACCTTTTAGGCCTTGGTTTGACCAAGTTTGGCTGAGGTCCAAAATAGCTCAAAATCCCCTAAAGGTATGTATGCATGGTTATCTCTCAAATGGGTACCTAAATTCTCTTTCAAATTTCAATTACAAGAAAGTCGGAAAAATAGCATCTTTAGACCTTAGCTTGACCAACCTTGAATAATGACCAAAATAACTTTGAACATCCTGAAAATTGGTGTGCACTGTTATCTACCAAATGCAAAGATAATTCTATAATCAAAATTTAATTCTGAGAAATTAGTCAAAAGTGAAACTCGATTGTATGGTTATGCTGAGGTTGAGATTAAAGGAGGTGAAATATTTTGGAACGTCTCGAAATTTCATGTGCACGCTTGTCTTTCAAATGGGCATTCGAATCTATGATCAAATTTCAATTATAAGAAAATGCTCAAAAGTGAAACTTCGTCATGCGTTTTCGCTAGGGTTGTGCTTAAAGGTGGTCAAAATAGCTTGAAAAGTTGCGAAAGTTGGCGTGCATGCTTGTTTATCTAATGGGCATCCAAATCTATGATCAAGTTTCAATTATTAGAAGTTGGTCAAAACGAAAACTCCATCGTGTGGTTTTGTTAGGGTTTTGCTTAAAGGTGTCAAAAATAACTCTGAACATCATGAAAGTTGGCGTGCACTCTTATCTTCCAAATGCACATCTAAATCTATGATCAAATTTTAATTCTGAGAAATCGGTCAAGAGTGAAACTCCGTCATGCGGTTTCACTAAGATTGGGGTTAAAGGGGGTGAAAATAGCTCAAAACGTAGCAAAAGTTGGAGTGCACGCTTATCTATCGAATGGGCATCAAAATCTATGATCAAATTTCAATTCTGAGAAATTGGTCAGAAGTGAAACTCCATCGTGCATTTTCACTAAAGTTGGGCTCAAAGGGGTCCAAATAGCTCGGACCATTGCAAACGTTGGCGTGCATGTTTTTATATCAAACAGGCATCCAAATCTATGATCAAATTTCAACTCCAAGAATTTGGTCAAAAGTGAAACTCCATCATTCGATCTCACTAAGGTTTGGCTTAAAGGAGGCGAAAATGGCTCTGAAAAATTAGAAACAAATGCAACCTTTTAGGCCTTGTTTTCACTAAGTTTGCCTAAGGTACAAAATAGCTCGAAATCATTTGAAAGTTTGTATGCATGGTTATCTCTCAAATGGGTAACTAAATTCTCTTTCAAATTTCAATTACAAGAAAGCCGAAAAAATAACATCTCTTAGACCTTTACTTGAAAAACCTTGGATAACGACCAAAATGGCTCCGAACATCATGAAAGTTAGCATGCACTCTTATCTACCAAATGCGTCAATAAATCTACGATAAATTTTAATTTTGAGAAATTATTCAAACGTGAAACTCCGTTGTGCGGTTTTGCTAAGGTTGGGCTTAAAAGCAGTGAAAATATTTTGGAATGTCTCAAAGGTTTGCATGCACGCTTGTTCATCAAATGGGCATCCAAATTTATGATCAAATTTAAATTCTAAGAAACTGCTCAAAACTGAAACTCCGTCATGCAGTTTCAATAGGGTTGGTCTTAAAGGGGGACAAAATAGCTCAGAACATTGCAAAAGTTGGCGTGCATGCTTGTCTATCCAATATGCATCCAAACCTATCATCAAGTTTCAATTCCAAGAATTTGGTCAAAGCTAAGACTCCATCATGCAGTTTTGTTAGGGTTTGGCTTAAAGATGCTGAAAATAGCTCTCAACATCATGAAAGTTGGCAGGCACTCTTATCTTCCAAATGCGCATTTAAATCAATGATTAAATTTTAATTCCAAGAAATTGGTTAAAAGTGAAACTCCATTGTGCGGTTTCACTAAGGTTGGGATTAAAGGGGGTGAAAATAGATCGGAGTGTCGCGAAAGTTGGAGTGCATGCTTCTCTATCAAATGGGCATCCAAATCTATGATCAAATTTCAATTCTGAGAAATTGGTGAGAAGTGAAACTCCATCGTGCATTTTCGCTAGAGTTGGGCTTAAAGGGTCCAAAATAGCTCGAAACATTGCAAAATTTGGTGTGCATGTTTTTATATCAAACGGGCATCCAAATCTATGATCAAATTTCAACTCCGAGAATTTGGTCAAAAGTGAAACTCCATCATTCGATTTCGCTAAGGTTTGACTTAAAGGAGGGGAAAATAGCTCTAAACATCACAAAACTTTTCATGCACTCTTATCTAACTATAAATATAGCAAAAATATGTGTGCACGCTTATCTACCAAATGGGGATATC
The DNA here is from genome assembly GCA_001517045.1 of Pseudotsuga menziesii. Taxonomy (NCBI): domain Eukaryota; kingdom Viridiplantae; phylum Streptophyta; class Pinopsida; order Pinales; family Pinaceae; genus Pseudotsuga; species Pseudotsuga menziesii. Next base: position 228,093 of record LPNX010630964.1, read on the forward strand.
GGCGCTTTCACTAAGGTTGCACTTAAAGGGAGTGAAAATAGCTCGCAATGTTACGAAAGTTGGCGTGTACGCTTGTTTATTGAAATGGGTACCTAAATCCACTTTCAAATTTCAATTCTGAAAAAGTCGACAAAAATGCATATTTTCAACCTTGGTTTGAACATCCTTAATTAAGGGCCCAAATAGGTCCAAATCTCATAAAAGTAGGTGTCAATGCCTATATTTGAAATGGGTATCTAAATCTACTTTAAAGTTTGAATTTTGAGAAATTGAAAATAATGCAACGTTTTAGGCCTTGGTTTGACGAAGTTTGTTCGATGTCCAAAATGGCTCGCAATCCCCCAAAAATATACATGTATGCTTTATCTACCAAATGGATACCTAAATACAGTTTCAAATTTCAATTTCAAGAAAGTTAAGAAAAGTGCATTTTTTAGAACTTCATTTGACCAACCTTGACTAAGGCTTGAAATAACTCGAAATCTCACAAAAATATGCGTGCACGCTTATCTCTTAAAAGGGTATCTAAATATACTTTTACATTTGATTTCTAAGAAATTGGAAAAAAGTGCAAGCTTTTAGGCCTTGGTTTGACCAAGTTTTAATAAGGTCCAAAATAGCTCGAAATCCCCTCAGAGTTTGTATGCATGGTTATCTCTCAAATGAGTATCTTAATTCTCTTTCAAATTTCAATTATGAGAAAGTCAAAAAAATATGATCTCTTAGACCTTTGCTTGACCAGCCTTGAATAACGACCAAAATAGCTCCGAACATGGGGAAAGTTGGCATGCACTCTTATCTACCAAATGCGCAGATAAATCTACGATCAAATTTTAATTATGAGAAATTGGTCAAAAGTGAAACACCCTTGTGTTGTTTTGCTAAGGTTGGGCTTAAAGTGGGTAAAAATATTTCACAACGTCGTGAAAGTTCATGTGCAAGCTGGTCTATCAAATGGACATGCAAATCTATCAGCAAATTTCAATTCTGAGAAACTCCTCAAAAGTGAAACTCTGTCGTGCGGTTTCACTAGGGTTGGGCTTAAAAGGGGTCAAAATAATAGCACGGAACGTTGCAAAGGTTGGCGTGCATGATTGTTTATCCAATGGGCATCCAAATCTATGAGCAAGTTTCCATTCCTAAGAAGTACGTCAAAAGTGAAACTCCATCTTACAGTTTGTTACAGTTTTTCTTAAAGAAGCTAAAAATAACTCTGAACATCGTGAAAGTTGGCATCCATGCTTATCATCCAAATGCACATCAAAAGATATGATCAAATTTTAATTCTGAGAAATTTGTAAAAAGTGAAACTCCAGCGTTCGGTTTCGCAAAGGTTGGGGTTAAAGGGGTTGAAAATAGCTTGGAACGTCATGAAAGTTGGAGTGCATGCTTGTCTATCAAATGGGCATCAAAATCTATGATCAAATTTCAATTGCGAGAAAATTGTCAAAAGTGAAACTTCGTCATGAAATAACTCGAAACATCATGAAAGTTAGTGTGTATGCTTGTTTATTGAAATGGGTACCTAAATCCACTTTCAAATTTCACTTCTGAGAAAGGCAACAAAAGTGCATCTTTTCAACTTTTGTTTGACCATCCTTTAATGAGGGCCAAAATATCTCCAAATCTCATAAAAATAGGTGTCCATGCCTATCTTTGAAATGAGTATCTAAATCTACTTTAAAATTTGATTTTTTAGAAAATAGAAAAAATGCAACGTTTTAGGCCTTGGTTTGACGAAGTTTGATCGAGGTCACAAATGGCTCGCAATCCCAAAAAAATATACATGTAGGGATTATCTCTCAAATGGGTACCTAAATACAGTTTCAAATTTAACTTTCAAGAAAGTCAAGAAAAGTGCATTTCTAAGAACTTGGTTTGACCAACCTTAACTAAGTGCCCAAATAACTCGAAATTTACAAAAATGTGTGTGCCTCTTAAATGGGTATCTAAATCTACTTTTAAATTTGATTTCTAAGAAATTGGAAAAAAGTGCAACCTTTTTAGTCCTTGGTTTGACCAAGTTTGACTAAGGTCCAAAATAGCTCGAAATCCCTTGAAGGTGTGTACCTAAATTCTCTTTCAAATTTCAATTACAAGAAAGTCACAAAAATAACATCTCTTAGACCTTTCCTTGACCAACCTTGAATAACGACCAAAATAGCTTCGAACGTCATGAAAGTTGGTGTGCACTGTTATCTACCAAATGCTAAGATAAATCTACGATCAAATTTAAATTCTGAGAAATTAGTCAAAAGTGAAACTCGATTGTATGGTTTTACGGAGGTTGGGATTAAAGGGGGTGAAATATTTTGAAACATCTTGAAATTTTGTGTGCACGTTTGTCCATCAAATGGGCATTCGAATCTATGATCAAATTCCAATTATAAGAAACTATTTAAAAGTGAAACTTCGTCATGCATTTTCGCTAGGGTTTGGCTTAAAGGTGGTCAAAATAGCTCGAAACATTGCGAAAGTTGGCATCCATGCTTGTTTATCTAATGGGCATCCAAATCCATGATCAAGTTTCAATTCTTAGAAGTTGATCAAAATCAAAACTCCATCGTGCAGTTTTGTTAGGTTTTGGATTAAAGGAGGAAAAAATAACTCTAAACATCATGAAATTTGGCGTGCACTCTCATCTTCCAAATGCACATCTAATTCTATGATCAAATTTTAATTTCAAGAAATTGGTCAAGAGTGAAACTTCGTCATGTGGTTTCGCTATGATTGGGGTTAAAGGGGGTGAAAATAGCTCAAAACGTCGCGAAAGTTGGAGTGCACGCTTATCTATAAAATGGCTAACCAAATATATGATCAAATTTCAATTCAGAGAAATTTGTCAGAAGTGAAACTCCATCGTGCATTTTCGCTAGAGTTTGGCTCAATGGGGTCCAAATAGCTCAGACCATTCCAAAATTTGGTGTGCACGGTTTTATATCAAACGGGCATCCTAATATATGATCAAATTTGAACTCTGAGCATTTGGTCAAAAGTGAAACTCCATCATTCGATTTCGCTAAGGTTTGGCTTAAACGAGGGGAAAATGGCTCTGAGAAATTGGAAACAAATGCAACCTTTTAGGCCTTGGTTTCACCAAGTTTGCCTAAGTTTCAAAATAGCTCAAAACCCCTGAAAGTTTGTATGCATGGTTATCTCTCAAATGGGTACCTAAATTCTCTTTCAAATTTCAAATACAAGAAAGCCAAAAATAACATCTCTTAGACCTTTACTTGAACAACCTTGAATATCGACCAAAATGGCTCCGAACATCATGAAAGTTAGCATGCACTCTTATCTACCAAATGCGCCGATAAATATCCGATTAAATTTTAATTTTGAGAAATTAGTCAAACATGAAACTCCATTGTGCTGTTTTGCTAAGGCTGGGCTTAAAAGGGGTGAAAATATTTTGGAATGTCTCAAAAGTTTGCATGCATGCTTGTTGATCAAATGGGCATCCAAATTTATGATCAAATTTAAATTCTAAGAAACTACTCAAAAGTGAAACTCCGTCGTACGGTTTCGAAAGGGTTTGGCTTAAAGGGTTCAAAATAGGTCGGAACGTTGCGAAAGTTGGTGTGTATGCTTGTCTTTCAAATATGCATCCAAACCTATCATCAAGTTTCAATTATGAGAATTTGGTCAAAGCTAAGATTCCATTGTGCGGTTTTGTTAGGGTTTGGCTTAAAGATGCTAAAAATAGCCCTCAACGTCGTGAAAGTTGGCATGCACTCTTATCTTCCAAATGCATATTTAAATCTATGATTCAATTTTAATTCCACGAAATTGGTTAAAATTGAAAATCCGTTGTGCGGTTTTGCGAAGGTTGGGGTTAAAGGGGGTGAAAATAGCTTGGAGTGTCATGAGAGTTGGAGTGCACACATCTCTATCAAATGGGCGTTCAAATATATGATCAAATTTTCAATTCCGAGAAATTGGTGAGAAGTGAAACTCCGTCGTGCAGTTTCACTAGAGTTGGGCTCAAAGGGGTCCAAATAGCTAGGAACATTGCAAAAGTTAGCGTGCACATTTTTATACCAAATGGGCATCCAAATCTATGATCAAATTTCAACTCTGAGAATTTGGTCAAAAGTGAAACTCCATCATTCGATTTCGCTAAGGTTTTCCTTAAAGGAGGGGAAAATGGCTTTGAACACCACAAATTTTTTCATGCACTCTTATCTAACTAGAAATCTTGCAAAAATATGTGTGCACGCTTATCTACTAAATGGGCATATCGGCACTTTCGCAAAGGTTGCACTTAAAGGGAGTGAAAATAACTCAGAATGTTACGAAAGTTGGTGTGTACGCTTGTTTATTGAAATGGGTACCTAAATCCACTTTCAAATTTAAATTCTCAAAATGTAGACAAAAGTGCATATTTTCAACCTCAGTTTGACCATCCTTGATTACGGGCCCAAATAGGTCCAAATCTCATAAAATAGGTGTCAATTCCTATATTTGAAATGGGTATCTAAATCTACTTTAAAATTTGAATTTTGAGAAATTGGAAATAATGCAACGTTTTAGGCCTTGGTTTGACGAAGTTTAACCAATGTCCAAAATGGCTCGCAATTCCCAAAAAATATACATGTATGCTTTATCTACCAAATGGATACCTAAATATTGTTTCAAATTTCAATTTCGAGAAAGTCAAGAAAAGTGCATTTCTTAGAACTTCGTTTGACCAACCTTAACTAAGGACTGAAATAAGCCGAAATCTCACAAAAATGTGTGTGCACGCTTATCTCTTAAATGGGTATCTAAATATACTTTTACATTTGATTTCTAAGAAATTGGAAAAAAATGAGAGCTTTTAGGCCTTGGTTTGACCAAGTTTGACTAAGGTCCAAAATAGCTCGAAATACCCTCAGAGTTTGTATGCATGGTTATCTCTCAAATGGGTATCTAAATTCTCTTTCAAATTTCAATTACGAGAAAGTCGAAAAAATATGATCTCTTAGACCTTTGCTTGACCAGCCTTTAATAACGACCAAAATAGCTACAAACATCGTGAAACTTGGCTTCCACTCTTATCTACCAAATGCGTAGATAAATCTACGATCAAATTTTCATTCTGAGAAATTCATCAAAAGTGAAACTCCCTTGTTTTGTTTTGCTAAGGTTGGTCTTAAAGTGGGTGAAAATATTTCTCAACGCCATGAAAGTTGATGTGAAAGCTTGTCTATCAAATGGACATCCAAATATATGAGCAAATTTCAATTATGAGACACTGCTCAAAAGTGAAACTCTGTCGTGCGGTTTCACTAGGGTTGGGCTTAAAAGGGGTCAAAATAATAGCTCGGAACGTTGCAAAATTTGGCGTGCATGATTGTTTATCCAATGGGAATCCAAATCTATGATCAACATTCCATTCTAAGAAGTAGATCAAAAGTGAAACTCCATCGTACGGTTTTGTTACGGTTTTGCTTAAAGGAGCTGAAAATAACTTTGAACATCGTGAAGTTGGCATGTATGCTTATCATCCAAATGTGGATCAAAAGATATGATCAACTTTTAATTTCGAGAAATTTGTAAAAAGTGAAACTTCAGTGTGCGGTTTTGTAAAGGTTGGGGTTAAAGGGAGTGAAAATAGCTCGAAATGTCGCGAAAGTTGGAGTGCACACTTGTTTATCAAATGGTCATCCAAATCTATGATCAAATTTCAATTGTGAGAAAATTGTCAAAAGTGAAACTTCTTCGTGCATTTTCGCTAGAGTTAAGCTTAAAGCAGGTGCAAATAGCTCGAAACATTGCAATATTTGGTGTGCACGCTTATATATCAAACGGGCATCCAAATCTAAGATCAAATTTCAATTTTGGGAATTTGGTCTAAAGTGAAACTTCGTCACGCGGTTTCGCTAAGGTTTGGCTTAAAGCAGGGAAAAAGAGCTCTAAACATCACTAAATTTGGCATGCACTCTTATCTACCAAATGGGCATCTAAATATATGATCATACTTCAATTCTAAGAAATTGGTCAAAAGAGAAACTTTATCGTGCGCTTTCGGTAAGGTTGCACTTATAGCTCGAAACATTGCAAAATTTGGCGTGCATGCTTGTATATCAAATAGGCATCCAAATCTATTACCAAATTTCAATTCTGGGTATTTGGTCAAAAGTGAAAGTCTGTCATGCGGTTTCGCTAAGGTTTGGCTTAAAGGAGGGAAAAAGAGCTATGAACATCACTAAATTTGGCATGCACTCTTATCTACTAAATGGGCATCTAAATATATGATCATATTTCAATTCTAAGAAATTGGTCAAATGAGAAACTTTATTGTGCACTTTCCCTAAGGTTTCACTTAAAGGGAGTGAAATAGATTAGAACATCGTGAAAGTTAACATGGACGCTTGTTTATTGAAATGGGTACCTAAATCCATTTTAAAATTTCACTTCTGAAAAAGTCAACAAAAGTGCATCTTTTCAACTTTTGTTTGACCATCCTTGAATGAAGGCCAAAATAGCTCCAAATATCATAAAAATAGGTGTCCATGCCTATCTTTGAAATGGGTATCTAAATCTACTTTAAAATTTGAATTTTCAGAAAATGGAAAAAATGCAACGTTTTAGGCCTTGGTTTGAAGAAGTTTGACCGAGGTCCAAAATGGCTTGCAATCCCAAAAAACTCTACATGTAGTGATTATCTCTCAAATGGGTACCTAAATACAGTTTCAAATTTCAATTTTGAGAAAGTCAAGAAAAGTGCAGTTCTTAGAACTTGGTTTGACCAACCTTAACTAAGGGCTGAAATAACCCAAAATCTCACAAAAATATGCGTGCACGCTTATCTCTTAAATGGGTATATAAATATACTTTTACATTTGATTTCTAAGAAATTCGAAAAAAGTGCAAGCTTTTAGGCCTTACTTAGTTTAACCAAGTTTGATTGAGGTCCAAAATAGCTCGAAATCCCCTCAGAGGTTGTATGCATGCTTATCTCACAAATGCATATCTAAATTCTCTTTCAAATTTCAATTATGAGAAAGTCAAAAAAATATGATCTCTTAGACCTTTGCTTGACCGGCCTTGAATAAGGACCAAAATAGCTCCTAACATCATGAAAGTTGGCATGCACTCTTATCTACCAAATGCGAAGATAAATCTACGATCAAATTTTAATTCTGAGAAATTGGTGAAAAGTGAAACTCCCTTGTGTTGTTTTGCTAAGGTTGGGCTTAAAGCGGGTGAAAATATTTCGCAACATCATGAAAGTTCATTTGCAAGCTTGTCTATCAAAATGGACATCCAAATCTATCAGCAAATTTCAATTCTGAGAAACTGCACAAAAGTGAAACTTTGTCGTGCGATTTCACTAGGGTTGGGATTAAAAGGGGTCAAAATAATAGCACGAAACATTGCAAAATTTGGTGTGCATGATTGTTTATCCAATGGGCATCCAAATCTATGATCAAGTTTCCATTCTAAGAAGTACGTCAAAAGTGAAACTCCATCGTACAGTTTTGTTACGGTTTAGCCTAAAAGAGCTGAAAATAACTCTGATCATCTAAATCTATGATCATAAATCTATGATCATATTTCAATTCTAAGAAATTGGTCAAACGAGAAACTTTATCGTGCACTTTTGCTAAGGTCGCACTTAAAGGGAGTGAAATAGCTCAGAACATCATGAAAGTTAGCGTGTATGCTTGTTTATTGAAATGGGTACCTAAATCCACTTTCAAATTTCACTTCTAAAAAAGTCAACAAAAGTGCATCTTTTCAACTTTTGTTTGACCATCCTTGAATAAGGGCCAAAATATCTCCAAATCTCATAAAAATAGGTGTCCATGCCTATCTTTGAAATGGGTATCTAAATCTACTTTAAAATTTGAATTTTCAGAAAATGGAAAAAAATGCAACGTTTTAGGCCTTGGTTTGACGAAGTTTGACTGAGTTCCAAAATGGTTCGCAATCCTAAAAAAATCTACATGTAGGGATTATCTCTAAAATGGGTAACTAAATACAGTTTCAAATTTCAATTTCGAGAAAGTCAAGAAAAGTGCATTTCTTAGAACTTGGTTGGACCAACCTTAAGTAAGTGCCCAAATAACTCAAAATTCACAAAAATATGTGTGCCTCTTAAATGGGTATCTAAATTTACTTTTAAATTTGATTTCTAAGAAATTGGAAAAAAGTGCAACCTTTTAGGCCTTGGTTTTTCCAAGTTTGACTAAGGTCCAAAATAGATCGAAATCCCTTGAAGGTGTGTATGCATGGTTATCTCTCAAATGGGTATCTAAATTCTCTTTCAAATTTCAATTACAAGAAAGCCGAAAAAATAGCATCTCTTAGACCTTTCCTTGGCCAACCTTGAATAACTACCAAAATAACTTCGAACATCGTGAAAGTTGGTGTGCACTATTATCTACCAAATGCTAAGATAAATCTATGATCAAATTTTAATTCTAAGAAATTAGTCAAAAGTGAAACTCGATTGTATGGTTTTGCTGAGGTTGGGATTAAAGGGGGTGAAATATTTTGGAACATCTCGAAATTTCATGTGCACGCTTCTCTATCAAATGGGCATTTAAATCTATGATCAAATTTCAATTATAAGAAACTGTTCAAAAGTGAAACTTTGTCATGCGTTTTCGTTAGGGTTTGCTTAAAGGTGGTCAAAATAGGTTGGAATGTTGTGAAAGTTGGCATGCATGATTGTTTCTCTAATCGGCATCCAAATCTATGATCAAGTTTCAATTCTTAGAAGATGATCAAAAGCGAAACTCCATCATGTGGTTTTGTTAGGGCTTTGCTTAAAGGAGTCATAAATAACTCTGAACATCATGAAAGTTAGCATGCACTCTTATCTTCCAAATGCACATCTAAATCTATGATCAAATTTTAATTTTGAGAAATTGGTTAAGAGTGAAACTTCATCATGCAATTTTGCTAAGATTGGGATTAAAGGGGGTGAAAATAGCTCAAAACATCACGAAAGTTGGAGTGCACACTTATCTATCAAATGGGCATCCAAATCTATGATCAAATTTCAATTCAGAGAAATTGGTCTGAAGTGAAACTCTGTCGTGCATTTTTAGCTAGAGTTGGGATCAAAGGGGTCCAAATAGCTCGGACCATTATAAAATTTGCCGTGCACATTTTTATACCAAACAAGCATCCTAATATATGATCAAATTTCAACTCCGAGAATTTGGTCAAAAGTGAAGCTCCATCATTCGATTTCGCTAAGGTTTGCCTTAAAGGAGGGGAAAATGGCTCTAAGAAATTGGAAACAAATGAAACCTTATAGGCCTTGGTTTCACCAAGTTTGCCTAAGGTCCAAAATAGCTCGAAATCCCCTGAAAGTTTGTATGCATGGTTATCTCTCAAATGGGTACCTAAATTCTCTTTCAAATTTCAATTACAATAAAGCCAAAAAAATAACATCTCTTAGACCTTTACTTGACCAACCTTGAATAACGACCAAAATGGCTCCGAACATCATGAAAGTTAGCATGCACTCTTATCTACCAAATGCGCCGATAAATCTACGATTAAATTTTAATTTTGAGAAATTAGTCAACCATGAAACTCCATTGTGCGGTTTTGTTAGGGTTGGGCTTAAAGGGGGTGAAAATATTTTGGAATGTCTCAAAAGTTTGCATGCATGCTTGTTCATCAAATGGCCATCCAAATTTATGATGAAATTTATATTCTAACAAACTGCCCAAAAGTGAAACTCCGTCATGTTGTTTCGATAGGATTGGGCTTAAAGGGGGTGAAAATAGCTCAGAACGTTGCGAAAGTTGGTGTGCATGCTTTCCTATCCAATATGCATCCAAATCTATCATCAAGTTTCAATTCTGAGAATTTGGTCAATGCTAAGACTCCATCGTCCAGTTTTGTTAGGGTTTGGCTTAAAGATGCCGAAAATAGCTCTCAACATCGTGAAAGTTGGCATGCACTCTTATCTTCCAAATGCACATTTAAATATATGATTAAATTTCAATTCCAAGAAATTGGTTAACAGTGAAACTCCGTTGTGCGGTTTCACCAAGGCTGGGGTTAAAGGGGGTGAGAATAGCTCAGAGTGTCATGAAAGTTGGAGTGCACGCTTCTCTATCAAATGGGCATCCAAATCTATCATCAAATTTCAATTCTGAGAAATTGGTGAGAAGTGAAGCTCCGCCATGCAGTTTTGCTAGAGTTGGGCTCAAAGGGGTCCAAATAGGTCGGAACCTTGCAAAATTTGGCGTGCACATTTTTATATCAAACGGTAATCCAAATCTATGATCAAATTTCAACTCTAAGAATTGGTTCAAAAGTTAAACTCCATCATTTGATTTCACTAAGGTTTGGCTTAAAGCAGGGGAACATAGCTCTATACATCACGAAATTTTTCATGCACTCTTATCTAACTAGAAATCTCGCAAAAATATGTGTGCACGCTTATCTACCAAATGGGCATATCGACGCTTTCGCTAAGGTTGCACTTAAAGGGAGTGAAAATAACTCGGAACGTTAGGAAAGTTGGCGTGTACGCTTGTTTATTGAAATGGGTACCTAAATCCACTTTCAAATTTCAATTCTGAAAAAGTAGACAAAAGTGCATATTTTACACCTTGGTTTGACCATCCTTGATTAAGGGCCCAAATAGCTCCAAATCTCATAAAAAAAGGTGTCAATGCCTATATTTGAAATGGGCATCTAAATCTACTTTAAAATTTCAATTTTGAGAAATTGGAAATAATGCAACGTTTTAGGCCTTGGTTTAACGAAGTTTGACCGATGTCCAAAATGGCTCGTAATTCCCAAAAAATATACATGTATGCTTTATCTACCAATTGGATACCTAAATACAGTTTCAAATTTCAATTTCGAGAAAGTCAAGAAAAGTGCATTGCTTAGAACTCCGTTTGACCAACCTTAACTAAGGGCTGGAATAAGCTGAAATCTCACAAAAATATGCGTGCACGCTTATCTCTTAAATGGGCATCTAAATATACTTTTACATTTGATTTCTAAGAAATTGGAAAAAAGTGCAAGCTTTTAGGCCTTGGTTTGACCAAGTTTGACTAAGGTCCAAAATAGCTCGAAATACCCTCAGAGTTTGTATGCATGGTTATCTCTCAAATGGGTATCCAAATTCTCTTTCAAATTTCAATTATGACAAAGTCACAAAAATATGATCTCTTAGACCTTTGCTTGACTAGGCTTGAATAGCGACCAAAATAGCTCCGAACATCGTGAAAGTTGGCATCCACTCTTACCTTCCACTCTTACCTACCAAATGCACAGATAAATCTACGATCAAATTTTAATTCTTAGAAATTCATCAAAAGTGAAACTCCCTTTTTTTGTTTTGCTAAGGTTGGGCTTAAAGCGGGTGAAAATATTTCGCAATGTCATGAAAGTTCATGTGAAAGCTTGTCTATCAAATGGACATCCAAATCTATGAGCAAATTTCAATTCTAAGAAACTGCTCAAAAGTGAAACTCTGTCGTGCGGTTTCACTAGGGTTGGGCTTAAAAGGGGTGAAAATAATAGCTCGAAACGTTGCAAAATTTCGTGGGCATGATCAATGGGCATCCAAATCTATGATCAAGTTTCCATTATAAGAAGTACGTCAAAAGTGAAACTCCATCGTACAGTTTTGTTACGGTTTGGCTTAAAGGTGCTAAAAATAACTCTGAACATCATGAAAGTTGGCGTGCACGCTTATCATCCAAATGTGCATCAAAAGATATGCTCAAATTTTAATTCCAAGAAGTTTGTAAAAAGTGAAACTCCGTCGTGTGGTTTCGCAAAGGTTTTGGTTAAAGGGGGTGAAAATAGTTTGGAGCGTCATGAAAGTTGGAGTGCACGCTTGTCTATCAAATGGGCATCCAAATCTATGATCATATTTCAATTGCGAGAAAATTGTCAAAAGTGAAACTTCGTTGTGCATTTTTGCTAGAGTTCAGCTTAAAGCGGGTCCAAATAGCTTGAAACATTGCAAAATTTGGTGTGCACACTTGTATATCAAATGGGAATCCAAATCTAATATCAAATTTCAATTCTCAGAATTTGGTCAAAAGTGAAACTCCATCATGCGGTTTCACTAAGGTTTGGCTTAAAGGAGGGAAAGAGAGCTCTGAACATCACTAAATTTGGCATGCACTCTTATTTACCAAATGTGCATCTAAATATATGATCATATTTCAATTCTAAGAAATTGGCCAAAAGAGAAACTTTATCGTGCGCTTTCGCTAAGGTTGCACTTAAAGGGAGTGAAATAGCTCAGAACGTCGTGAAAGTTAGCGTGTATGCTTGTTTATTGAAATGGGTACCTAAATCCACTTTGAAATTTCACTTCTGAAAAAGTCAAAAAATGTGCATCTTTTCAACTTTTGTTTTACCATCCTTGAATGAGGGCCAAAATAGCTCCAAATCTCATAAAAATAGGTGTCCATGCCTATCTTTGAAATGGGTATCTAAATAAACTTTAAAATTTGAATTTTCAGAAAATGGAAAAATGCAACGTTTTAGGCCTTGGTTTGATGAAGTTTGACCGAGGTCCAAAATGGCTCGTAATCCCAAAAAAATCTACTTGTAGGGATTATCTCTCAAATGGCTACCTCAATACAGTTTCAAATTTCAATTTCAAGAAAGTCAAGAAAAGCGTATTTCTTAGAACTTTGTTTGACCAAGCTTAACTAGGTGCCAAAATAACTCAAAATTCACAAAAATATGTGTGCCTCTTAAATGAGTATCTAAATCTACTTTTAAATTTGATTTCTAAGTAATTGGAAAAAAGTGCAACCTTTTAGGCCTTGGTTTGACCAAGTTTGACTAAGGTCCAAAATAGCTCAAAATCCCCTAAAGGTGTGTATGCATGGTTATCTCTCAATTCTTAGAAGTTGGTCAAATGTGAAACTCCATCGTGTGATTTTGTTAGGGTTTGGCTTAAAGGAGTCAAAAATAAATCTGAACATCATGAAAGTTGGCTTGCACTCTTATCTTCCAAATGCACATCTGAATCTATGACCAAATTTTAATTCCAAGAAATTGGTCAAAGGTGAAACTATGTATTGTGGTTTCACTAAGATTGGGGTTAAAGGGTGTGAAAATAGCTCAAAATGTCGTGAAGGTTGGAGTGCATGCTTATCTATCAAACGGGTTTTTAAATCTATGATCAAATTTCAATTCTGAGAAATTGGTCAGAAGTGAAACTCCATCGTGCATTTTCACTAGAGTTGGGCTCAAAGGTGTCCAAATAGCTCGGACCATTGCAAAAGTTAGCGTGCATGTTTTTATATCAAACGGGCATCCAAATCTATGATCAAATTTCAACTCTGAGAATTTGGTCAAAAGTTAAACTCCATCATTTGATTTTGCTAAGGTTTGGTTTAAAGGAGGGGAAATTGGCTTTAAGAAATTGGAAACAAATACAACCTTTTAGGCCTTGGTTTCATAGAGTTTGTCTAAGGTACAAAATAGCTCGAAATCCCCTGAAAGTTTGTATGCATGGTTATCTCTCAAATGGGTACCTAAATTCTCTTTCAAATTTCAATTACAAGAAAGCCAAAAAAATAACATCTCTTAGACCTTTACTTGACCAACCTTGAATAACGACCAAAACAGCTCCAAACATCATGAAAGTTAGCATGCACTCTTATCTACCAAATGCACCGATAAATCTACAATTAAATTTTAATTTTGAGAAATTAGTCAAACATAAAACTCTGTCGTGTGGTTTTGCTAAGGTTGGGCTTAAAGGGGGTTAAAATATCTTGGAATGTCTCAAAATTTTGCATGCATGCTTGTTCATCAAATGGGCATCCAAATTTATGATCAAATTTAAATTCTAAGAAGCTGCTCAAAAGTGAAATTCCGTCGTGCGGTTTCAATAGGGTTGGGCTTAAAGGGGGTCAAAATAGCTTGAAACATTGCGAAAGTTGGCGTGCATGCTTGTCTATCCAATATGCATCCAAACCTAACATCGAATTCCAATTCTGAGAATTTGGTCAAAGGTAAGACTCCATCATGCAGTTTTGTTAGGGTTTGGCTTAAAGATGCCGAAAATAGCTCTCAACATCGTGAAAGTTGGAATCCACTCTTATCTTCCAAATGCACATTTAAATCTATGATTCAATTTTAATTCCAAGAAATTGGTTAAAAGTGAAACTCCATTGTGCGGTTTCGCCAAGGTTGGGGTTAAAGGTGGTGAAAATAGCTCGAAGTGTTGCGAAAGTTGGAGTGCACGCTTCTCTATCAAATGGGCATCCAAATCTATGATCAAATTTCAATTCCGAGAAATTGGTGAGAAGTGAAACTCCGTTGTGCATTTTTGCTAGAGTTGGGGTCAAAGGGGTCCAAATAGCTCAGAACATTGCAAAAGTTGGCATGCACTTTTTTATATCAAACGGGCATCCAAATCTATTATCAAATTTCAACTCTGAGAAATAATGCAACGTTTTAGGCCTTGGTTTGACGAAGTTTGACCAATGTCCAAAATGGCTCACAATCCCAAAAAATATACATGTATGCTTTATCTACCAAATGGATACCAAAATAGAGTTTCAAATTTCAATTTCGAGAAAGTTAACAAAAGTGCATTTCTTAGAACCTCGTTTCACCAACCTTAACTAAGGGCTGAAATAACCCGAAATCTCACAAAAATATGCGTGCATGCTTATCTCTTAAATGTGTATCTAAATATACTTTTACATTTGATTTCTAAGAAATTGGAAAAAAGTGTTAGCTTTTAGGCCTTGGTTTGACCAAGTTTGACTATGTCCAAAATAGCTCGAAATCCACTCACATTTTGTATGCATGGTTATCTCTCAAATGGGTATCTAAATTCTCTTTCAAATTTCAATTATGAGAAATCCATAAAAATATGATCTCTTAGACCTTTGCTTGACCAAAATAGCTCCGAACGTAATGAAAGTTGGCATGCACTCTTATCTACCAAATGCACAGATAAATCTATGATCAAATTTTAATTCTGAGAAATTGGTGAAAAGTGAAACTCCCTTATGTTGTTTTGCTAAGGTTGGGCTTAAATCAGGTGAAATATTTTGCAACATCATGAAAGTTCATGTGCAAGATTGTTTATCAAATGGACATCCAAATCTATGAAGAAATTTCAATTCTAAGAAACTGCTCAAAAGTGAAACTCTGTTGTGCAGTTTCACTAGGGTTGGGCTTAAAAGGGGTCAAAATATTAGCTCGAAATGTTGCAAAATTTGGGGTGCATGATTGTTTATCCCATGGGCATCCAAATCTATGATCAAGTTTCCATTCTAAGAAGTACATCAAAAGAGAAACTCCATCGTACAGTTTTGCTACGGTTTGGATTAAAGGAGATGAAAATAACTATGAACATCATGAAAGTTGGCGTGCATGCTTATCATCCAAATGTACATCAAAAGATATGATCAAATTTTAATTTCAAGAAATTTGTAAAAAGTGAAACTTCATCGTGCAGTTTTGCAAAGGTTGGAGTTAAAGGTGGTGAAAATAGCTTGGAACGTGGCGAAAGTTGGAGTGCATGCTTGTCTATCAAATGGGCATCCAAATCTATGATCAAATTTCAATTGCGAGAAAATTGTCAAAAGTGAAAATTTGTCGTGCATTTTCGCTAGAGTTCGGCTTAAAGCGGGTCCAAATAGCTCGAAACATTGCAAAATTTGGCCTGCATGCTTATATATCAAACGGGCATCCAAATCTATCATCAAATTTCAATTCTGGGAATTTGGTCAAAAGTGAAACTCTGTCACACGGTTTCGCTAAGGTTTGGCTTAAAGGAGGGAAAAAGAGCCATGAACATCACTAAATTTGGTATGCACTCTTATCTACCAAATGGGCATCTAAATCTATGATCATATTTCAATTCTAAGAAGTTGGTCAAAAGAGAAACTTTATCATGTGCTTTTGCTAAGGTTTCACTTAAAGGGAGTCAAATAGCTCGGAACGTCATGAAAGTTAGCATGTACGCTTGTTTATTGAAATGGGTACCTAAATCCACTTTCAAATTTCACTTCTGAAAAAGTCAACAAAAGTGCATCTTTTCAACTTTTGTTTGACCATCCTTGAATGAGGGCCAAAATAGCTCCAAATCTCATAAAAATAGGTGTCCATGCCTATCTTTGAAATGGGTATCTAAATCTACTTTAAAATTTGAATTTTCAGAAAATGGAAAAATTACAACTTTTTTGGCCTTGGGTTACCAAAGTTTGACCGAGGTCCAAAATGGCTTGCAATCCCAAAAAAATCTACATGTAGGGATTATCTCTCAAATGGGTACCTAAATACAGTTTCAAATTTCAATTTCGAGAAAGTCAAGAAAAGTGCATTTCTTAGAACTTGGTTTGGCCAACCTTAACTAAGTGCCGAAATAACTTGAAATTCGTAAAAATATGTGTGCCTCTTAAATGGGTATCTAAATCTACTTTTAAATTTAATTTCTAAGAATTTGGAAAAAAGTGCAACATTTTAGGCCTTGGTTTGACCAAGTTTGGCTAAGGTCCAAAATAGCTCGAAATCCGCTGAAGGTGTGTATGCATGGTTATCTCTCAAATGGGTACCTAAATTCTCTTTCAAATTTCAATTACAAGAAAGTCGGGAAAATAAAATCTCTTAGACCTTTCCTTGACCAAATTTGAATAACGACCAAAATAACTTCGGACATCGTGAAAGTTGGTGTGCACTTTTATCTACCAAATGCTAAGATAAATCTACGATCAAATTTTAATTTTGAGAAATTAGTCAAAATTGAAACTCGGTTGTATGGTTTTACTGAGGTTGGGAATAAAGGGGGTGAAATATTTTGGAACATATTTCTAATCTATGATCAAATTTCAATTATAAGAAATTGCTCAAAAGTGAAACTTCGTCATGCATTTTCGCTAGGGTTGGGCTTAAAGATGGTCAAAACAGCTTGGAACATTGCGAAATTTGGTGTCATACATGTTTATCTAATGGGATTTCAAATATATGATCAAGTTTCAATTATTAGAAGTTGGTCAAAAGTAAAACTCCATCGTGCGGATTTGTTAGGGTTTGGCTTAATGAGTCGAAAATAACTATGAACATCATGAAAGTTGGCATGCACTCTTATCTTCCAAATGCACATCTAAATCTATGATCAAATTTTAATTTCAAGAAATTGGTCAAGAGTGAAACTCCGTCATGCGGTTTCTCTAAGATTGGGGTTAAAGGGGGTGAAAATAGCTCAAAACATCACGAAAGTTGGAATGCACGCTTATCTATCAAACGGGCATCCAAATCTATGATCAAATTTCAACTATGAGAAATTGGTCCTAAGTGAAACTCTGTCGCGCATTTTTGCTAGAGTTGGGCTCAAAGGGGTCGAAATAGCCCAAAACATTACAAAAGTTACGATGCACGTTTTTATATTAAATGTGCATCCAAATCTATTATCAAATTTCAACTTCGAGAATTTGGTTAAAAGTGAAACTCCATCATTCGCTTTTGCTAAGGTTTGGCCTAAAGGAGGGGAAAATAGCTCCAAGAAATTGGAAACAAATGCAACCTTTTAGGCCTTGGTTTCACCAAGTTTGCCTTAGGTACAAAATATCTCAAAATCCCCTAAATGTTTGTATGCATGGTTATCTCTCAAATGGGTAGCTAAATTCTCTTTCAAATTTCATTTACAAGAAAGCCAAAAAAATAACATCTCTTAGACCTTTACTTGACCCACCTTGAATAACGACCAAAATAGCTCTGAACATCATGAAAGTTAGCATGCACTCATATCTACCAAATGCGTCGATAAATCTATGATTAGGTTTTAATTTTGAGAAATTAGTCAAACGTGAAACTCCGTTGTGTGGTTTTGCTAAGGTTGGGCTTAAAGGGGGTGAAAATATTTTTGGAATGTCTTAAAAGTTTGCATGCACGCTTGTTCATCAAATGGGCATCCAAATTTATGATCAAATTTAAATTCTATGAAATTGCTCAAAATAGCTCAGAATGTTGCAAAAGTTGGTGTGCATGCTTTTCTATCCAATATGCATCCAAACGTATGATCAAGTTTCAATTCTGAGAATTTGGTCCAAGTTGAAACTCCATCATGTAGTTTTGTTAGGGTTTGGCTTAAAGATACTAAAAATAGCTCTCAACATCATGAAATTTGGCCTACACTCTTATCTTCAAAATGCGCATTTAAATCTATGATTAAATTCTAATTCCAAGAAATTGGTTAAAAGTGAAACTCCATTGTGCGGTTTTTCCAAGGTTGGGGTTAAAGGGGGTGAAAATAGCTCGGAGTGTCGTGAAAGTTGGAGTACACGCTTCTTTATCAAATGGGCATCCAAATCTATGATCAAATTTCAATTCCGAGAAATATGTCAGAAGTGAAACTCTGTCGTGTATTTTCGCTAGGTTGGGCTCGAAGGGGTCCAAATAGCTCGTAACATTGCAAAAGTTGGCATGCATGTTTTTATATCAAACAGGCATACGAATCTATGATCAAATTAAAACTCTGAACATCATGAAATGTTTCATGCACTCTTATCTAACTAGAAATCTCACAAAAATATGTGTGCACGCTTATCTACCAAATGGGCATATCGGCGCTTTCACTAAGGTTGCACTTAAAGGGAGTAAAAATAGCTCAGAACGTTATGAAAGTTGGCGTGTACGGTTTTTTATTGAAGTGGGTACCTAAATCCACTTTCAAATTTAAATTCTGAAAAAAGTCAACAAAAGTGCATATTTTCAACCTTGGTTTGACCATCCTTGATTAAGGGCCCAAATAGCTCCAAATCTCATAAAAATAGGTGTCAATGCCTATATTTGAAATGGGTATCTAAACCTACTTTAAAATTTGAATTTTGAGAAATTGGAAATAATGCAACGTTTTAGGCCTTGGTTTGACGAAGTTTGATCGATGTCCAAAATGGCTCACAATCCCCAAAAAATATACATGTATGCTTTATCTACCAAATGAATATCTAAATACAGTTTCAAATTTCAATTCTGAGAAAGTCAAGAAAAGTGCATTTCTTAGAACTTCAATTGACCAACCTTAACTAAGGACTGAAATAACCCAAAATCTCACAAAAATATGTGTGCACGTTTATCTCTTAAATGGGTATCTAAATATACTTTTACATTTGATTTCTAAGAAATTGGAAAAAAGTGCAAGCTTTTAGGCCTTGGTTTGACCAAGTTTGACTAAGGTCCAAAATAGCTCGAAATCCCCTCAGAGTTTGTATGCATGGTTATCTCGCAAATTGGTATCTAAACTCTATTTCAAATTTCAATTATGAGAAAGTCATAAAAATATGCTCTCTTAGACCTTTGCTTGACCAGCCTTGAATAAAGGAGGGAAAAAGAGCTCTGAACAGCACTAAATTTGGCATGCAATCTTATCTACCAAATGGGCATCTAAATCTATGATCATATTTCAATTCTAAGAAATTGGTCAAAAGAGAAACTTTATCGTGCGCTTTCTCTAAGGTTGCACTTAAAGGGACTGAAACAGCTCGGAACGTCACGAAAGTTAGCTTGTATGCTTGTTTATTGAAATGGGTACCTAAATCCACTTTCAAATTTCACTTCTGAAAAAGTAAAAAAAAAGTGCATGTTTTCAACTTTTGTTTGGCCATCCTTCAATGAGGGCCAAAATAGCTCCAAATCTCATAAAAATAGGTGTCTATGCCTATCTTTGAAATGGGTATCTAAATCTACTTTAAAATTTGAATTTTAAGAAAATGGAAAAAATGCAACGTTTTAGGCCTTGGTTTGACGAAGTTTGACCGAGGTCCAAAATGGCTCGCAATCCCAAAATAATCTACATTTAGGGATTATCTCTCAAATGGGTACCTAAATACAGTATTCAAATTTCAATCGCGAGAAAGTCAAGAAAATTGCATTTCTTAGAACTTTGTTTGACCAACCTTAACTAAGTGCCAAAATAACTCGAAATTCGCAAAAATATGTGTGCCTCTTAAATGGGTATCTAAATCTACTTTTAAATTTGATTTGTAAGAAATTGGAAAAAAGTGCAACCTTTTAGGCCTTGGTTTGACCAAGTTTGACTAAGGTCCAAAATAGATCGAAATCCCCTGAAGGTGTGTATCCATGGTTATCTCTCAAATGGGTACCTAAATTCTCTTTCAAATTTCAATTACAAGAAAGTCAGAAAAATAGCATCTCTTAGACCTTTGCTTGACCAACCTTTAATAATGACCAAAATAACTTCGAACAACGTGAAAGCTGGTGTGCACTGTTATCTACCGAATGCTCAAATAAATCTACGATCAAATTTTAATTCTGAGAAATTAGTCAAAAGTGAAACTTGGTTGTATGGTTTTTCTGAGGTTGGGATTAAAGGGGGTGAAATATTTTGGAACATATCAAAATTTCATGTCTCGCTTGTCTATCAAATGGGCATTCGAATCTATGATCAAATTTCAATTATAAGAAACTGCTCAAAAGTGAAACTTTGTCATGTGTTTTTTCTAGGGTTGGGCTTAAAGGTGGTGAAAATAGCTTGGAACATTGCGAAAGTTGGCGTGCATGCTTCTTTATCTAATGGGCATCCAAATCTATGATCAAGTTTCAATTCTTAGAAGTTGGTCAAAATTGAAACTCCACCGTGCGGTTTTGTTAGGGTTTGGCTTAAAGGAGTCGAAAATAACACTGAACATCATGAAAGTTGGCATGCACTCTTCTTATCTTCCAAATGCACACCTAAATCTATGATCAAATTTTAATTCCGAGAAATTGGTCAAGAGTGAAACTCCGTCATGCGGTTTCGCTAAGATTGGCGTTAACGGGGGTGAAAATAGGTCAAAACACTGCAAAAGTTGGAGTGCACGCCTATCTATCAAACGGGCATCTAAATCTATGATCAAATTTCAATTCTGTGAAATTGATCAGAAGTGAAACTCCGTCATGCATTTTCGCTAGAATTGGGCTCAAAGGGGTCCAAATAGCTCGAACCATTGCAAAAGTTGGCGTGCATGTTTTTATATCAAGCGGACATCCAAATCTATGATCAAATTTCAACTCCAAGAATTTGGTCAAAATTGAAACTCCATCATTCGATTTTGCTAAGGTTTGGCTTAAAGGAGGGGAAAATATTTTGGAATGTCTCAAAAGTTTGCATGCATGCTTGTTCATCAAATGGGCATCCAAATTTATGATCAAATTTAAATTCTAAGAAACTGCTCAAAAGTGAAACTCAGTCGTGCGGTTTCGATAGGGTTGGGATTAAAGGGGGTCAAAATAGCTTGGAACGTTGCAAAAGTTGTGATGCATGCTTGTCTATCCAATATGCATCCAAACCTATCATCAAGTTTCAATTCCGAGAATTTGTTCAAAGATAAGACTCCATCGTGTTGTTTTGTTACGGTTTGGCTTAAAGATGCCAAATATAGCCCTCAACATCATGAAAGTTGGCATGCACCCTTATCGTCCAAATGCGCATTTAAATCTATGATTAAATTTTAATTCGAAGAAATTGGTTAAAAGTGAAACTCCGTTGTGCATTTTCGCCAATGTTGGGATTAAAGGGGGTGAAAATAGCTCGGAGTGTCACAAAAGTTGGAGTGCATGCTTATCTATCAAACAAGCATCCAAATCTATGATCAAATTTCAATTCTAAGAAATTGGTCAGAAGTGAAACTTCGTCATGCATTTTCGCTAGAGTTGGGCTCAAAGGGGTCCAAATAGCTTGGAACATTGCAAAAGTTGGCGTGCACGTTTTTATATCAAACAGGCATCCAAATCTATGATCAAATTTCAACTTCAAGAATTTGGTCAAAAGTGAAACTCCATCATTCGATTTCGCTAAGGTTTGGCATAAAGGAGGGGAAAATAGATCTAAACATCATGAAATTTTTCATGCACTCTTATATAACTAGAAATCTCGCAAAAATATGTGTGCACGCTAAGGTTGCACTTAAAGGGAGTGAAA
Source organism: Pseudotsuga menziesii (assembly GCA_001517045.1). Lineage (NCBI taxonomy): Eukaryota > Viridiplantae > Streptophyta > Pinopsida > Pinales > Pinaceae > Pseudotsuga > Pseudotsuga menziesii. The sequence continues at coordinate 249,973 of LPNX010630964.1, forward strand.
ATAGCTTGGAACGTTACAAAAGTTGGCGTGTATGCTTGCTTATTGAAATGGGTACCTAAATCCACTTTCAAATTTCAATTCTGAAAAAGTCGACAAAAGTACATATTTTCAACCTTGGTTGACCATCCTTGATTAAGGGCCCAAATAGCACCAAATCTCATAAAAATAGGTGTCAATGCCAATATTTGAAATGGGTATCTAAATCTACTTTAAAATTTGAATTTTGAGAAATTGGAAATAATGCAACATTTTAGGGCTTCACTTGACGAAGTTTGACCAATGTACAAAAATGGCTTGCAATCTCCCAAAAAATACATGTATGCTTTATCTACCAAATGGATACCTAAATACATTTTCAAATTTCAATTTCGAGAAAGTAAAGAAAAGTGCATTTCTTAGAACTTCGTTTGACCAACCTTAACTAAGGGCTGAAATAACCCGAAATCTCACAAAAATATGTGTGCACGCTTATCTCTTAAATGGTTATCTAAATATACTTTTACATTTGATTTCTAAGAAATTGGAAAAAAGTGCAAGATTTTAGGCCTTGGTTTGTCCAAGTTTGACTAAGGTCCAAAATAGCTCGAAATCCAATCAGAGTTTGTATCTATGGTTATCTCTCAAATGGGTATCTATATTCTCTTTCAAATTTCAATTATGAGAAAGTTAGAAAATATGATCTCTTAGAAATTTGCTTGACCAACCTTGAATAATGATTAAAATAGCTCCGAACATCATGAAAGTTGGCATGCACTTGTATCTACCAAATGCGCAAATAAATCTACGATCAAATTTTAATTCTGAGAAATTGGTCAAAAGTGAAACTCCCTTGTGTTGTTTTACTAAGGTTGGGATTAAAGAGGTTTAAAGAGGGTGAACATTGTGAAAGTTGGCGTGCACTCTTATCATCCAAATGTGCATCAAAAGATATGATCAAATTTTAATTACGAGAAATTTGTAAAAAGTGAAACTCCGTCGTGCGGTTTCGCAAATGTTGGGGTTAAAGGGGGTGAAAATAGCTCGAAGCGTCGTGAAAGTTGGAGTGCACGCTTGTCTATCAAATGGACATCCAAATCTATGATCAAATTTCAATTCTGATAAATTGGTCAGAAGTGAAACCCCGTCGTGCATTTTTGCTAGAGTTGGGCTCAAAGGGGTCCAAATAGCTCGAAACATTGCAAAAGTTGGAGTGCATGTTTTTATATCAAACGGGCATCCAAATCTATGATCAAATTTCAACTTCGAGAATTTGGTCAAAATTGAAACTCCATCATTCGATTTCGCTAAGGTTTGGCTTAAAGGAGGGGAATATAGCTCTGAACATCATGAAAATTTTCATGCACGCTTATCTAACTAGAAATCTCACAAAAATATGTTTGCATTCTTATCTACCAAATGGGAATATCGGTGCTTTCATTAAGGTTGCACTTAAAGAGAGTGAAAATAGCTCAAAACGTTACGAAAGTTGGCGTGTATGCTTGTTTATTGAAATGGGTAGCTAAATCCACTTTCAAATATCAATTCTGAAAAAGTAGACAAAAGTGCATATTTTCAACATTGGTTTGACCATACTTGATTAATGGCCAAAATAGATCCAAATCTCATAAAAATAGGTGTCAATGCCTACATTTGAAATGGGTATCTAAATCTACCTTAAACTTTGAATTTTGAGAAATTGGAAATAATGCAACGTTTTAGGCCTTGGTTTGACAAAGTTTGACCGATGTCCAAAATGGCTCGCAATCCCCAAAAAATATACATGTATGCTTTATCTACCAAATGGATACCTAAATATAGTTTCAAATTTCAATTTCAAGAAAGTCAAGAAAAGTGCATTTCTTAGAACTTCGTTTGACCAACCTTAACTAAGGGATGAAATAACCTGAAAGCTCACAAAAATATGTGTGCACGCTTATCTCTTAAATGGGTATTTAAATATACTTTTACATTTGATTTCTAAGAAATTGGAAAAAAGTGCAAGCTTTTAAGGCCTTAGTTCGACCAAGTTTGACTAAGGTCGAAAATAGCTCGAAATCCCCTTAGAGTTTGTATGCATGGTTATCTCTCAAATGGGTATCTAAATTCTCTTTCAAATTTCAATTATGAGAAAGTCAGAAAAATATGATCTTTTAGACCTTTGCTTCTCCATCCTTGAATAATGACCAAAACAGCACCAAACATCGTGAAAGTTGGCATGCACTCTTATCTACTAATGCGCAGATAAATCTACGATCAAATTTTAATTATGAGAAATTGGTCAAAAGTGAAACTACCTTGTGTTGTTTTTGCTAAGTTTGGGTTAAAGAGGGTGAAAATATTTCGCAACGTCATACGGTTTCAGTAGGGTTGGGATTAAAAGGGGTCAAAATAATAGTTCAGAATGTTGCAAAATTTGGCGTGCATGATTATTTATCTAATGGGCATTCAAATCTATGATCAAGTTTCCATTCTAAGAATTACATCAAAAGTGAAACTCCGTCATAAGGTTTTGTTAGGGTGTGGCTTAAAGGAGCTGAAAATAACTTTGAACATCATGAAAGTTGTCATGCGTTCTTGTCTATCAAAGGGGCATTCAAATCTATGATCAAATTTCAATTATAAGAATTTGCTCAAAAGTGAAACTTTGTCATGCGTTTTCGCTAGGGTTGGGCTTAAAGGTGGTCAAAATAGCTTGGAACATTGCAAACGTTGGCGTGCATGCTTGTTTATCTAATGGCCATCCAAATCTATGATTAAGTTTCAATTCTTAGAAGTTGGTCAAAAGTGAAACTCCATCATGCGGTTTTGTTAGGGTTTGGTGTAAAGGAGTCGAAAATTACTCTGAACATCATGAAAGTTGGCGTGCACTCTTATCTACCAAATAAATCGTGCATTTTCACTAGAGTTGAGCTCAAAGGGGTCCAAATAGCTCGGAACATTGCAAAAGTTAGCGTGCACATTTTTATATCAAACGTGCATCCAAATCTATGATCAAATTTCAACTCCGAGAATTTGGTCAAAAGTGAAACTCCATCATTCGATTTCGCTAAGGTTTGGATTAAAGGAGGGGAAAATAGCTCTGAGAAATTGTAAACAAATGCAACCTTTTAGGCCTTGGTTTCACCAAGTTTTCCTAAGGTCCAAAATAGCTCGAAATATCCTAAAAGTTTGTATGCATAGTTATTTCTCAAATGGGTACCTAAATTCTCTTTCAAATTTTAATTACAAGAAAGCCGAAAAAATAACATCTCTTAGACCTTTACTTGACCAACCTTGAATAACAACCAAAATAGCTATGAACATCATGAAATTTAGCATGCACTCTTATCTACCAAATGCACCAATACATCTACGATTAAATTTTAATTTTGAGAAATTAGTCAAATTTTAGTTTTATCTACACCGTCATGCGGTTTCAATAGGGTTGGGCTTAAAGGGGGTCAAAATAGCTCGAAAGGTCACGAAAGTTGGCATGCACATTTTAGGCCTTGGTTTGACGAAGTTTTACCGATGTCCAAAATGGCTTGTAATCCCCAAAAATATACATGTATGCTTTATCTACCAAATGGATACCTAAATACAATTTCAAATTTCAATTTCAAGAAAGTCAAGAAAATGCATTTCTTAGAAACTCGTTTGACCAACCTTAACTAAGGGCTGAAATAACCCGAAATCTCACAAAAATATGTGTGCACGCTTATCTCTTAAATGGGTATCTAAATCTACTTTTATATTTGATTTCTAAGAAATTGGAAAAAAGTGCAAGCTTTTAGGCCTTGGTTAGACCAAGTTTGACTAAGGTCCAAAATAGCTCGAAATGCCCTCAGAGTTTGTATGCATGGTTATCTCTCAAATGGGTATCTAAATTCTCTTTCAAATTTCAATTATGAGAAATTTAGAAAAATATGATCTCTTAGACCTTTGCTTGACCAACCTTGAATAACGACCAAAATAGCTCCAAACATTGTGAAAGTTGGCATGCACTCTTATCTACTAAATGCATAGATAAATCTATGATCAAATTTTAATTTTGCGAAATTGGTCAAAAGTGAAACTCCCTTATGTTTTTTTGCTAAGGTTGGGCTTAAAGCGGGTGAAAATATTTCGCAACGTCGTGAAAGTTCATGTGCAAGCTTGTCTATCAAATGGACATCCAAATCTATGAGCAAATTTCAATTCTGAGAAACTGCTCAAAAGTGAAACTCTGTCGTGTGGTTTCACTACGGTTGGGCTTAACAGGCGTCAAAATAATAGCTCAGAACGTTGCAAAATTTGGCATGCATGATTGTTTATCCAATGGGCATCCAAATCTATGATCAAGTTTCCATTCTAAGAAGTACGTCAAAAGTGAAACTCCATCATACATTTTTGTTAGGGTTTGGCTTAAAGAAGCTGAAAATAACTCTGAACATCGTGAAAGTTGGCGTGCACACTTATCATCCAAATGCGCATCAAAAGATATGATCAAATTTTAATTCCAAGAAATTTCTAAAAGGTGAAACTCTGTTGTGCGGTTTCGCAAAGGTTGGGGTTAAAGGGGGTGAAAATAGCTCGAAACGTCGCAAAATTTGGAGTGCATTCTTGTCTATCAAATGGGCATCCAAATCTATGATCAAATTTCAATTGCGAGAAAATTGTCAAAAGTGAAACTTCGTCGTGCTTTTTCACTAGAGCTAGGCCTAAAGCATGTCCAAATAGCTCGAAACATTGAAAAATTTGGCGTGCACGCTTGTATATCAAACGGGCATCCAAATCTATGATCAAATTTCAATTTTGGGAATTTGGTCAAAAGTGAAACTCCGTCATGCGGTTTCGCTAAGATTTGGCTTAAAGGATGGAAAAAGAGCTCTGAACATCACTAAATTTGGCATGCACTCTTATCTACCAAATGGGCATCTAAATCTATGATCATATTTCAATTCTAGGAAATTGGTCAAAAGAGAAACTTTATCGTGCTAAGGTTGCAATTAAAGGGGGTGAAAATAGCTCGGGGTGTCGCGAAAGTTGGAGTGCACGCTTCTCTATCAAATGGCTATCCAAATCTATGATCAAATTTCAATTCCAGGAAATTGGTCAGAAGTGAAACTCCATCACGCATTTTCGATAGAGTAAGCTCAAAGGGGTCCAAATAGCTCGAAACATTGCAAAACTTAGTGTGCACGTTTTTATATCAAACATGCATCCAAATCTATGATCAAATTTCAACTCCAAGAATTTGGTCAAAAGTGAAACTCCATCATTCAATTTCACTAAGATTTGGCTTAAAGGAGCTAAAAATAACTCTGAACATCGTGAAAGTTGGCGTGCAACTTATCATCCAAATGCGCATCAAAAGATATGATCAAATTTTAATTCCGAGAAATTTGTTAAAAGTGAAACTCCGTTGTGCAGCTTTGCAAAGGTTGGGGTTAAAGGGGGTGAAAATAACTTGGAACGTCGTGAAAGTTGGAGTGCATGCTTGTCTATCAAATGGGCATCCAAATCTATGATCAAATTTCAATTGCGAGAAAATTGTCAAACGTGAAACTTTGTCGTGCATTTTCGCAAGATTTTGGCTTAAAGCCGGTCCAAATAGCTCAAAACATTGCAAAATTTGGCGTGCACGCTTGTATATCAAACGGGAATCCAAATCTATTATCAAATATCAATTCTGGCAATTTGGTCAAAAGTGAAACTCCGTCATGCGGTTTCGCTTAAAGGAGGGAAAAAGAGCTCTGAACATCACTAAATTTGGCATGCACTCTTATCTACCAAATGGGTACCTAAATGCACTTTCAAATTTCACTTCTGAAAAAGTCAACAAAAGTGCATCTTTCAACTTTTGATTGACCATCCTTGAATGAGGGCCAAAATAACAGCTCCAAATCTCATAAAAATAGGTGTCCATACCTATCTTTGAAATGGGTATCTAAAAGTGGTCAAAAGTGAAACTCCATCATGCAATTTTGCTAAGATTTGGCTTAAAGGAGGGAAAAAGAGCTTTGAACATCACTAAATTTGGCATGCACTCTTATCTACCAAATGGGCATCTAAATCTATGATCATATTTCAATTCTAAGAAATTGGTCAAAAGAGAAACTTTATCGTGCTAAGGTTGCACTTAAAGGGAGTGAAATAGGTTGAAACTTTGCAAAAGTTAGCGTGTACGGTTGTTTATTTAAATGGGTACCTAAATCCACTTTCAAATTTCACTTCTGAAAAAGTACACAAAAGTGCATCTTTTCAACTTTTGTTTGACCATCCTTGAATGAGGGCCAAAATAGCTCCAAATCTCATAAAAATAGGTGTCCATGCCTATCTTTGAAATGGGTATCTAAAATCTACTTTAAAATTTGAATTTTCAGACAATGGAAAAAATGCAACGTTTTAGGCCTTGGTTTGATGAAGTTTGACCGATGTCCAAAATGGCTCGTAATCCCAAAAAATCTACATTTAGGGATTATCTCTCAAATGGGTACCTAAATACAGTTTCAAATTTCAATTTTGAGAAAGTCAAGAAAAGTGCATTTCTTAGAACTTGGTTTGACCAACCATAACTAAGTGTCGAAATAACTCGAAATTCACAAAAATATGTGTGCCTCTTAAATGGGTATCTAAATCTAGTTTTAAATTTGATTTCTAAGAAATTGGACTTTTAGGCCTTGGTTTGACCAAGTTTGACCTAGGTCCAATATAGCTCGAAATCCCCTGAAAGTGTGTATGCATGGTTATCTCTCAAATGGGTACCTAAATTCTCTTTCAAATTTCAATTACAAGAAAGTCAGAAAAAATAGCATCTCTTAGACCGTTGCTTGACCAACCTTGAATAACGACCAAAATAACTTCGAACATCGTGAAAGTTGGTGTGCACTGTTATCTACCAAATGCTAAGATAAATCTACGATCAAATTTTAATTCTGAGAAATTAGTCAAAAGTGAAACTCTGTTATATGGTTTTGCTGAGGTTGGGATTAAAGGAGGTGAAATATTTTGGAATGTCTCGAAATTTTTGCACACTTGTCTATCAAATGGGCATCCAAATCTATGATCAAATTTCAATTATAAGAAATTGCTCAAAAGTGAAACTTCATCATGCATTTTCGCTAAGGTTGGGCTTAAAGGTGGTCAAAATAGCTTGGGACGTTGCAAAAGTTGGCGTGCATGCTTGTTTATCTAATGGGCATCCAAATCTATGATCAAGTTTCAATTCTTAGAAGTTGGTCAAAAGCGAAACTCCATCGTGCGGTTTTATTATGGTTTGGCTTAAAGGAGTAAAAAATAACTCTAAACATCATGAAAGTTGGTATGCACTCTTATCTTCCCAATGTGCATCTAAATCTATGATCAAATTTTAATTCTGAGAAATTGGTAAAGAGTGAAACTCCGTCATCCGGTTTTGCTAAGATTGGGGTTAAAGGGGGTGAAAATAGCTCAAAACGTTACTAAAGTTGGAGTGCACGGTTATCTATCAAACGGGCATCCAAATCTATGACCAAATTTCAATTCTGAGAAATTGGTTAAAATTTAAACTCCGTCATGGATTTTCGCTAGAGTCGGGCTCGAAGGGGTCCAAATAGCTTGGAGCATCACAAAAGTTGGCATGCACATTTTTATATCAAACGGGCATCCAAATCTATGATCAAATTTCAACTCCGAGAATTTTGTCAAAAGTTAAACTCCATCATTCGATTTCACTAAGGTTTAGCTTAAAGGAGGGGAAAATGGCTCTGAGAAATTGGAAATTTTTATTCTGAGAAATTAGTCAAAAATGAAACTCATTGTGTGGTTTTGTTAGGGTTGGGCTTAAAGGGGGTGAAAATATTTTGGATCGTCTCAAAAGTGTGAAAATTCTAAGAAAATGCTCAAAAGTGAAAGTTCGTCGTGCGATTTCGGTAGGGTTGGGCTTAAAGGCGGTCAAAATAGCTCGAAACATCATGAAAGTTGGCGTGCATGCTTGTCTATCCAATATGCATCCAAACCTATGATCAAGTTTCGATTCTGAGAATTTTGTCAAACCTGAGACTCCATCGTGTAGTTTTGTTAGGGTTTGGCTTAAAGATGCCGAAAATAACTCTCAACATCATGAAAGGTCACATGTACTCTTATCTTCCAAATGTGCATTTAAATCTATGATTAAATTCTAATTCCAAGAAATTGGTTAAAAGTAAAACTCCATTGTGCGGTTTCGCCAAGGTTGGGGTTAAAGGGGGTGAAAATAGCTCCTTGTGTAGTGAATGTTGGAGTGCACACTTCTCTATCAAATGGGAATCCAAATCTAAGATCAAATTTCAATTCCGAGAAATTAGTCAGAAGTGAAACTCTGTCGTGCATTTTCACTAGAATTGGGCTCAAAGGGGTCCAAATAGCTCGAAACATTGCAAAAGTTGGTGTGCAAGCTTTTATATCAAACGGACATCCAAATCTATGAATTTGGTCAAAAGTGAAACTCCATCATTTGATTTTGCTAAGGTTTGGCTTAAATGAGGGGAAAATAGCTCTGAACATCACGAAACTTTTCATGCACTCTTATCTAACTAGAAATCTCACAAAAATATGTGTGCACTCTTATCTACCAAATGGGCATATCGGCGCTTTCGATATGGTTTCACTTAAAGGGAGTGAAAATATCTTGGAATGTTACGAAAGTTAGCATGTACGCTTGTTTATTGAAATGGGTACCCAAATCCACTTTCAAATTTCAATTCTAAAAAAGTCAACAATAGTGCATATTTTGAACCTTGGTTTGACCATCCTTGAATAAGGGCCAAAAGAGCTCCAAATCTCATAAAAATATGTGTCAATGCCTATATTTGAAATGGGTATCTAAATCTACTTTAAAATTTTAATTCTGAGAAATTGGAAATAATGCAACGTTTTAGGCCTTGGTTTGACGAAGTTTGATTGATGTCCAAAATGGCTCGCAATCCCCAAAAAATATACATGTGTGATTTATCTACCAAATGGATACCTAAATATAGTTTCAAATTTCAATTTCAAGAAAGTCAAGAAAAGTGCATTTCTTAGAACTTTGTTTGACCAACCTTAACTAAGGGCTGAAATAACCCAAAATCTCACAAAAATATGTGTGCACGCTTATCTCTTAAATGGTTATCTAAATATACTTTTACATTTGATTTCTAAGAAATTGGAAAAAAGTGCAAGCTTTTAGGCCATGTTGGTTTGACCAAGTTTGACTAAGGTCGAAAATAGCTCGAAATCCCCTTAGAGTTTGTATGCATGGTTATCTCTCAAATGGGTATGTAAATTCTCTTTCAAATTTCAATTATGAGAAAGTCGAAAAAATATGATCTCGTAGACCTTTGGTTGACCAGCCTTGAATAATGACCAAATTAGCTCTGAACATCGTGAAAGTTAGCATGCACTCATATCTACCAAATGCGCAGATAAATCTACGTTCAAATTTTAATTCTGAGAAATTGGTCAAAAGTGAAAATCCCTTGTGTAGTTTTGCTAAGCTTGGGCTTAAACTGGGTGAAAATATTTCGCAACGTCGTGAAAGTTCATGTGCAAGCTTGTCTATCAAATGGACATCCAAATCTCTGAGCAAATTTCAATTCTAAGAAACTACTCAAAAGTGAAACTCTGTCGTGTGGTTTCACTACGGTTGGGCTTAAAAGGGGTCAAAATAATAGCTCGAAACGTTGCAAAATTTGGCATGCATGATTGTTTATCCAATGGGAATCCAAATCTATGATCAAGTTTCCATTCTAAGAAGTACGTCAAAAGTGAAACTCCATCGTACAATTTTGTTAGGGTTTGGCTTAAAGGAGCTGAAAATAACTCTGAACATTGTGAAAGTTAGTGTGCACACTTATCATCCAAATGCGCATCAAAAGATATGATCAAATTTTAATTCAGAGAAATTTATAAAAACATGAAACTTCATCGTGCGCTTTCGCAAAGGTTGGGGTTGAATGGAGAAAATAGCTCGGAACATCGCGAAAGTTGGAGTGCATGCTTGTCTATCAAATGGGCATCCAAATCTATGATCAAATTTCAATTGCGAGAAAATTGTCAAAAGTGAAACTTCGTCGTGCATTTTCACTAGAGTTTGGCTTAAATCGGGTTCAAATAGATCGAAACATTACAAAATTTGGCGTGCACGCTTGTATATCAAATAGCCATCCAAATCTATTACCAAATTTCAATTCTGGGAATTTGGTCAAAAGTGAAAGTCCGTCATGTGGTTTCGCTAAGGTTTGGCTTAAAAGAGGGAAAAAGAGTTATGCACATCACTAAATTTGGCATCCACTCTTATCTACCAAATGGGCATCTAAATATATGATCATATTTCAATTCTAAGAAATTGGTCAAACGAGAAACTTTATCGTGCCTTTTCCCTAAGGTTGCACTTAAAGGGAGTGAAATAGATCAGAACATCGTGAAAGTTAGCATGCATGCTTGTTTATCTAATGGGCATCCAAATCTATGATCAAGTTTCAATTCTTAGAATTTGGTCAAAAGTGAAATTCCATCGAGTGGTTTTGTTAGGGTTTGGCTTAAAGGAGTTGAAAATAACTCTGAACATCATGAAAGTTGGCATGCACTCTTACCTTCCAAATGCACTTCTAAATCTATGATCAAATTTTAATTCCAAGAAATTGGTCAAGAGTGAAACTCTGTCATACAGTTTCGCTAAGATTGGGGTTAAAGGAGGTGAAAATAGCTCAAAATGTTGTGAAAGTTGGAGTGCATGGTTATCTATCAAATGGGCATCCAAATCTATGATCAAATTTCAATTCTGAGACATTGGTCAGAAGTGAAACTCCGTCGTGCATTTTCGCTAGAGTTGGGCTCGAAGGGGTCCAAATAGCTTAGACCATTGCAAAAGTTGTCCTGCACGTTTTTATATCAAACAGGCATCTAAATCTATGATCAAATTTCAACTCTAAGAATTTGGTCAAAAGTAAAACTACATCATTCGATTTCGCTAAGCTTTGGCTTAAAGGAGGGGAAAATAGCTCTAAACATCACGAAATTTTTCATGCACTCTTATCTAACTAGAAATCTCACAAAAACATGTGTGCATGCTTATCTACCAAATGGGAATATCGGTGGTTTCGCTAAGGTTGTACTTAAAGGGAGTGAAAATAGCTCGGATCCTTACGAAATTTGGCGTGTACGCTTGTTTATTGAAATGGGTACCTAAGTCCACTTTCAAATTTCAATTCTGAAAAGGTCGACAAAAGTGCTTATTTACAACTTTGGTTTGACCATCCTTGATTAAGGGCCAAAATAGCTCTAAATCTCATAAAAATAGGTGTCAATGCCTATATTTGAAATGGGTATTTAAATCTACTTTAAAATTTGAATTTTGAGAAATTGGAAATAATGCAAAGTTTTAGGCCTTGGTTTGCCGAAGTTTGACCGATGTCCAAAATGCCTCGCAATCCCCAAAAAATATACATGTATTCTTTATCTATGAGATGGATACCTAAATACAGTTTCAAATTTCAATTTCAAGAAAGTCAAGAAAAATGCATTTCCTAGAACTTCGTTTAACCAACCTTAACTAAGGGCTGAAATAACCCGAAATCTCACAAAAATATTTGTACACGCTTATCTCTTAAATGGGTATCTAAATATCCTTTTACATTTGATTTCGAATCAATTGGAAAAAAGTGCAAGATTTTAGGCCTTGGTTTGACCAAGTTTGACTAAGGAGCAAGATAGCTCGAAATCCCCTTAGAGTTTGTATGCATGGTTATCTATCAAATGGGTATCTAAATTCTTTTTCAAATTTCAATTATGAGAAAGTCGGAAAAATATGATCTCTTAGACCTTTGCTTGTCCAGCCTTGAATAACGACCAAAATAGCTCCGAACATCGTGAAAGTTGGCATGCACTCTTATCTACCAAATGCGCAAATAAATCTATGATAAAATTTTAATTCTGAGAAATTGGTCAAAAGTGAAACTCCCTTGTGTTGTTTTGTTAAGGTTGGGCTTAAAGCGGGTGAAAATGTTTCGCAATGTCGTGAAATTTCATGTGCAAGCTTGTCTATCAAATGTACATCCAAATCTATGAGCAAATTTCAATTCTGAGAAACTGCTCAAAAGTGAAACTCTGTCGTGTAGTTTCACTAGGTTTAGGCTTAAAAGGGGTCAAAATAATAGCTCTGAACGTTGTAAAATTTGGCATGGATGATTTTTTATCCAATGGGAATCCAAATCTATGATCAAGTTTCCATTCTAAGAAGCACGTCAAAATTGAACCTCCATCGTACGGTTTTCTTAGGGTCTGGCTTAAAGGAGCTGAAAATAACTCTGAACATCGCGAAAGTTGGCGTGCACACTTATCATCCAAATGTGCATCAAAAGATATGATCAAATTTTAATTCTGATAAATTTGTAAAAAGTGAAACTCCGTCGTGCGGTTTCGCAAATTTTTGGGTTAAAGGGGGTGAAAATAGCTCGGAACGTCGTGAAAGTTGGAGTGCAAGCTTGTCTATCAAATGGGCATCCAAATCTATGATCAAATTTCAATTGCAAGAAAATAGTCAAAAGTGAAACTTCGTCATGCATTTTCGCTATATTTCACCCTAAAGTGGGTCCAAATAGCTCGAAACATTACAAAATTTGGCGTGCATGCTTGGATATCAAACGGGCATCCAAATCTATGATCAAATTTCAATTCTGGGAATTTGGTCAAACGTGAAACTCCGTCATGCGGTTTTGCTAAGGTTTGGCTTCAAGGAGCGAAAAAGAGCTCTGAACATCACTAAATTTGGCATGCACTCTTATCTACCAAATGGGCATCTAAATATGTGATCATATTTCAATTCTAAGAAATTGGTCAAATGAGAAACTTTATCGTGCGCTTTCGCTAAGGTTGGACTTAAAGGGGGTGAAATAGCTCGGAACGTCGCGAAATTTAGTGTGTATGCTTGTTTATTGAAATGGGTACCTAAATCCACTTTCAAATTTCACTTATGAAAAAGTCAACAAAAGTGCATCTTTTCAACTTTTGTTTGACCATCCTTGAATGAGGGCCAAAATAGCTCCAAATCTCATAAAAATAGGTGTCCATGCCTATCTTTGAAATGGGTATCTAAATCTACTTTAAAACTTGAATTTTCAGAAAATGGAAAAAATGCAACGCTTTAGGCCTTGGTTTGACGAAGTTTGATCGACGTCCAAAATGGCTCGCAATCCCAAAAAAATATACATGTAGGGATTATCTCTCAAATGGGTACCTAAATACAGTTTCAAATTTCAATTTGGAGAAAGTCAAGAAAAGTGCATTTCTTAGAACTTGGTTTGACAAACCTTGACTAAGTGTCGAAATGGGTATCTAAATCTGCTTTTAAATTTGATTTCGAAGAAATTGGACTTTTCGACCTTGGTTTGACCAAGTTTGACCAATGTCTGAAATAGCTCGAAATCCCCTAAAAGTGTGTAAGCATTTATCTCTCAAATGGGTACCTAAATTCTCTTTCAAATTTCAATTACAAGAACGTCGAAAAAATAGCATCTCCTAGACCTTTGCTTGACCAACCTTAAATAATGACAAAAATAACTTCGAACATCATGAAAGTTAGTGTGCACTGGTGTCTACCAAATGCTAAGATAAATCTACGCTGAAATTTTAATTCTGAGAAATTAGTCAAAAGTGAAACTGTGTTGTATGATTTTGCTGAGGTTGGGATTAAAGGGCTGAAATATTTTGGAACGTCTCGAAATTTCACGTGCACCCTTGTCTATCAAATGAGCATTCAAATCTATGATCAAATTTCAATTATAAGAAACTGCTCAAAAGTGAAACTTCGTCATGCGTTTTCATTAGGGTTGGGCTTAAAGGTGGTCAAAATAGCTTGGAACGTTGTGAAAGTTGGTTTGCATGCTTGTTTATCTAATGGGCATCCAAATCTATGATCAAGTTTCAATTCTTAGAAGTTGGTCAAAAGCGAAACTCCATCGTGCGGTTTTTTTAAGGTTTGGCTTAAAGGAGTTGAAAATAACTCTGAACATCATGAAAGTTGGCGTGCACTCTTATCTTCCAAATGCACATCTAAATCTATGATCAAATTTTAATTCTGAGAAATTTGTCAAGAGTGACAATCCATCATGCGGTTTCACTAATATTAGGGTTACAAGGGGTGAAAATAGCTCAAAACGTCGCGAAAGTTGGAGTGCATGGTTATCTATCAAACGGGCATCCAAATCTATGATCAAATTTCAATTATGAGAAATTAGTTAGAAGTGAAACTATGTCATTCATTTTCACTAGAGTTGGGCTCGAAGGGGTCCAAATAGCTCAGACCATTGCAAAAGTTGGCTTGCACATTTTTATAGAAAATGGCCATCCAAATCTATGATCAAATTTCAACTCAGAGAATTTGGTCAAAAGTGAAACTCCATCATTCGATTTCGCTAAGGTTTGGGTGAAAGGAGGGGAAAATGGCTTTGAGAAATTGGAAACAAATGCACCCTTTAATGTCTTGGTTTCACCAAGTTTGCCTAAGGTCCAAAATAGCTCGAAATCCCCTAAAAGTTTGTATGCATTGTTATCTCTCAAATGGTTACCTAAATTCTCTTTCAAATTTCAATTACAAGAAAGCCAAAAAAATAACATCTCTTAGACCTTTACTTGACCAACCTTGAATAATGACCAAAATATCTCTGAACATCATGAAAGTTAGCATGCACTCTTATCTACCAAATGCACCGATAAATCTATGATTAAATTTTAATTTTGAGAAATTAGTCAAACGTGAAACTCCGTTGTGCGGTTTTGTTAAGAATGGGCTTAAAGGGGGTGAAAATATTTTGGAATGTCTCAAAAGTTTGCATGCACGCTTGTTCATCAAATGGGCATCCAAATTTATGATCAAACTTAAATTCTAAGAAACTGCTCGAAAGTGAAACTCCTTCGTGCGGTTTCGACAAGGTTGGGATTAAAGGGGGTCAAAATAGCTCAGAACGTCGCTAAAGTTGGCGTGCATGCTTGTCTATCCAATATGCATCCAAACCTATGATCAGGTTTCAATTCTAAGAATTTGGTCAAAGATGAGACTACATCTTGAAGTTTTGTTAGGGTTTGGCTTAAAGATGCCGAAAATAGCTCTCAACATCGTGAAAGTTGGCATGCAGTCTTATCGTGCAAATGTGTATTTAAATCTATGATTAAATTTTAATTCCAAGAAATTGGTTAAAAGTGAAACTCTGTTGTGCACGTTTTTATGTGTGACTCTTAAATGGGTATCTAAATCTACTTTAAAATTTGATTTCTAAGAAATTGGAAAAAAAGTGCAACATTTTAGGCCTTGGTTCGACCAAGTTTGACCAAGCTCCAAAATAGCTCGAAATCCCCTGAAAGTGTGTATGCATGGTTATCTCTTAAATGGGTACCTAAATTCTCTTTCAAATTTTGCTTACAAGAAAGTCGAAAAAATAGCATCTCTTAGACCTTTGCTTGACCAACCTTGAATAATGACCAAAATAACTTCGAACATCGTGAAAGTTGGTGTGCATTGTTATCTACCAAATGCTAAGATAAATCTATGATCAAATTTTAATTCTGAGAAATTACTCAAAAGTGAAATGCTATTGTATGGTTTTGCTGAGGTTGGGATTAAAGGGGGTGAAATATTTTGGAACGTCTCGAAATTTCGCCTGCACGCTTGTCTATGAAATGGGCATTCAAATTTATGATCAAATTTCAATTATATGAAACTGCTCAAAAGTGAAACTTCGTCATGCTTTTTCGCTAGGGTTGGGCTTAAAGGTTGTCAAAATAGCTTAGAATGTTGTGAAAGTTGGCGTGCATACTTGTTTATGTAATAGGCATCCAAATCTATGATCAAGTTTCAATTCTTAGAAGTTGGTCAAAAGCAAAACTCCATTGTGCGGTTTTGTTAGGGTTTAGCTTAAAGGCGTCGAAAATAACACTGAACATCATGAAAGTTGGCATGCACTCTTATCTTCCAAATGCACATCTAAATCTATGCTCAAATTTTAATTCCGAGAAATTTGTCAAGAGTGAAACTCCGTCATGCGGTTTCGCTAAGATTGGGGTTACAGGGGGTGAAAATAGCTCGAAACATTGCGAAAGTTGGAGTGCACGGTTATCTATCAAACGGGCATCCAAATCTATGATCAAATTTCAATTCTGAGAAATTAGTCAGAAGTGAAACTCTGTCGTTCATTTTTGCTAGAGTTGGGCTCGAAGGGGTCCAAATAGCTTGGACCATTGCAAAAGTTGGCGTGCACGTTTTTATATCAAATGGGCATCCAAATCTATGATCAAATTTCAACTTCGAGAATTTGGTAAAAAGTGAAACTCCATCATTCGATTTTGCTAAGGTTTGCTAAGGAGGGGAAAAAGGATTTGAGAAATCGGAAACAAATGCAACCTTTTATGTCTTGGTTTCACCAAACTTTCCTAAGGTCCAAAATAGCTCGAAATCCCCTGAAATTTTGTATGCGTGGTTATCTCTCAAACGGGTACCTAAATTCTCTTTCAAATTTCAATTACAAGAAAGCCAAAAAAATAACATCTCTTAGACCTTTACTTGACCAACCTTGATAACGACCAAAATAGCTCCGAACATCATGAAAGGTAGCATGAAATCTTATCTACCAAATGCGCTAATAAATCTATGATTAAATTTCAATTTTGAGAAATTAGTCAAACGTGAAACTCCATTTTGTGGTTTTGCTAAGGTTGGGCTTAAAGGGGGTGAAAATATTTTGGAATGTCTCAAAAATTTGCATGCACACTTGTTCATCAAATGGGCATCCAAATTTATGATCAAATTGAAATTCTAAAAACTGCTCGAAAGTGAAACTCCTTCATGCGGGTTCGACAAGGTTGGGCTTAAAGGGTGTCAAAATAGCTCGGAACGTTGTGAAATTTCGCGTGCATGCTTGTCTATCCAATATGCATCCAAACCTTTGATCAGGTTTCAATTCTAACAATTTGGTCAAAGCTGGACTGCATCGTGCATTTTTGTTATGGTTTGGCTTAAAGATGCCAAAAATAGCTCAACATCGGGAAAGTTGGCATGCACTCTTATCTTGCAAATGAGCATTTAAATCAATGATTAAATTTTAATAGCAAGAAATTGGTTAAAAGTGAAACTTAGTTGTGCAAGTTTTTATGTGTGCCTCTTAAATGAGTATCTAAATATACTTTTAAATTTGAATTCTAAGAAATTGGAAAAAAGTGCAACCTTTTAGGCCTTGGTTTGACAAAGTTTGACCAAGGTCCAAAATAGCTCGAAATCCCCTAAAAGTGTGTATGCATAGTTATCTCTCAAATGGGTACCTAAATTCTCTTTAAAATTTCACTTACAAGGAAGTCGAAAAAATAGCATCTCTTAGACCTTTGCTTGACCAACCTTGAATAATGACCAAAATAACTTTGAACATCGTGAAAGTTGGTGTGCACTGTTATCTACCAAATGCTAAGATAAATCTACGATCAAATTTTAATTCTGAGAAATTAGTCAAAAGTGAAACTCTGTTGTATGGTTTTGCTGAGGTTGGGATTAAAGGGGGTGAAATATTTTGGAACGTCTCGAAATTTCACATCCACACTTGTCTATAAAATGGACATTCAAATCTATGATCAAATTTCAATTATAAGAAACGACTCAAAAGTGAAACTTCGTCATGCGTTTTCGCTAGGGTTGGGATTAAAGGTGGTCAAAACAGCTTGGAACGTTGCGAAAGTCAGCGTGCATGCTTGTTTATCTAATGGTCATCCAAATCTATGATCAAGTTTCAATTCTTAGAAGGTGGTGAAAAGCGAAACTCCGGCGTGCAATCTTATCTTCCAAATGCACATCTAAATCTATGATCAAATTTTAATTCTAAGAAATTTGTCGAGAGTGAAACTCTGTCATGCGGTTTCGCTACGATTGGGGTTACAGGGGGTGAAAATAGCTCAAAACGTTGCGAAAGTTGGAGTGCCTGGTTATCTATCAAACGGGCATACAAATCTATGATCAAATTTCAATTCCGGGAAATTAGTCAGAAGTGAAACTCCGTTGTTCATTTTCACTAGAGTTGGGCTCGAAGGGTTCCAAATAGCTCGGACCATTGCAAAAGTTGGCGTGCAGGTTTTTATATCAAACGGGCATGCAAATCTATGATCAAATTTAAACTCCCAGAATTTGGTCAAAATTGAAACTCCATCATTCAATTTCGCTAACGTTTGGCTTAAAGGAAAAAGTGCAAGCTTTTAGGCCTTGATTTGACCAAGTATGAGAAAATTTGAATTCTGAGAAACTACTCAAAAGTGATACTATGTTGTGCGGTTTCACTAGGGTTGGGCTTAAAAGGGGTCAAAATAATAGCTCGAAATGTTGCAAAATTTGGCGTGCATGATTGTTTATCCAATGGGCAGCCAAATCTATAATTAAGCTTCTATTCTAAGAAGTACGTCAAAAGTGAAACTCGATCCTACAATTTTGTTAGTGTTTGGCTTAAAGGAGCTGAAAATAACTATGAACTTCGTGAAAGTTGGCGTGCACTCTTATCATCCAAATGTGCATCAAAAGAAATAATCAAATTTTAATTCCGAGAAATTTGTAATAAGTGAAACACCGTTGTGCGGTTTCACACATGTTGGGGTTAAAGGGGGTGAAAATAGCTCGAAAAGTCATTAAAGTCATGAAAGTTGGAGTGCATGCTTGTCTATCAAATGGGCATCCAAATCTATGATCAAATTTCAATTGTGAGAAAATTGTCAAAAGTGAAACTTTGTCGTGCATTTTCGCTAGAGTTCGGCTTAAAGCAGGTCCAAATAGCTCGAAACATTACAAAATTTGGCATGCACGCTTGTATATCAAACGGGTATCCAAATCTATGATCAAATTTCAATTCTGGGAATTTGGTCAAAAGTAAAACTCCGTCATGTGGTTTCACTAAGGTTTGGCTTAAAGGAGGGAAAAAGATCTCTAAACATCACCAAATTTGTCATGCACTCTTATCTACCAAATGGGCATCTAAATATATGATCATATTTCAATTCTAAGAAATTGGTCAAACGAGAAACTTTATCGTGCGCTTTCGCTAAGGTTGCACTTAAAGGGAGTGAAATAGATAAAAACATTGCGAAAGTTAGCGTGTACACTTGTTTATTGAAATGGGTACATAAATCTACTTTCAAATTTCACTTGTTAAAAAGACAACAAAAGTGCATATTTTCAGCTTTTGTTTGACCATCCTTGAATGAGGGCCAAAATAGCTCCAAATAGCATCAAAATAGGTGTCCATACCTATATTTGAAATGGGTATCTAAATCTACTTCAAAATGGGTATTTTATTAGGGTTTGGCTTAAATATGCCAAAAATAGCTCTCAACATTGTCTAAGTTGGCATGCACTCTTATCTTCCAAATGTGCATTTAAATATATGATTAAATTTTAATTCCAAGAAATTGGTTAAAAGTGAAACTCCGTTGTGCGGTTTCACCAAGGTTGGTGTTAAAGGGGGTGAAAATAGCTCGAAGTGTCACGAAAGTTGGAGTGCACCCTTCTCTATCAAATGGGCATCCAAATCTATGATCAAATTTCGATTCCAAGAAATTGGTGAGAAGTGAAACTTCGTCATGCATTTTCGCTAGAGTTGGGCTCAAAGAGGTCCAAATAGCTATGAACATTGCAAAATTTGGCGTGCACGTTTTTATGTCAAATGGACATCCAAATCTATGATCAAATTTCAACACCAAGAATTTGGTCAAAATTGAAACTCCATCATCTGTTTTCTCTAAGGTTTGGCTTAAAGGAGGGGAAAATAGCTCTAAACATCATGAAAATTTTCATGCACTCTTATCTACCTAGAAATCTCAAAAAATATGTGTGCACGCTTATCTACCAAATGGTCATATTGGCGTTATCGCTAAGGTTGCACTTAAAAGGACTGAAAATATCTTGAAACGTTACGAAAGTTGGCGTGTACGCTTGTTTATTGAAATGGGTACCTACATCCACTTTCAAATTTCAATACTAAAAAATTCAACAAAAGTGCATGTTTTCAACTTAGGTTTGACCATCCTTGATTAAGTGCCCAAATAGCTCCAAATCTCATAAAAATAGGTGTCAATTCCTATATTTGAAATAGGTATCTAAATCTACTTTAAAATTTGAATTTTGAGAAATTGGAAATAATGCAACGTTTTAGGCCTTGGTTTGACGAAGTTTGACCGATGTCGAAAATGGCTCGCAATCCCCAAAAATATACATGTATGCTTTATCTACCAAATGGACACCTAAATACAGTTTTAAATTTCAATTTTGAGAAATTCAAGAAAAGTGCATTTCTTAGAACTTCGTTTGACCAACCTTAACTAAGGGCTGAAATAACCTGAAATCTCACAAAAATATGTGTGAATACTTATCATTTGTATGTATGGTTATCTCTCAAATGGGTATGTAAATTTTCTTTCAAATTTCAATTATGAGAAAGTCAGAAAAATATGATCTCTTAGACCTTTGCTTGACCAGCCTTGAATAAAAACCAAAATAGCTCCGAACATCGTGAAATTTGGCATGCACTCTTATCTAGTAATTGCGTAGATAAATCTACGATCAAATTTTAATTCTGAGAAATTGGTCAAAAGTTAAACTCCCTTGTGTTGTTTTGCTAAGGTTGGGGTTAAAGCGAGTGAAAATATTTCGTAACGTCATGAAATTTCATGTGCAATCTTGTCTCTCAAATGGACATCCAAATCTATGAGCAAATTTCAATTCTCTGAAACTGCTCAAAAGTGAAACTCTGTCGTGCGGTTTCACTATGGTTGGGCTTAAAAGTGGTCAAATAATAGCTCGAAACGTTGCAAAATTTGGCGTGCATGATTGTTTATCCAATGGGCATCCAAATCTATGATCAACTTTCCATTCTAAGAAGTACGTCAAAAGTTAAACTACATCGTACAGTTTTGTTACGGTTTGGCTTAAAGGATCTGAAAAGAACTCTGAACATTGTGAAACTTGGCATGCACACTTATCATCCAAATGTGCATCAAAAGATATCATCAAATTTTAATTCCAAGAAATTTGTAAAAAGTGAAACTCTGTCGTGCGGTTTCTTAAAGGTTGGGGTTAAAGGGGGTGAAAATAGCTTGGAACATCATGAAAGTTGGAGTGCATGCTTGTCTATCAAATGGCCATCCAAATCTATGATCAAATTTCAATTGCGAGAAAATTGTCAAAAGTGAAACTTCGTCGTGCATTTTCGCTAGAGTTCGGTTTAAAGCGGGTCCAAATAGCTTGAAACATTGCAAAATTTGGTGTGCAGGCTTATATATCAAATGGGCATCCAAATCTATGATCAAATTTCAATTATAGGAATCTGGTCAAAAGTGAAACTCCGTCATGCGATTTCGCTAAGGTTGCACTAGCTCGGAACGTCACAAAAGTTAGTGTGTACGCTTGTTTATTGAAATGGGTACCTAAATCCACTTTCAAATTTCACTTTTGAAAAAGTCAACAAAAGTGCATCTTTTCAACTTTTGTTTGACCATCCCTAAATGAGGGCCAAAATAGCTCCAAATCTCGTAAACATAAGCATCCATGCCCATGTTTGAAATGGGTATCTAAATCTACTTTAAAACTTGAATTTTCAGACAATGGAAAAATTGCAACATTTTAGGCCTTGGTTTGACAAAGTTTGACCGAGGTCCAAAATGGCTCGCAATCCCAAAAAATACTACATGTAGGGATTATCTCTCAAATGGGTACCTAAATACAGTTTCAAATTCCAATTTCGAGAAAGTCAAGAAAAGTGCATTTCTTAGAACTTGATTTGACCAACCTTAACTAAGTGCTGAAATAACTTGAAATTCGTAAAAATATGTGTGCCTCTCAAATGGGTATCTAAATCTACTTTTTAATATGTGTGCCTTTGTTTGACAATCCTTGATTAAGGGCCAAAATAGCTCCAAATCTCATAAAAATAGATGTCAATGCCTATATTTGAAATGGGTATCTAAATCTACTTTAAAATTTTAATTTTGAGAAACTGGAAATAATGCAACGTTTTAGGCCTTGGTTTGACGAAGTTTGATCGATGTCCAAAATGGCTCGCAATCCCCAAAAAATATACATGTATGCTTTATCTACCAAATGGATACCTAAATACAGTTTCAAATTTCAATTTCAAGAAAGTCAAGAAAAATGCATTTCTTAGAACTTTGTTTAACCAACCTTAACTAAGGGCTGAAATAACCCGAAATCTCACAAAAATATGTGTGCACGCTTATCTCTTAAATGGGTATCTAAATATACTTTTACATTTGATTTCTAAGCAATTGGAAAAAATTGCAAGCTTTTAGGCCTTGGTTTGACCAAGTTTGACTAAGGTCCAAACTAGCTCGAAATCCCCTTAGAGTTTGTATGTACGGTTATCTCTCAAATATTGGTATCTAAATTCTCTTTCAAATTTCAATTATGAGAAACTCAGAAAAATATGATCTCTTAGACCTTTGCTTGTCCAGCGTTGAATAATGAACAAAATAGCTCTGAACATCACGAAATTTGGCATGCACTCTTATCTACCAAATGCGCAGATAAATCTACGATCAAATTTTTATTCTGAGAAATTGGCCAAAAGTGAAACTCCCTTGTCTTGTTTTGCTAAGGTTGGGCTTAAAGGGGGTGAAAATATTTCGCAACATCATGAAATTTCATGTGCAATATTGTCCATCAAATGGACATCCAAATCTATGAGCAAATTTCAATTCTAAGAAACTGCTCAAAAGTGAAACTCTGTCATGCGGTTTCACTAGCGTTGGGTTTAAAAGGGGTCAAAATAATAGCTCGAAACATTGCAAAATTTGGCGTGCATGCTTGTTTATCTTATGGGCATCCAAATCTATGATCAAGTTTCAATTCTTAGAAGTTGGTCAAAAGGGAAACTCCATAATGCGGTTTTGTTGGGGTTTGGATTAAAGGAGTCAAAAATAACTCTGAACATCATGAAAGTTGGTGTGCACTCTTATCTTCCAAATGCACATTTAAATCTATGATCAAATTTTAATTCCAAGAAATTGGGAAAGAGTGAAACTCCGTCATGCAGTTTCTCTAAAAGATTAGGGTTAAAGGGGTTGAAAGCTCAAAAAGTTACAAAAGTTGGACTGCACGGTTATCTATCAAACGGGCATCCAAATCTATGATCAAGTTTCAATTTTGAGAAATTGGTCAGAAGTGAAACTCCGTCATGCATTTTCGCTAGAGTTAGGATCGAAGGGGTCCAAATAGCTCGGACCATTGCAATAGTTGGCATGCACATTTTTACATAAAATGGGCATCCAAATCTATGATCAAATTTCAACTCTGAGAATTTGGTCAAAAGTGAAACTCCATCATTCGATTTCGCTAAGGTTTGGCTTAAAGGAAGGGAAAATGGCTCTGAGAAATTGGGAACAAATGCAACCTTTTAGCCTTGGTTTCACCAAGTTTGCTTGAGGTCCAAAATAGCTCGAAATCCCCTGAAAGTTTTTATGCATGGTTATCTATCAAATGGGTACCCTAAATTCTCTTTCAAGTTTCAATTACAAGAAAGCCGAAAAAATAACATCTCTTGGACCTTTACTTGACCAACCTTGAATAACGACCAAAATAGCTCCGAACATCATGAAAGTTAGCATGCACTCTTATCTACCAAATTTGCCAATTAATCTATGATTAAATTTTAATTTTGAGAAATTAGTCAAATGTGAAACTTCGTTCTGCGGTTTTGCTAGGGTTTGGCTTAAAGGGGGTTAAAATATTTTGGAATATCTCAAAATTTTGCATGCACCCTTGTTCATCAAATGGGCATCCAAATTTATGATGAAATTTAAATTCTAAGAAACTGCTCAAAAGTGAAACTCTGTCGTGCAGTTTTAGCAGGGTTGGTCTTAAAGGGGGTCAAAATATCTCGAAACATCGTGAAAGTTGGTGTGCATGCTTTTCTATCCAATATGCATCCTAACCTATAATCAAGTTTCAATTCTGAGAATTTTGTCAAAGCTGAGACTCCATCGTGCAGTTTTGTTAGGGTTTGGCTTAAAGATGCCGAAAATAGCTCTCAACATCATGAAAGTTGGCATGTACTCTTATCTTCCAAACGCGCATTTAAATCTAGATTAAATTTTAATTCCAAAAAATTGGTTAAAAGTGAAACTTCGTTGTGTGGTTTCTCCAAGGTTGGGGTTAACAGGGGTGAAAATAGTTTGTTGTGTCGCGAAGGTTGGAGTGCACACTTCTCTATCAAATGGGCATCCAAATCTATGATCAAATTTCAATTCCAAGAAATTGGTCAGAAGTGAAATCTTGTCATGCATTTTCGCTAGAGTTGGGCCCAAAGGGGTCCAAATAGCTCGAAACATTGCAAAAGTTGGTGTGCATGATTTTATATCAAACGGACATCCAAATATATGATCAAATTTCAACTCCGAGAATGTGGTCAAAAGTGAAACTCCATTATTCGATTTCGCTAAGGTTTGGCTTAAAGGAGGGGAAAATAGCTCTGAACATGATGAAATTTTTCATGCACTCTTATCTAACTAGAAATATCACAAAAATATGTGTGCACACGTATCTACCAAATGGGCATATCGGCACTTTCGCTAAGGTTGCACTTAAAGGGAGTGAAAATAGCTTGGAACGTTACGAAAGTTGGCATGTACGCTTGTTTATTGAAATGGGTACCTAAATCCACTTTAAAATTTCAATTCTAAAAAAGTCAACAAAAGTGCATATTTTCAACCTTGGTTTCACCTTCCTTGATTGAGGCCCAAAATAGCTCCAAATCTCATAAAAATAGGCGTCAATGCCTATATTTGAAATGGGTATCTAAATCTACTTTAAAATTTGAATTTTGAGAAATTGGAAAATAGCTCTCAACATCATGAAATTTTTCATGCACTCTTATCTAACTAGAAATCTCACAAAAATATGTGTGCACACTTATCTACCAAATGGGCATATCGGCGCTTTCGCTAAGGTTTCACTTAAAGGGAGTGAAAATAGCTCGAAACGTTACGAAAGTTGGCATGTACGCTTGTTTATTGAAATGGGTACCTAAATCCACTTTCAAATTTCAATTCTGAAAAAGTCGACAAAAGTGCATATTTTCAACCTTGGTTTCACCTTCCTTGATTAAGGGCCAAAATAGCTCCAAATATCATAAAAATAGGTGTCAATTCCTATATTTGAAATGGGTAACTAAATCTACTTTAAAATTTGAATTTTCAGAAATTGGAAATAATGCAACGTTTTAGGCCTTGGTTTGACGAAGTTTGACCAATGTCGAAAATGGCTCGCAATCCCCAAAAAATATGCATCTATGATTTATCTACCAAATGGATACCTAAATACAATTTCACATTTCAATTTAGAGAAAGTCAAGAAAAGTGCATTTCTTAGAACTTCGTTTGACCAACCTTAACTAAGGGCTGAAATAACCCGAAATCTCACAAAAATATGTGTGCATGGTTTTCTCTTAAATGGGTATCTAAATATACTTTTACATTTGATTTCTAATAAATTGGAAAAAAGTGAAAGCTTTTAGGCCTTGGTTTGACCAAGTTTGACTAAGGTAAAAAATAGCTCGAAATCCCCTCAGAGATTGTATGCATGGTTATCTCTCAAATGGGTATCTAAATTCTCTTTCAAATTTCGATTATGAGAAAGTTGGAAAAATATGAATTCTTAGACGTTTGCTTGACCAACCTTGAATAACGACCAAAATAGCTCTGAACATCGTGAAAGTTGGCATGCACTCTTATCTACCAAATGTGCAGATAAATCTACAATCAAATTTTAATTTTGAGAAATTGGTCAAAAGTGAAACTCCCTTGTGTATTTTAGCTAAGGTTGGGCTTAAAGGGGGTGAAAATATTTCACAACATCGTTAAAATTTATGTGAAAGCTTGTCTATCAAATGGACATCCAAGTCTATGAGCAAATTTCAATTCTAAGAAACTGCTCAAAAGTGAAACTCTGTCGTGCGGTTTCACTAGGGTTGGGCTTAAAAGGGGTCAAAATAATAGCTTGGAACGTTGCAAAATTTGGCGTGAATGATTGTTTATCAAATGGGCATTCAAATTTATGATCAAGTTTCCATTCTAAGAAGTACGTCAAAAGTGAAACTCCATCGTACATTTTTTTTAAGGTTTGGCTTAAAGGAGCTGAAAATAACTCTGAAGATCTGAAAGTTGGCGTGAGAACTGCACACTTATCATCCAAATGCGCAACAAAAGATATGATCAAATTTTAATTTCAAGAAATTTGTAAAAAGTGAAACTCCGTCGTGCGGTTTCACAAAGGTTGGGGTTAAAGGGGGTGAAAATAGCTTGGAATGTCGTGAAAGTTGGAAGCACGCTTGTCTATAAAATGGGAATCCAAATCTATGATCAAAATTCAATTGCGAGAAAATTGTCAAAAGTGAAACTTCGTCATGCATTTTCGCTAGATTTATGCTTAAAGCGGGTCCAAATAGCTCAAAACATTGCAAAATTTGGCATGCACGCTTGTATATCAAACGGGCATCCAAATCTATGATCAAATTTCAATTCTAGGAATTTGGTCAAAAGTGAAACTCCATCATGCGGTTTCGCTTAAAGGAGGGAAAAAGAGATTTGAACATCACTTAATTTGGCATGCACTCTTATCTACCAAATGGGCATCTAAATCTATGATCATATTTCAATTCTAAGAAATTGATCAAAAGAGAAACTTTATCGTGCTAAGGTTGCACTTAAAGGAAGTGAAATAGCACAGAAGGTCGTGAACGTTAGCATGTACGCTTGTTTATTGAAATGGGTACCTAAATCCACTTTCAAATTTCACTTTTGCTAAAGTCAACAAAAGTGCATCTTTTCAACTTCTGTTTGACCATACTTGAATGAGGGCCAAAATAGCTCCAACTCTCATAAAAATAGGTGTCCATGCCTATCTTTGAAATGGGTATCTAAATCTACTTTAAAATTTGAATTTTCAAAAAATGAAAAAAATGCAACGTTTTAGGCCTTAGTTTGACGACGTTTGACCGAGGTCCAAAATGGCTCGCAATCCCAAAAAACTCTACATGTAGGGATTATCTCTCAAATGGGTACCTAAATTCTCTTTCAAATTTCTATTACAAGAAAGTTGAAAAAATAGCATCTCTTAGACCTTTGCTAGACCAACCTTGAATAACGACCAAAATAACTTCGAACATCGTGAAAGTTGGTGTGCACTGTTATCTACCAAATGCTAAGATAAATCTACGATCAAATTTTAATTCTGAGAAATTAGTCAAAAGTGAAACTCTGTTGTATGGTTTTGCTGAGGTTGGGATTAAAGGGGGTGAAATATTTTGGAACATCTCGAAATTTCACGTGCACGCTTGTCTATCAAATGGGAATTCAAATCTATGATTAAATTTGAATTATAAGAAACTGCTCAAAAGTGAAACATCGTCATGCATTTTCGCTAGGGTTGGGCTTAAAGGTGGTCAAAATAGATTGGAACATTGCGAAAGTTGGCGTGCATGCTTGTTTATCTAATGGGCATGCAAATCTATGATCAAGTTTCAATTCTTAGAAGTTGGTCAAAAGGGAAACTCCATCGTGCGGTTTTGTTAGGGTTTGGCTTAAAGGAGTCGAAAATAACTCTGAACATCGTGAAAGTTGGCGTGCACTCTTATCTTCCAAACGCACATCTAAATATATGATCAAATTTTAATTCCGAAAAATTGGTCAAGAGTGAAACTCCGTCGTGCTGTTTCTCTAAGTTGGGGTTAAAGGGGGTGAAAATAGCTCAAAAAGTCACAAAATTTGGAGTGCACGGTTATCTATCAAACAAGAACCCAAATCTATGATCAAATTTCAATTCTGAGAAATTGGTCAGAAGTGAAACTTCGTCATGCATTTTCGCTAGAGTTGGGCTCGAAGGGGTCCAAATAGCTCGGACCATTGCAATACTTGGAGTGCACGTTTTTATATCAAACGGGCATCCAAATCTATGATCAAATTTCAACTCTGAGAATTTGGTCAAAAGTGAAACTCCATCACTCGATTTTGCTAATGTTTGGCTTAAAGGAGGGGAAAATGGCTTTGAGAAATTGGAAACAAATGCAACCTTTAAGCTTTGGTTTCACCAAGTTTTCCTAACGTCCATAATAGCTCGAAATCGACTGAAATTTTTTATGCATAACCGTTATCTCTCAAATGGGTACCTAAATTCTCTTTCAAATTTCAATTACAAGAAAGCTGAAAAAATAACATCTCTTAGACCTTTACTTGACCAACCTTGAATAACAACCAAAATAGCTCCGAACATCATGAAAGTTAGCATGCACTCTTATCTACCAAATGCGCCGATAAATCTACTATTAAATTTTAATTTTGAGAAATTGGTCAAACATGAAACTTTGTTGTGCAGTTTTGGTAGGGTTTGGCTTAAAGGGGGTGAAAATATTTTGGAATGTCTCAAAATTTTGCATGCATGCTTGTTCATCAAATGCGCATTCAAATTTATGATGAAATTTAAATTCTAAGAAACTGCTCAAAAGTGAAACTTTGTTGTGCGGTTTCGATAGGGTTGGGCTTAAAGGGGGTCAAAATATCTCGGAACCTCGCGAAAGTTGGCGTGCATGTTTGTCTATCCAATATGCATCCAAACCTATGATCAAGTTTCAATTCTGAGAATTTTGTCAAAGCTGAGACTCCATCGTGCAGTTTTGTTAAGGTTTGGCTTAAAGATGCCAAAAATAGATCTCAACATCATGAAAGTTGGCATGTACTCTTATTTTCCAACTAAGCATTTAAATCTAGACTAAATTTTAATTCCAAGAAATTGGTTAAAAGTGAAATTTCGTTGTACGGTTTCGCCAAGGTTGGGGTTAAAGGCGGTGAAAATAGCTCGTTGTGTCGCGAAAGTTGGAGTGCACACTTCTCTATCAAATGGGCATCCAAATCTATGATCAAATTTCAATTCTGAGAAATTGCTCAGAAGTGAAACTCTGTTGTGCATTTTCACTAGAGTTGGGCTTAAAGGAGTCCATATAGCTCGAAACATTGTAAAAGTTGGCGTGCACACTTTTATATCAAATGGGCATCCAAATATATGATCAAATTTAAACTCTAAGAATTTGGTCAAATTAGAAACTCCATCATTCAATTTCGCTAAGGTTTGGCTTAAAAGAGGAGAAAATAGTCTGAACATCACGAAATTTTTCATGCACTCTTATCTAGCTAGAAATCTCACAAAAATATGTGTGCATATTATCTCCCAAATGGGCATATTAGCGCTTTCGCTAAGGTTGCACTTAAAGGGAGTGAAAATAGCTCGGAACGTTATGAAAGTTGGCGTGTACGCATGTTTATTGAAATGGGTACCTAAATCCACTTTCAAATTTCAATTCTGAAAAAGTCGACAAAAGTGCATATTTTCAACCTTGGTTTGACCATCCTTGATTAAGGGCAAAAATAGATCCAAATCTCATAAAAATAGGTGTCAATGCCTATATTTGAAATGGGTATCTAAATCTACTTTAAAATTTGAATTTTGAGAAATTGGAAATAATGCAACGTTTTAGGCCTTGGTTTGACGAACTTTGATCGATGTCCAAAATGGCTCGCAATCCGCAAAAAAAATACATGTATGCTTTATCTACCAAATGGATACCTAAATACAGTTTCAAATTTCAATTTCGAGAAACTCAAGAAAAGTTCATTTCTTAGAACTTCGTTTGACCAACCTTAACTAAAGGCTGAAATAACCCGAAATCTCACAAAAATATGTGTACACGCTTATCTCTTAAATGGGTATCTAAATATACTTTTACATTTGATTTCTAAGTAATTGGAAAAAAGTGCAAGCTTTTAGGCCTTGGTTTGACCAAGTTTGACTAAAGTCCAAAATAGCTCGAAATGCCCTCAGAGTTTGTATGCATGGTTATCTCTCAAATGGGTATCTAAATTCTCTTTCAAATTTCAATTATGAGAAAGTTGGAAAAATATGATCTCTTAAACCTTTGCTTGACCAGCCTTGAATAATGACCAAAATAGCTCCGAACATCGTGAAAGTTGGCATGCACTCTTATCTACCAAATGCGCAGATAAATCTACGATCAAATTTTAATTCTGAGAAATTGGTCAAAAGTGAAACTCCCTTGTGTACTTTTCCTAAGGTTGGGCTTAAAGGGGGTGAAAATATTTCGCAACATCGTGAAAGTTTATGTGCAAGATTGTATATCAAATGGACATCCAAATCTATGAGAAAATTTCAATTCTGAGAAATTGCTCAAAAGTGAAACTCTATCGTGCGGTTTCACTAGGGTTGGGATTAAAAGGGGTCAAAATAATAGCTCGAAACGTTGCAAAATTTGGCGTGAATGATTGTTTATCCAATGGGCATCCAAATCTATGATCAAGTTTCCATTCTAAGAAGTACGTCAAAAGTGAAACTCCATCATACAGTTTTGTTAGGGTTTGGCTTAAAGGAGCTGAAAATAACTCTAACCATTTGAAAGCTAGTGTGTACACTTATCATCCAAATGCGCATCAAAAGATATGATCAAATTTTAATTTCGACAAATTTGTAAAAAGTGAAACTCCGCCGTGCGGTTTCGCAAAGGTTGGGGTTAAATGGGGTGAAAATAGCTTGGAACGTCGCAAAAGTTGGAGTGCACGCTTGTCTATCAAATGGGCATCCAAATCTATGATCAAATTTCAATTACGAGAAAATTGTCAAAAGTGAATCTTCGTCGTGCATTTTCGCTATATTTCAGCTTAAAGCGGGTCCAAATAGCTCAAAAAATTGCAAAATTTGGCATGCACGCTTGTATATCAAACGCGCATCCAAATCTATGATCAAATTTCAATTCTGGGAATTTGGTCAAAAGTGAAACTCCATCATGCAGTTTCACTTAAAGGAGGGAAAAAGAGCTCTAAACATCACTAAATTTGGCATGCACTCTTATCTACCAAATGGGCATCTAAATCTATGATCATATTTCAATTCTAAGAAATTGGTCAAAAGAGAAACTTTATCGTGCTAAGGTTGCACTTAAAGCGAGTGAAATAGCTCGAAAGGTCGTGAACGTTAGCGTGTACGCTTTTTTATTGAAATGGGTACCTAAATCCACTTTCAAATTTCACTTTTTCTATAGTCAACAAAAGTGCATCTTTTCAACTTTTGTTTGACCATCCTTGAATGAGGGCCCAAATAGCTCCAAATCTCATAAAAATAGGTGTCCATGCCTATCTTTGAAATGGGTACCTAAATCTACTTTAAAATTTGAAGTTTCATAAAATGGAGAAGATTCTACGTTTTAGGCCTTGGTTTGACGAAGTTTGACTGAGGTCTAAAATGGCTCGCAATCCCAAAAAACTCTACATGTAGGGATTATCTCTCAAATGGGTACCTAAATAGAGTTTCAAATTTCAATTTCGAGAAAGTCAAGAAAATTGTATTTCTTAGAACTTGGTTTGACCAACCTTAACTAAGAGCCGAAATAACTCGAAATTCACAAAAATATGTGTGCCTACTAAATGGGTATCTAAATCTACTTTTAAATTTGATTTCTAAGAAATTGGTGTTAGAATAATCAACCCATAGTATTTACCCACTTAGACATTAATTCATTTATTTTTGTCTTATTTTCCTAGTCCATGAGTCCCACCATGTGCAAGTTGCTAATTGCCTATCCATAGAGGTCAAACTTGCCATATTTGACTCATGTAGCGCTTGGGAAAGCCTTAGGAATCAAATATGCTTTATTCCTGGCCTCCTAGGCACCTATCTGCTTTTTCTGCTTTATTCCCTGCTTTTTCAGTGTTTTAAGGCACATAGGAAAGCAAGACTAGGTGAGGTGAATCAGCTTTGTTGCCTCTTCCTCCTCCACTCTTTCCTCCATGCAAAAGCATGTATGAGCTGCCATTCCACCACTCATTAGCTTGCCCATGCACCCTTGCCAATTCGTGAGCCTCATGACAGATTTGGGATCATCTTTTTACACTTATGGGGGATTTGCCTATTTTGGGTAAGCCTGCTTTATGCTAGCTTTGGATGCCTCCTTATGCATTCAACCTATTGATGTATTCTATATATTCAGCAACCTATGTTATTACAGGGTTGGCTATTGTACACTGAGTTAATATAATTTTGTGTTAGAGCTCCATTTTCAGTCTCCATTGTTGACAATTTTGCATGATCAATTGTAATTTGTTGTGAGTGAAATTAATCTATTGCTGGTCAGAATTTATACATGGTATCAGAGCCATTGTAGGTTATTAATCTCCTTCAAAAATTGTTTTGAGGGTTCGACATCAAGACTGGGAGCCTTCTATTGATAGCCGGGACAGATTTTCTAAAGCTATGGATTCACAGAAAACTATCTTGACTCCCTTCAACTATTTTGAATGGAAAGCAGAGATGGAGATCTTGTTGAGAGTGAAAGGCCTCTATAGGGTGACTATGGCAACAGAATCAGAGCCCAATGCAGCTGCAGAGAAGATCAAATGGCACAATCGGAGAGATGAGGCTTATGGCCTCCTATGTCTCAGTATTTCCCGAGACCTCCTTTTCCATCTCGATGGATTAACTTCACCGGATCAAGTATGGGAGAAGCTGTCTGAGCTCTTTGGAAAGATAGATGAGATGAGGGGACATCAGATCGAAAATGAGCTGATTTCTCTGAGTCCCAACAGCTTTGAATCCCTGTAGCTATATTTCTCCAAGTTCAAAGCACTAGTTTTGCAGCTGAAGCAGTGTGGTATCGAAAAGAAAGATGATCAGCTCGTATTGGCCATCCTATCGAAGATAGGACCTGACTACTCAGTCCTTGTTTCGACCTTCTATGCCACAAAACTCACAGCTCGAACCTGGAAGATGCCTAGCCTTGCTGATTTCATGGAATCTCTCACACAAGAACAAGACAAGCTAGTGATGATGGGCACCATCAAACCTTCCAAAGACCAAGCTCTAGTTGCTGGAGATTCGAGGGTGGATTCTAAAAGAAAAAAGAAAGCTAAAAAGCCACCTGAGCAAAGAAGAGACAAGAAGCAGTCTCCGGAGGATAAACAAGGTCCCAAGAAAAATACCCAGAAGAAGAAAAACAAAGGTGATATGAACAAGTGCTCATACTGTTCGAAGGGCAATCACACTGAAAGCTCTTGTATGAAAAAGCAGATTGATATGCTGACCAA
Organism: Pseudotsuga menziesii; assembly: GCA_001517045.1. Classification (NCBI taxonomy): domain Eukaryota; kingdom Viridiplantae; phylum Streptophyta; class Pinopsida; order Pinales; family Pinaceae; genus Pseudotsuga; species Pseudotsuga menziesii. Next base: position 283,078 of record LPNX010630964.1, read on the forward strand.
TCTCCTAGAGAAGAATGGCATCTCCCTTCCGATGACAGAGAGAGAGTTCATGCTCTAGTTGCTGGCACATCAAGCTCACCCAGTTTTATCATAGATTCTGGAGCTTCAAGACACATGGTTTCGACTAAGGAGGCCTTCTCCTCACTGGATATGTCGAAAGGACCATCATGGTAACTTCAACAATGTGCTGTATGTCTCTGGTATCGCCTCCAACCTTCTATCAATGTACCAGATGACCCACACTGGGTCTCCTAAGAAATTCATATTCTCACCAGATGAAGTTGAGATCACAGAAATCTCAAGTGGAAGAATCATTGCAAAAGGAGTAGCGAATCATACCCAAAAGGTATACATGTTTTCACACTTCCTGCCTTACTCAAACCCCTCTTCTCTTCTTATCCATGCTAATGAAGCTAGAAAGCTATGGCATGAAATATTTGGCCATTTAAATTACAAGTATTTGTCTGATCTTAGTGAGAAAGATATGGTCATAGGGTTGCCCATGATAAAATTTTCCAAAGGAGTTTGCCAAGGCTGTATCCTAGGAAAACACCCAGAGCACAAATTTGAGAAAGCCAGCCATGAGAGAACCTCTGCACCCCTCGAGCTGATTCACAGTGATGTTGCTGGCCCATTCCCTCATATGTCCATGAGTCAGGCCAAATATGCATTGACCTTTATTGATGATTTTTCCAGGTATTGTTGGGTTCACTTCATGAAACACAAGTCAGAAGTTTTTGGCCTATTCAAAATCTTCAAGGCTTTGGTTGAAAACTAGTGTGGAAGAAAACTCAAGGTACTCAGGTCTGAAAATGGTGGTGAGTATGTCAATATTGAGTTTATTAACTATTGTGCAGATGCAGGTATTCAGATGCAGCATTCTATCCCCTACACACCACAGCAAAATGGTGTTGTTGAGAGGAAGAACAGATCACTGAAGGAGATGGCAACATGCATGATGGAGGCCAAAACTTTTCCACCAAAGTATTGGGATGAAGCTATCAACTGTGCAGCCTATATTCAGAATAGGGTTCCTCACAAACAGTTGGATGGCATGACTCCTTTCGAAGCATGGAGTGGGCACAAGCCAGATGTGACCCATTTCAGGATTTTTTGGCTCAAAGGCATGGGCTAGAATTCCGACATAGAAGAGGAAGGCTTTGCAGCCCCAAAGCCAAGAGTGTCTTTTTGTGGGATACTCTGAAGATTCAAAAGGGTACACGTTGATAAACTTGAACACAAACAAAGCCTTCATTGAAAGGTGTGTTCAGTTTGAAGAAGAACCCCTTGCAGATGTGGAAATTGGTGAAGCCTCTTCACCACCTGAACCTCAAGAAGTAAGTAAAAAGTTTGTTGAACATGCTGATTCTGATTTGTCTGATGGAGATGAGTTTATTGCAGACCCAAACAGCCCCACAAGGCCTAAATGGGCAGCCAAGACACTACATGCAGCAGGACAGTTAGCTGGGGATCCCAATGACCCAAGGAGGACTAGATCTCAATTTGAGAGTGGTCTGTGCATGAAGGATCCTGAGTTTGCTAAAATATGTTATTTGATGGTGGAGTCTGATCCTAAAACATATGAAGAAGCAGCAGGAGATACAATATGGCAAGCTGCCATGAATGAGGAGTTCAACTCGCTACAGAAGAGCAACACATGGGAGCTAGTGGATCTTCCTCCAGGGAGAAAACTAGTACAGTGTAAGTGGGTCTATAAGAACAAATTTGCTGCTGATGGTTCACCACTGAAGTACAAGGATATATTGGTAGCTAAAGGCTACTCACAGGTTCATGGCATTGATTACATTGAGACTTTTTCCCCAGTGGCAAAGATGGATTCAATCAGGCTAGCTCTAGCCATTGCAGCATCAAGGCAATGGGAGGTACATCATATGGATGTAAAATGTCCCTTTCTGAATGGTGATCTCACTGAGGAGATATATATGCAGCAGCCCCAAGGTTTTTCTACTGACCATTCTCTTGTGTGCAGGTTGAGAAATTCATTGTATGGGCTAAAGCAAGCCCCCAGGGCTTGGTATGCCAAGATAGATAGCTTCTTGCTATCTCTGAATTTTGTTCGGTGCAAATCAGATTCGAATGTCTATATGAAGGTAATGAATGGTTCATTAATGATCATTGTGTTATATGTTGATGACCTCCTCATTACAGGAAGCTCACAGGCTAAGATTGCTTCCCTAAAAGGAGCTATGAACCAAGCC
>LPNX010630964.1:285700-474630 GCA_001517045.1 Pseudotsuga menziesii
AACCAGATACATTGAGATTCACATGCACTACATTAGAGAGCTTGTGCATGATGGCACCATTCACCTACTCTTCTGTTCATCTTCAGAACAAGTAGCTGATATCTTCACCAAAGCATTTTGTGAGAAGACCTTCAGCAATCTCAAATCACTACTGGGGATTGCTGATCATGCTGTCAAAGCATGAGTAGAGACAAGATTCTACAATTTTGTTTTACAGTCCATGTTTAAGGGAGGATTTTCCCAAGTTGGTTTTGCCTCTTTCCTTGTTTCATATGGACTTGCAGTATGTAAAAGGGTGACTAAGCCTTGTTGCTAGGCCCTATATTTTGATTTATTACTCATAAAGTCAGGTTTAAGGGGGGGTGTTAGAATAATCAACCCATAGTATTTACCCACTTAGACATTAATTCATTTGTTTTTGTCTTATTTGCCTAGTCCATGAGTCTCACCATGTGCAAGTTGCTAATTGCCTATCCATAGAGGACAAACTTGCCATATTTGACTCATGTAGTGCTTGGGAAAGCCTTAGGAATCAAATCTGCTTTATTCCTGGCCTCCTCGGCGCCTATCTGCTTTTTCTGCTTTATTCCCTGCGTTTTCAGTGTTTTAAGGCACATAGGAAAGCAAGACTAGGTGAGGTGAATCAGCTTTGTTGCCTCTTCCTCCTCCACTCTTTCCTCCATGCAAAATCATGTATGAGCTTCCATTCCACCACTCATTAGCTTTCCCATGTGCCCTTGCCAATTCGTGAGCCTCATGACAGATTTGGGATCATCTTTTTACACCTATGGGGGATTTGCCTATTTTGGGTAAGCCTGCTTTATGATAGCTTTGGATGCCTCCTTATGCATTCGAACTATTGATGTATTCTATATATTCAGCAACCTATGTTATTACAGGGTTGGCTATTGTACACTGAGTTAATATAATTTTGTGTTACAGCTCCATTTTCAGTCTCCATTGTTGACAATTTTGCATGATCAATTGTAATTTGTTGTGAGTGAAATTAATCTATTGCTGGTCAGAATTTCTACAATTGGACTTTTAGGCATTGGTTGGACGAAGTTTTACCAAGGTCCAAAATAGCTCGAAATCCCCTGAAAGTGTGTATGCATGGTTATCTCTCAAATGGGTACCTCAATTCTCTTTCAAATTTCAATTACAAGAAAGTCAGAAAAATAGCATCTCTTAGACCTTTGCTTTACCAACCTTGAATATGACCAAAATAAATTCGAACATCGTGAAAGTTGGTGTGCACTGTTATCTACCAAATGCTTGTTAGTTTTTGTACCTAGGCAGATGTTCCCTAGGTGACTTTATTGCCTAAGTCACTTAGAAGAGGGAAAAAGGTGACCCTCACATTAAATGTCATTTAATGAGACTTTATAAACATAAAGTCACTTTTTAATAAATTTAAGTGGGTGAGTATTTTTTATTTAAGTGATTTAAATAAAAGGGATTTTTACTCTCACTGAATCTCAACCATTGGATTGGATCTTTTTCCACCGTTGGATTAGAGACCCACTTAGGGTTTAGACAAAAAGACTGAGGGAGGCAAAGAGATTTTACTTTTCATTTTCCATGAGAAGGAAGAAGAGCTGAGAGAGAAGGAGGACGAGCTGGGGTTTTGGCACATTTCCCAAGAAAATTTATGCACAGAAATCGAGGAGTACAGGAGCATTGAACTCAGGCACAGAAACCAAGAGGAGAGTACGGCCTCTTTAATGTTGTACGGCTGCATTTATTTGCACAAAAATCGAGGAGAAGTACGGCTGCCTTTAATGCTGTATGACCTGCATTTATTTTCCTGCACAGAAATCAAGGAGATTTAAGTCTGTACGGCCTGCATTTATTGATGTACGGACGGCATTAATTCAGCACAGAAAACAAGGGTACGGCCCTGCATTAAATGCTGTATGGTTTTGCACAGAAATCGAGTGTACGGCCTGCATTTAATACCGTACGGTTGTCTCAGAAATTGAGGTGCTGTTCATGCACAGAAATCGAGACATTCTGCTGCTGGTCAAAAATCTGGGTTGAGATAAGTTGGAATTTTTGACTGTAAATTTAATGTCTGATTTTTCCTGAAGCTAATAATAATCTCTCTCCTCTCTCTGACTGGTTTTTCCCGTGGGGGTTTTTCCAGGGACTATTTGGCCAAAAATCTCTGAGTTAAAATTTATGGTGTGACTGTCCAAATGTGTTTTTCATCCTGTTAGTATTTTTACTGTGTGTTTATATTGCTCAGTATATTTTCTTAAGTAACTTACAGCCAATGCCAAACCGGCTGTAAGTGAAAACCACAAAATGTTCATATAAACCAGCATGCAGTAAAACTCAGATTTTCTACAATGCTAAGATAAATCTACTATCAAATTTTAATTCTGAGAAATTAGTGAAAAGTGAAACTCTGTTGTATGGTTTTGCTGAGGTTGGGATTAAAGGGGTTGAAATATTTTGGAATGTCTCGAAATTTTGCATGTAAGCTTGTCTATTAAATGGGCATTCAAATCTATGATCAAATTTAAATTATAAGAAACTACTAGAAAGTGAAACTCCGTCATGCGTTTTTGTTAGGATTGGGCTTAAAGCTGGTCAAAATAGCTTGGAACATTGTGAAAGTTGGTGCGCATGCTTGTTTATCTCATGGGAATCCAAATCTATGGTCAAGTTTTAATTCTTAGAAGTTGGTCAAAAGGCAAACTCCATCGTGCGATTTTGTTAGGGTTTGGCTTAAAGGAGTCTAAAATAACTCTGAACATCATGAAAATTGGTGTGTAGTCTTATCTTCCAAATGCACATCTAAGTCTCTGATCAAATTTTAATTCCAAGAAATCTGTCAAGAGTGAAACTTCGTCATGGGGTTTCTCTAAGATTGGGGTTAAAGGGGGTGAAAACAACTCAAAATGTCACGAAAGTTGGAGTGCACGGTTATCTATCAAACGGGCATCCAAATCTATGGTCAAATTTCAATTCTGAGAAATTGGCCAGAAGTGAAACTCTGTCGTGCATTTTCACTAGAGTTGGGCTCGAAGGGGTCCAAATATATCAGACCATTACAATAGTTGGCGTGCACGTTTTTATATCAAATGGGTATCCAAATCTATGATCAAATTTCAACTCTGAGAATTTGGTCAAAATTGAAACTCCATCATTCGATTTCTCTAAGGTTTGTCTTAAAGGAGGGGAAAATGGCTCTTAGAACTTGGAAACAAATGCAACCTTTTAGGCCTTGGTTTCACCAAGTTTGCCTAAGGTCCAAAATAGTTTGAAATCCCCTGAAAGTTTTTATGCGTGGTTATCTCTCAAATGGGTATCTAAATTCTCTTTCAAATTTGAATTACAAGAAAGCTGAAAAAATAACATCTCTTAGACCTTTACTTGACCAACCTTGAATAACGACCAAAATAGCTCCAAACATCATGAAATTTAGCATGCACTCTTATCTACCAAATGCGCCTATAAATCTACGATTAAATTTTAATTTTGAGAAATTGGTCAAACGTAAAAATCCGTTGTGTGGTTTTGCTAAGTTTGGGCTTAAAGGGGGTGCAAATATTTTGGAATGTCTCGAAAGTTTGCATGCATGCTTGTTCATCAAATGGGCATCCGAATTTATGATCAAATTTAAATTCTAAGAAACTGCTCAAAAGTGAAACTCCGTCGTGTGGTTTCGACAAGGTTGGGCTTAAAGGAAGTCAAAATAGCTCGGAACGTCGCGAAAGTTGGCGTGAATGCTTCTCTATCCAATATGCATCCAAACCTATGATCAAGTTTCAATTCTGAGAATTTTGTCAAAGATGAGACTCCATTGTGCAGTTTTGTTAGGGTTTGGCTTAAAGATGCCGAAAATAGCTCTCAACATCATGAAAGTTAGCATGTACTCTTATCTTCCAAATGTGCATTTAAATCTATGATTAAATTTTAATTCCAAGAATATGGTTAAAAGTGAAACTCCGTTGCGCGGTTTCACCAAGGTTGGGGTTAAAGGGGGTGAAAATAGCCTATTGTGTCGTGAAAGTTGGATTGCACACTTCTCTATCAAATGGGCATCCAAATCTGTGATCAAATTTAAATTCCAAGAAATTGGTCAGAAGAGAAACGCCGTTGTGCATTTTCGCTAGAGTTGGCTCAAAGGGGTCCAAATAGCTTGGAAAATTACAAAATTTGGCATGCACACTTTTATATCAAACGAGAATTCAAATCTATGATCAAAATTCAACTCCAGGAATTTGGTGAAAAGTGAAACTCCATCATTCGATTTCGCTAAGGTTTGGCTTAAAGGATGGGAAAATAGCTTTGAACATCACGAAATTTTTCATGCACTCTTATCTAACTAGAAATCTCACAAAAAGATGTGTGCACGCTTATCTACCAAATGGGATATCGGCGCTTTCGCTAAGGTTGCACTTAAAGGGAGTGAAAATAGCTCGAAACATTACGAAAGTTGGCATATACACTTGTTTATTGAAATGGGTACCTAAATCCACTTTTAAATTTCAATTCTAAAAAAGTCGACAAAAGTGCATATTTTCAACCTTGGTTTGACCATCCTTGATTACGGGCCAAAATAGCTCCAAATCTCATAAAAATAGGTGTCAATGCCTATATTTGAAATGGGTATCTAAATCTACTTTAAAATTTGAATTTTGAGAAATTGGAAATAATGCAACGTTTTAGGCCTTGGTTTGACGAAGTTTGACCGATGTCCAAAATGGCTCGTAATCCCCAAAAATATAAATGTATGCTTCATCTACCAAATGGATAGCTAAATACAGTTTCAAATTTCAATTTCGAGAAAGTCAAGAAAAGTGCATTCTTAGAACTTCGTTTGACCAACCTTAATTAAGGGCTGAAATAACAAGAAATCTCACAAAAATGTGTGCACGCTTATCTCTTAAATGGGTATCTAAATATACTTTTACATTTGATTTCTAATAAATTGGAAAAAAGTGCAAGCTTTTAGGCCAAGGTTTGACCAAGTTTGAATAAGGTCCAAAATAGCTTGAAATCCCCTTAGAATTTGTATGCATGGTTATTTCTCAAATGGGTATCTAAGTTCTCTTTCAAATTTCAATTATGAGAAAGTCGGAAAAATATGATCTCTTAGACCTTTGCTTGACCAACCTTGAATAATGACCAAAATAGCTACGAACATCATGAAAGTTGGCATGCACTCTTATCTACCAAATGTGCAGATAAATCTACGATCAAATTTTAATTCAGAGAAATTGGTCAAAAGTGAAACTCACTTGTGTTGTTTTGCTAAGGTTGCACTTAAATCAGGTGAAAATAGCTCGAAGTGTCACGAAATTTGGAGTGCACGCTTCTCTATCAAATGGGTATCCAAATCTATGATCCAATTTCAATTCCGATAAATTCGTCAGAAGTGAAACTCCGTCGTATGGTTTCACTACGGTTGGGCGAAAAAGGGGTCAAAATAATAGCTTGAAACGTTGCAAAATTTGGTGTGCATGACTGTTTATGCAATGGGCATCCAAATCTATGATCAAGTTTCCATTCTAAGAAGTACATCAAAAGTGAAACTCTATCGTACAGTTTTGTTAGGGTTTGGCTTAAAGGAGATTAAAATAACTCTGAACATCATGAAAGTTAGAATGCACACTTATCATCCAAATGCACATCAAAAGATATGATCAAATTTCGATTACGAGAATTTTGTAAAAGGTGAAACTCTGTCGTACGGTTTTGCAAAGGTTGGGGTTAAAGGGGGTGCAAATAGCTCGGAACGTTGCAAAAGTTGGAGTGCACGCTTTTCTATCAAATGGGCATCCAAATATATGATCAAATTTCAATTGCAAGAAAATTGTCAAAAGTGAAACTTCGTTGTGCATTTTGACTAGAGTTCAGCTTAAAGGGGGTCCAAATAGCTCGAAATATTTCAAAATTTGGCATGCACGCTTGTATATCAAATGGGCATCCAAATCTAAGATCAAATTTCAATTCTGGGAATTTGGTCAAAAGTGAAACTCCATCATGCAGTTTCACTAAGATTTGGCTTAAAGGAAGGAAAAAGAGCTTTGAACATCACTAAATTTGACATGTACTCTTATCTACCAAATGGGCATCTAAATCTATGATCATATTTCAATTCTAAGAAATTGGTCAAAAGAGAAACTTTATCATGCGCTTTCGCTAAGGTTGCACTTAAAGGGAGTAAACTAGCTCGGAACGTCACGAAAGCTAGCGTGTACGCTTGTTTATTGAAATCGGTACCTAAATCGACTTTCGAATTTCACTTTTGAAAAAGTAGACAAAAGTGCAAATTTTCAACCTTGGTTTGACCATTCTTGATTAAGGGCCAAAATGGCTCCAAATCTCATAAAAATAGGTGTCAATGCCTATATTTGAAATGGGTATCTAAATCTACTTTAAAATTTTAATTTTGAGAAACTGGAAATAATGCAACATTTTAGGCCTTGGTTTGATGAAGTTTGACCGATGTCCAAAATGGCTCGCAATCCCCAAAAAATATACATCTATGTTTTATCTACCAAATGGATACCTAAATATAGTTTCAAATTTCAATTTCGAGAAAGTCAAGAAAAGTGTATTTCTTAGAACTTCGTTTGACCAACCTTAACTAAGGGCTAAAATAACTCGAAATCTCACAAAAATATGTGTGCATGCTTATCTTTTAAATGTGTATCTAAATATACTTTTACATTTGATTTCTAAGAAATTGGAAAAAAGTGCAAGCTTTTAGGCCTTGGTTTGACCAAGTTTGACTAAGGTCCAAAATAGCTCGAAATCCCCTCAGAGTTTGTATGCATGGTTATCTCTCAAATGGGTATCTAAATTCTCTTTCAAATTTCAATTATGAGAAAGTCAAAAAAATATGATCTCTTAGACCTTTGCTTGACCAGCCTTGAATAGCGACCAAAATAGCTCCAAACATTGTGAAAGTTGGCATGCACTCTTATCTACCAAATGCCCAGATAAATCTACGATCAAATTTTAATTATGAGAAATTGGTCAAAAGTGAAACTCCCTTGTGTTGTTTTGGTAAGGTTGGGCTTAAAGCAGGTGAAAATATTTTGCAACATCGTGAAATTTCATGTGCAAGCTTGTCTATCAAATCGACATCCAAATCTATAAGCAAATTTCAATTCTGAGAACTGCTCAAAAGTGAAACTCTGTCGTGCGGTTTCACTACGGTTGGGCTTAAAAGGGGTCAAAATAATAGCTTGGAACGTTGCAAAATTTGGCGTGCATGATTCTTTATCCAACGGGCATCCAAATCTATGATCAAGATCCCATTCTAAGAAGTACATTAAAAGCAAAACTCCATCATACAGTTTTGTTAGGGTTTGTCTTAAAGGAGCTGAAAAAAACTCTGAACATCGTGAAAGTTGGCGTGCACACTTATCATCCAAATGTGCATCAAAAGATATGATCAAATTTTAATTCTGAGAAATTTGTAAAAGGTGAAACTCCATCATGGGGTTTTGCAAAGGTTTGGTTAAACGGGGCGAAAATAGCTCAGAACATCACAAAAGTTGGAGTGCGTGCTTGTCTATCAAATGGGCATCCAAATCTATGATCAAATTTCAATTGAGAGAAAATTGTCAAAAGTGAAACTTCGTTGTGCATTTTCTCTAGAGTTTGGCTTAAAGTGGGTCCAAATAGCTCGAAACATTACAAAATTTGGCGTGCACGCTTGTATATCAAATGAGCATCCAAATCTATGATCGAATTTCAATTCTGGGAATTTGGTCAAAAGTGAAACTTCGTCATGTGGTTTCGCTAAGGTTTGTTTTAAAGGAGGGAAAAAGAGCTCTGAACATCACTAAATTTGGAATGCACTCTTATCTACCAAATGGGCTTCTAAATCTATGATCATATTTCAATTCTAAGAAATTGGTCAAAAGAAAAACTTTGTCGTGCTAAGGTTGTAGTTAAAAGGAGTGAAATAGCTCGGAAGGTCGTGAAAGTTAGCATGTACACTTGTTTATTGAAATGGTTACCTAAACCCACTTTCAAATTTCACTTCTGAAAAAGTCCACAAAAGTGTATATTTTCAACTTTTGTTTGACCATCCTTGAATGAGGGCCAAAATAGCTCCAAATCTCATAACAATAGGTGTCCATGCCTATCTTTGAAATGGGTATCTAAATCTACTTTAAAATCTGAATTTTTAGAAAATGGAAAAAATGCAACGTTTTAGGCCTTGGTTTGACAAAGTTTGACCGAGCTCCAAAATGTCTCACAATCCCTAAAAACTCTACATGTAGGGATTATCTCTCAAATGGGTAGCTAAATACAGTTTCAAATTTTAATTTCGAGAAAGTCAAGAAAAGTGCATTTCTTAGAACTTGGTTTCACCAACCTTAATTAAGTGCCGAAATAACTTGAAATTCGCAAAAATATTTGTGCCTCTTAAAGAGTGTATGCATGGCTTGAACAAGTTTGACCAAGGTCCAAAATAGCTCGAAATCCCCAGAAAGTGTGTATGCATGGTTATCTCTCAAATGGGTACCTAAATTCTCTTTCAAATTTCAATTACAAGAAAGTCAGAAAAATAGCATCTCTTAGACCTTTCCTTGACCAACCTTGAATAACGACCAAAATAACTTATAACATCGTGAAATTTGTTGTGCACTGTTATCTACCAAATGCTAATATAAATCTATGATCAAATTTTAATTCTGAGAAATTAGTCAAAAGTGAAACTCTGTTGTATGGTTTTGTTGAGGTTGGGATTAAAGGGGGTAAAATATTTTGGAACATCTCAAAATTTCGCATGCATGCTTGTCTATCAAATGGGCATTCAAATCTATGATCAAATTTCAATTATAAGAAACTGCTCAAAAGTGAAACTTCGTCACTCGTTTTCGTCAGGGTTGGGCTTAAAGGTGGTCAAAATAGTTTGGAACATTACGAAAGTTAGTGTGCATGCTCGTTTATCTAATGGGCATCCAAATATATGATCAAGTTTCAATTCCTAGAAGTTTGTCAAAAGTGAAACTCCATCATGCCATTTTGTTAGGGTTTGGCTTAAAGGAATCGAAAATAACTCTGAACATCATGAAAATTGGTTTACACTCTTATCTTCCAAATGCACATCTAAATCTATGATCAAATTTTAATTCGAAGAAATTGGTCAAGAGTGAAACTCCGTCATGTGGTTTCTCTAAGATTGGGGTTAAAGGGGGTGAAAATAGCTCAAAATGTCATGAAAGTTGGAGTACACGGTTATCTATCAAACCGGCATCCAAATCTATGATCAAATTTCAATTCTGAGAAATTGGTCAGAAGTGAAACTTCGTCGTGCATTTTCGCTAAAGTTGGGCTCGAAGGGGTCCAAATAGCTCGGACCACTACAATACTTGGCGTGCACATTTTTATATCAAACGGGCATCCAAATCTATGATCAAATTTCAACTCTGAGAATTTGGTCAAAAGTGAAACTCCATTAGTCAAAAGTGGAAAATGGCTCTAAGAAATTGGAAACAAGTTTCACCAACTTTTCTGAAGGTCCAAAATAGCTCAAAATCCCTTGAAAGTTTTTATGCATGGTTATCTCTCAAATGGGTACCTAAATTCTGTTTCAAATTTCAATTACAAGAAAGCCAAAAAAAATAACATCTCTTAGACCTTTACTTGACCAACCTTGAATAACGACCAAAATAGCTACGAACATCATGAAAGTTAGCATGCACTCTTATCTACCAAATGCGCCGATAAATCTACGATTAAATTTTAATTTTTAGAAATTAGTCAAATGTGAAACTCTGTTGTGCGGTTTTTCTAGGGTTGGGATTAAAGGGGGTGAAAATATTTTGGAATGTCTCAAAATTTTGCATGCACACTTGTTCATCAAATCGGAATCCAAATTTATGATCAAATTTAAATTCTAAGAAACTGCTCGAAAGTGAAACTCCATCGTGCGGTTTCGACAAGTTTGGGCTTAAAGGGGGTCAAAATAGCTCGAAACGTTGTGAAAGTTGGCGTGCATGCTTGTCTATCCAATATGCATCCAAACCTAGAATAAAGTTTCAATTCTGAGAATTTTTTCAAACCTGAGACTCCATCATGCAGTTTTGTTAGGGTTTGGTTTAAAGATGCCAAAAATAGCTGTCAACATCATGAAAGTTGGCATGTACTTTTATCTTCCAAATGCGCATTTAAATCTACGATTAAATTTCGATTCCAATAAATTGGTTAAAAGTGAAACTCCATTGTGCGGTTTCGTGAAGGTTGGGGCTAAAGCGGGTGAAAATAGCTTGTTGTGTCGTGAAATTTGGAGTGCACACTTCTCTATCAAATGGGCATCCAAATCTATGATCAAATTTCAATTCCGAGAAATTGGTCAGAAGTGAAACTTCGTCGTGCATTTTTGCTAGAGTTGGGCTCAAAGGGATCCAAATAGCTCGGAACATTGCAAAAGTTGGCATGCACGCTTTTATATCAAACGGGCATTCAAATCTATGATCAAATTTCAACTCCGAGAATTTGGTCAAAATTGAAATTCCATCATTCGATTCCGCTAAGGTTTGGCTTAAATGATGGGAAAATAGCTCTTAACATCACGAAATTTTTCATGCACTCTTATCTAACAGCTAGAAATCTTGCAAAAATATGTGTGCACGCTTATCTACCAAATAGGCATATCAACACTTTCGCTAAGGTTGCACTTAAAGGGATTGAAAATAGCTTAGAACGTTAGGAAAGTTGGCGTGTACGCTTGTTTATTGAAATGGGTACCTAAATCCACTTTCAAATTTCAATTCTGAAAAAGTCGACAAAAGTGCATATTTTCAACCTTGTTTTGACCATCCTTGATTAAGGACCAAAATAGCTCCAAATCTCATAAAAATAGGTGTCAATGCCTATATTTGAAATGGGTATCTAAATCTACTTTAAAATTTGAATTTTGAGAAATTGGAAATAATGCAATGTTTTAGGCCTTGGTTTGACGAAGTTTGACCGATGTCCAAAATGGCTTGTAATCCCCAAAAATATACATGTATGCTTTATCTACCAAATGGATACCTAAATACAGTTTCAAATTTCAATTTCAAGAAAGTCAAGAAAAGTGCATTTCTTAGAAACTCGTTTGACCGACCTTAACTAAGGGCTGAAATAACCCGAAATCTCACAAAAATATGTGTGCACGGTTATCTCTTAAATGGGTATCTAAATATACTTTTATATTTGATTTCTAAGAAATTGGAAAAAAGTGCAAGCTTTTAGGCCTTGGTTAGACCAAGTTTGACTAAGGTCCAAAATAGCTCGAAATCCCCTCAGAGTTTGTACGCATGGTTATCTCTCAAATGGGTATCTAAATTCTCTTTCAAATTTCAATTATGAGAAATTCGGAAAAATATGATCTCTTAGACCTTTGCTTGAACAGCCTTGAATAAGGACCAAAATAGCTTCAAACATCGTGAAAGTTGGCATGCACTCTTATCTACCAAATGCACAGATAAATGTACGATTAAATTTTCATTCTGAGAAATTGGTCAAAAGTGAAACTCCCTTGTGTTGTTTTGCTAAGGTTGGGCTTAAAGAGGGTGAAAATATTTCGCAACATCGTGAAAGTTCATGTGCAAGCTTGTCTATCAAATGGACATCCAAATCTATGAGCAAATTTCAATTTAGAGAAATTGCTCAAAAGTGAAACTCTGTCGTGCGGTTTCACTATGGTTGGGCTTAACATGCGTCAAAATAATAGCTCAAAACGTTGCAAAATTTGGCGTGCATGATTTTTTATCCAATGGGCATCCAAATCTATGATCAAGTTTCCATTCTAAGAAGTACGTCAAAAGCGAAACCTTCTCTTACAGTTTTGTTAGGGTTTGGCTTAAAGGAGCTGAAAATAACTCTGAACATCGTGAAAGTTTGCGTGCACACTTATCATCCAAATGGCTAAAGTTTGACTAAGGTCCAAAATGGCTAGAAATCCCAAAAAAATCTACATGTAGGGATTATATCCTAAATACAGTTTCAAATTTCAATTTCGAGAATGTCAAGAAAATTGCATTTCTTAGAACTTGGTTTGACCAACCTTAACCAAGTGCCGAAATAACTCGAAATTCGCAAAAATATGTGTGCCTCTTAAATGGGAATCTAAATATACTTTTAAATTTGATTTCTAAGAAATTATACTTTTAGGCCTTGGTTTGACCAAGGTCCAGAATCGCTCGAAATCCCCTGAAAGTGTGTATGCATGGTTATCTCTCAAATGGGTACCTAAGTTCTCTTTCAAATTTCAATTACAAGAAAGTCAGAAAAATAGCATCTCTTAGACCTTTGCTTGACCAACCTTGTATAACGACCAAAATAACTTCGAACATCATGAAAGTTGGTGTGCACTGTTATCTACCAAATGCTAAGATAAATCTACGATCAAATTTTAATTCTGAGAAATTAGTCAAAAGTGAAACTATCTTGTATGGTTTTACTGAGGTTGGGATTAAAGGGTCTGAAATATTTTGGAACGTCTCAAAATTTGGTGTGCACGTTTGTCTGTCAAATGGGCATTCAAATCTATGATAAAAATTCAATTATAAGAAACTGCTCAAAAGTGAAACTTCGTCATGCATTTTCGCTAGGGTTGGGCTTAAAGGTGGTCAACATAGCTTGGAATGTTGTGAAAGTTGGCTTGCATGCTTGTTTATCTAATGGGCATCCAAATATATGATCAAGTTTCAATTCTTAGAAGTTGGTCAAAAGCAAAACTCCATCGTGGAGTTTTGTTAGGGTTTGGGTTAAAGGAGTCGAAAATAACTCTGAACATCATGAAAGTTGCCATGCACTCTTATCTTCCAAATGCGCATCTAAATCTGTGATCAAATTTTAACTCCAAGAAATTGGTCAAGAGTGAAACTCCATCATGCGGTTTCGCTAAGATTGGGGTTAAAGGGGGTGAAAATAGCTCAAAACGTCTTGAAAGTTGGAGTGCACAATTATCTATCAAACAGGCATCCAAATCTATGATCAAATTTCAATTCTAAGAAATTGGTCAGAAGTGAAACTCCGTCGTGCATTTTTGCTAGAGTTGGGCTCGAAGGGGTCCAAATAGCTCAGACCATTGCAAAATTTGGTGTGCACATTTTTTTATCAAACGGGCATCCAAATCTATGATCAAATTTCAAGTCCGATAATTTGATCAAAAGTGAAAGTCCATCATTCAATTTCGCTAAGGTTTGGCTTAAAGGAGGGGAAAATGGCTCTAAGAAATTTGAGACAAATGCAACCTTTTAGGCCTTGGTTTAGCCAAGTTTCCCTAAGGTCCAAAATAGCTCAAAATCCCCTGAACGTTTGTATGCATGGTTATCTCTCAAATGGGTACCTAAATTCTCTTTCAAATTCCAATTACAAGAAAGCCAATAAATAACATCTCTTAGACCTTTACTTGACCAACCTTGAATAATGACCAAAATAGCTCCGAAATTATTCAAACGTGAAACTCCGTTGTGCGGTTTTGATAAAGTTGGGCTTAAAGGTGGTGCAAATATTTTGGAATGTCTCAAAAGTTTGCATGCACGCTTGTTCATCAAATGTGCATCCAAATTTATGATCAAATTTAACTTCTAAGAAACTGCTCAAAAGTGAAACTCCGTCGTGCAGTTTCAACAGGGTTGGGCTTAAAGGTGGTCAAAATAGTTCAGAAAGTCGCGAACATTGGTTTGCATGCTTGTCTATCCAATATGCATCCAAACCTATGATCAAGTTTCAATTCTGAGAATTTGGTCAAAGCTGAGACTCCATCGTGCAGATTTGTTAGGGTTTGGCTTAATGATGCCAAAAATAACTCTTAACATAGTGAAAGTTGGCATGCACTCTTATCTTCCAAATGCACATCTAAATCTATGATTAAATTTTAATTCTAAGAAATTGGTTAAAATTGAAACTCCGTTGTGCGGTTTCGCCAAGTTTGGGGTTAAAGGGGCTGAAAATAGCTCGGGGTGTCGCGAAAGTTGCAGTGCACGCTTCTCTATCAAATGGGTATCCAAATCTATGATCAAATTTCAATTTCGGGTAATTGGTCATAAGTGAAACTCTGTCATCCATTTTCGCTAGAGTAAGCTCAAAGGGGTCCAAATAGCTCAAAACATTGCAAAACTTGGTGTGCACGTTTTTATATCAAACATGCATCCAAATCTATGATCAAATTTCAACTCAATGAATTTGGTCAAAAGTGAAACTCCATCATTCAATTTCACTAAGGTTTGGCTTAAAGGAGCTGAAAATAAGTCTAAACATCGTGAAAGTTGGCGTGCAACTTATCATCCAAATGCGCATCAAAAGATATGATCAAATTTTAATTTCGAGAAATTTGCTAAAAGTGAAACTCCGTCGTGTGGTTTTTCAAAGGTTGGGGTTAAAGAGGGTGAAAATAACTCTAAACGTCGTGAAAGTTGGAGTGCACGCTTGTCTATCAAATGGGCATCCAAATCTATGATCAAATTTCAGTTGCGAGAAAATTGTCAAACGTGAAACTTTGTCGTGCATTTTCGCAAGATTTCAGCTTAAAGTGGGTCCAAATAGCTCAAAACATTGCAAAATTTGGCATTCACGGCTGTATATCAAATGGGCATCGAAATCTATGATCAAATTTCAATTCTGGCAATTTGGTCAAAAGTGAAACTTTGTCATGCGGTTTCGCTTAAAGGAGGGAAAAAGAGCTCTGAACATCACTAAATTTGGCATGCACTCTTATCTACCAAATGGGCATCTAAATCTATGATCATATTTCAATTCTAGGAAATTGGTCAAAAGAGAAACTTTATCATGCTAAGGTTGCACTTAAAGGGAGTGAAATAGCTCAGAAGGTCGTGAACATTAGCGTGTGCGCTTGTTTATTGAAATGGGTACCTAAATCCACTTTCAAATTTCACTTCTGAAAAAGTCAACAAAAGTGCATCTTTTCAAATTTTGTTTGACCATCCTTGAATGAGGGCCAAAATAGCTCCAAATCTCATAAAAATAGGTGTCCATGCCTATCTTTGAAATGGGTATCTAAAAGTGGTCAAAAGTGAAACTCCATCATGCAATTTTGCTAAGATTTGGCTTAAAGGAGGGAAAAAGAGCTCTAAACATCACTAAATTTGGCATGCACTCTTATCTACGAAATGGGCATTTAAATCTATGATCATATTTCAATTCTAAGAAATTGGTCAAAAGAGAAACTTTAATGTGCTAAGGTTGCACTTAAAGGGAGTGAAATAGGTCGGAACTTTGCGAAAGTTAGCATGTACGCTTGTTTATTTAAACGGGTACCTAAATCCACTTTCCAATTTCACTTTTGGAAAAGTCCACAAAAGTGCATATTTTCAACTTTTGTTTGACCATCCTTCAATGAGGGCCAAAATAGCTCCAAATCTCATAAAAATAGGTGTCCATGCCTATGTTTGAAATGGGTATCTAAAATTTACTTTAAAATTTGAATTTTCAAACAATGGAAAAAATGCAATGTTTTAGGCCTTGGTTTGATGAAGTTTGACCGATGTCCAAAATGGCTCGCAATCCAAAAAAACTCTACATGTAGGGATTATCTCTCAAATGGGTACCTAAATACAGTTTCAAATTTCAATTTCGAGAAAGTCAAGAAAAGTGCATTTCTTAGAACTTGGTTTGACCAACCTTAACTGAGTGCCGAAATAACTCAAAATTCGCAAAAATATGTGTGCCTCTTAAATGGGTATCTAAATCTACTTTTAAATTTGATTTCTAAGAAATTGGACTTTTAGGCCTTGGTTTGACCAAGTTTGACCAAGGTCCAATATAGCTCGAAATCCCCTGAAAGTCTGTATGCATGGTTATCTCTCAAATGGGTACCTAAATTCTCTTTCAAATTTCAATTACAAGAAAGTTGGAAAAATAGCATCTCTTAGACCGTTGCTTGACCAACCTTGAATAATGACCAAAATAACTTAGAACATCATGATAGTTGGTGTGCACTGTTATCTGCCAAATGCTAAGATAAATCTACGATCAAATTTTCATTCTGAGAAATTAGTCAAAAGTGAAACTCTGTTGTATGGTTTTGCTGAGGTTGGGATTAAAGGGGGTGAAATATTTTGGAACGTCTCAAAATTTTGCGTGCATGCTTGTCTATCAAATGGGCATTCAAATCTATGATCAAATTTCAATTATAAGAAACTACTCAAAAGTGAAACTTCGTCATGCGTTTTCGCTAAGGTTGGGCTTAAAGGTGGTCAAAATAGCTTGGGACGTTGCGAAAGTTGGTGTGCATGCTTGTTTATCTAATGGGCATCCAAATCTATGATCAAGTTTCAATTCTTAGAAGTTGGTCAAAAGCGAAACTCCATCGTGCGGTTTTATTAGGGTTTGGATTAAAGGAGTAAAAAATAATTCTAAACGTCATGAAAGTTGGTGTGCACTCTTATCTTCCAAATGCGCATCTAAATCTATGATCAATTTTTAATTCTGAGAAATTGGTCAAGAGTGAAACTCCGTCATGCGGTAAGATTGGGGTTAAAGGGGGTGAAAATAGCTCAAAACATCATGAAAGTTGGAGTGCACAGTTATCTATCAAAAGGGCATCCAAATCTATGACCAAATTTCAATTCTGAGAAATTGTTTAGAAGTGAAACTCTGTCATGCATTTTCGCTAGAGTCGGGCTCAAAGGGGTCCAAATAGCTTGGACCATCGCAAAAGTTGGCATGCACATTTTTATATCAAACAAGCATCCAAAAGTTGGCGTGTATGCTTGTTTGTTGAAATGGGTACCCAAATCCACTTTCAAATTTCAATTCTAAAAAAGTCAACAATACTGCATATTTTCAACCTTGGTTTGACCAT
The DNA here is from genome assembly GCA_001517045.1 of Pseudotsuga menziesii. Classification (NCBI taxonomy): domain Eukaryota; kingdom Viridiplantae; phylum Streptophyta; class Pinopsida; order Pinales; family Pinaceae; genus Pseudotsuga; species Pseudotsuga menziesii. Next base: position 302,496 of record LPNX010630964.1, read on the forward strand.
CCCTGATTAAGGGCCAAAAGAGCTTCAAATCTCATAAAAATATGTGTCAATGCCTATATTTGAAATGGGTATCTAAATCTACTTTAAAATTTTAATTCTGAGAAATTGGAAATAATGCAACGTTTTAGGCCTTGGTTTGACAAAGTTTGACCAATGTCCAAAATGGCTCGCAATCCCAAATGGATACCTAAATACATTTTCAAATTTCAATTTCGAGAAAGTCAAGAAAAGTGCATTTCTTAGAACTTCGTTTGACCAACCTTAACTAAGGGCTGAAATAACCCGAAATCTGACAAAAATATGTGTGCAGACTTATCTCTTAAATGGTTATTTAAATATACTTTTACATTTGATTTCTAAGAAATTGGAAAAAAGTGCAAGCTTTTAGGCCTTGTTGGTTTGGCCAAGTTTGACTAAGGTCCAAAATAGCTCGAAATCCCCTCAGAGTTTGCATGCATGGTTATCTCTCAAATGGGTATGTAAATTCTCTTTCAAATTTCAATTATGAGAAAGTCGAAAAAATATGATCTCGTAGACCTTTGCTTGACCAACCTTGAATAACGACCAAACTAGCTCCGAACATCGTGAAAGTTGGCATGCACTCTTATCTACCAAATGCGCAGATAAATCTACGATCAAATTTTAATTCTGAGAAATTGGTCAAAATTGAAACTCCCTTATGTTGTTTTGCTAAGCTTGGGCTTAAACTGGGTGAAAATATTTTGCAACGTCATGAAATTTCATGTGCAAGCTTGTCTATCAAATGGACATCAAAATCTCTGAGCAAATTTCAATTCTAAGAAACTTCTCAAAAGTGAAACGCTATCGTGTGGTTTCACTACGGTTGGGCTTAAAAGGGGTCAAAATAATAGCTTGGAATGTTGCAAAATTTGGCGTTCATGATTGTTTATCCAATGGGCATCCAAATCTATGATCAAGTTTCCATTCTAAGAAGTACGTCAAAAGTGAAACTCCATCGTAAAGTTTTCTTAGGGTTTGGCTTAAAGGAGATGAAAATAACTCTGAACATCATGAAAGTTGGTGTCCACACTTATCATCCAAATCAAAAGATATGATCAAATTTTAATTCGGAGAAATTTATAAAACCGTGAAACTTCACCGTGCGCTTTCGCAAAGGTTGGGGTTAAATGAGGAAAATAGCTCGGAATGTCGCGAAAGTTAGAGTGCACGCTTGTCTATCAAATGGGCATCCAAATCTATGATCAAATTTCAATTGCGAGAAAATTGTCGAAATTGAAACTTCATCGTGCATTTTCACTAGAGTTCTTCTTAAAGCGGGTCCAAATAGCTCGAAACATTGCAAAATTTGGCGTGCATGCTTGTATATCAAATAGGCATCCAAATCTATTACCAAATTTCAATTCTGGGTATTTGGTCAAAAGTGAAAGTCTGTCATGCGGTTTCGCTAAGGTTTGGCTTAAAGGAGGGAAAAAGAGCTATGAACATCACTAAATTTGGCATGCACTCTTATCTACTAAATGGGCATCTAAATATATGATCATATTTCAATTCTAAGAAATTGGTCAAATGAGAAACTTTATTGTGCACTTTCCCTAAGGTTGCACTTAAAGGGAGTGAAATAGATTAGAACATCGTGAAAGTTAACATGGACGCTTGTTTATTGAAATGGGTACCTAAATCCACTTTCAAATTTCACTTCTGAAAAAGTCGACAAAAGTGCATATTTTCAACCTTGGTTTGATCATCCTTGATTAAGGGCAAAAATAGCTCCAAATCTCATAAAAATTGGTGGAAATGCCTATATTTGAAATGTGTATCTAAATCTACTTTAAAATTTGAATTTTCAAAAAATGGAAAAAATGCAACGTTTTAGGCCTTGGTTTGACGAAGTTTGACCGGGGTCCAAAATGGCTCACAATCCCCAAAAAATCTACATGTAGGGATTATCTCTCAAATGGGTACCTAAATGCAGTTTCAAATTTCATTTTTGAGAAAGTAAAAAAAAGTGCATTTCTTGGAACTTGGTTAGACCAACCTTAACTAAGTGCCGAAATAACTCGAAATTCGCAAAAATATGTGTGCCTCTTAAATTCTAAGATAAATCTTCGATCAAATTTTCATTCTGAGAAATTAGTCAAAAGTGAAACTCTATTGTATGGTTTTGTTGAGGTTGGGATTAAAGGGGCTGAAATATTTTGGAACGTCTTGAAATTTGGTGTGCACACTTGTCTATCAAATGGGCATTCATATTTATGATCAAATTTCAATTATAAGAAATTGCTCAAAAGTGAAACTTCGTCATGTGTTTTTGCTAGGGTTGGACTTAAAGGTGGTCAAAATAGCTGGGAACATTGCGAAAGTTGGTGTGCATGCTTGTTTATCTAATGGGCATCTAAATCTATGATCAAGTTTCAATTCTTAGAATTTGGTCAAAAGCGAAACTCCATCGGGCAGTTTTGTTAGGGTTTGGCTTAAAGGAGTTGAAAATAACTCTGAACATCATGAAAATTGGTGTGCACTCATACCTTCCAAATGCACTTCTAAATCTATGATCTAATTTTAATTCCGAGAAATTGGTCAAGAGTGAAACACCGTCATGCGGTTTCGCTAAGATTGGGGTTAAAGGGGGTGAAAATAGCTCAAAATGTCGTGAAATTTGGAGTGCACGGTTATCTATCAAACGGGATCCAAATCTATGATCAAATTTCAATTCTGAGAAATTGGTCAGAAGTGAAACTTCGTCTTGCATTTTCGCTAGAGTTGGGCTCGAAGGGGTCCAAATAGCTCAGACCATTGCAAAAGTTGGCCTAGACATTTTTATATCAAACGAGCATCTAAATCTATGATCAAATTTCAACTCTAGGAATTTGGTCAAAAGTGAAACTACATCATTTGATTTTGCTAAGCTTTGGCTTAAAGGAGGGGAAAATAGCTCTAAACATCACGAAATTTTTCATGCACTCTTATCTAACTAGAAATCTCGCAAAAATATGTGTGCACACTTATCTACCAAATGGGTATATCGGCGGTTTCGCTAAGGTTGCACTTAAAGGGAGTGAAAATAGCTCGGATCCTAACGAAATTTGGCGTGTACGCTTGTTTATTGAAATGGGTACCTAAGTCCACTTTCAAATTTCGATTCTGAAAAGGTCGGCAAAAGTGCTTATTTACAACCTTGCTTTGACCGTCCTTGATTAAGCGCCAAAATAGCTCCAAATCTCATAAAAATAGGTGTCAATGCCTATATTTGAAATGGGTATCTAAATCTACTTTAAAATTTGAATTTTGAGAAATTGGAAATAATGCAACGTTTTAGGCCTTGGTTTGCCGAAGTTTGACCGATGTCCAAAATGGCTCGCAATCCCCAAAAAATATACATGTATGCTTTATCTATGAAATGGATACCTAAATATAGTTTCAAATTTCAATTGCAAGAAAGTCAAGAAAAATGCATTTCCTATAACTTCGTTTAACCAACCTTAACTAAGGGCTGAAATAACCCGAAATCAAACAGAAATATGTGTGCACACTTATCTCTTAAATGGGTATCTAAATATATTTTTACATTTGATTTCTAAGCAATTGGAAAAAAGTGCAAGATTTTAGGCCTTGGTTTGACCAAGTTTGACTAAGGACCAAAATAGCTCGAAATCCCCTTAGAGTTTGTATGCATGGTTATCTCTTAAATGGGCATCTAAATTCTCTTTCAAATTTCAATTATGAGAAAGTAGAAAAAATATGATCTCTTAGACCTTTGCTTGTCCAGCCTTGAATAATGACCAAAATAGCTCCGAACATCGTGAAAGTTAGCATGCACTCTTATCTACCAAATGCGCAAATAAATCTACGATCAAATTTTAATTCTAAGAAATTGGTCAAAAGTGAAACTCCCTTGTGTTGTTTTGCTAAGGTTCGGCTTAAAGCGGGTGAAAATGTTTCGCAACGTTGTGAAATTTCATGGGCAAGCTTGTCTATCAAATGGACATCCAAATCTATGAGCAAATTTCAATTGTGAGAAACTGCTCAAAAGTGAAACTCTGTCATGCGGTTTCACTAGGGTTGGGCTTAAAAGGGGTCAAAATAATAGCTCTGAACATTGCAAAATTTGGCGTGGATGATTGTTTATCCAATGGGTATCCAAATCTATGAACAAGTTTCCATTCTAAGAAGTACGTCAAAAGTGAACCTCCATCATACGGTTTTGTTAGGGTTTGGCTTAAAGGAGCTGAAAATAACTCCGAACATCATGAAATTTGGTGTGCACACTTATCATCCAATGCGCATCAAAAGATATGATCAAATTTTAATTCCGATAAATTTGCAAAGAGTGAAACTCCGTCGTGCGGTTTCGCAAAGGTTGGGGTTAACGGGGGTGAAAATAGCTCGAAACGTCGTGAAATTTGGAGTGCAAGCTTGTCTATCAAATGGACAACCAAATCTATTATCAAATTTCAATTGCGAGAAAATAGTCAAAAGTGAAACTTCGTCGTGCATTTTCGCTATAGTTCGGCTTAAAGTGGGTCTAAATAGCTCAAAACATTACAAAATTTGGCGTGCATGCTAGTATATCAAACGGGCATCCAAATCTATGATCAAATTTCAATTCAAGGAATTTGGTCAAACATGAAACTCTGTCATGCGGTTTTGCTAAGGTTTGGCTTAAACACTACTACATTTCGACCAAAAATCCGACGGCCGTATTGTCGGATTTTCGACACTTCCCTGTCGCATGTACGACACTATGCTTTTTTTTAAGCGTCGATGGATTTTCGTCGGTTATCCGACATCTTTTCAATCCGTCGGTTAAGCGACAGCCCAATCTACCATCGATTAAATGTAAATCGTCGGTTATCCGACATCTAATTCATAATAAACTTTAAACGTAAGCGTCGGTTAAGCGACTGTGGAGAAAACGTAAGCGTCGGTTAAGCGACAGCCTGGCCGTCGGAGAAAGCGACGGTATTAAAAAAAAAAATTAAAAATCACCTACAGGCTGTCGCGTAATCGATAGCTATAAAACGTAAGCGTCGGTTAAGCGACAGCATGGCCGTTGGTTAAGCGACAGTCTTGAATTTTTTTTTAAAAAAATCACCTATAGGCCGTCGCTTAACCGACGACTATAACTGTTTTAAAAAAAAAATCACCTACAGGCCGTCGCTTAACAGACGACTAGTGTTTTTTTTTTTAAATCACCTACTTCCCACCATATCAAAACTTTATTATTTATATATGTATGTTTATTGCAGGTAAATAGTATGCAGTAAAATGAAATTTCATTTGGCAATATTCACACATTATAAAGGCTGAGTTAGAATACATGGCAGATTATATCATTGTAACCAAAAAGAAAAACTTATCTACAGAAGTGATAGACATTGCTGACCAGATAAACTAAGAGGTCATTTCTGAATCATCTTCAAGTGTTCACCCTAATGTGGTGTCTAATTAATCATAATCAGAGGGCATAAGCTAAAGTAAAATCCATTCCTACCAGAATACAATTGTGTTAAAGCTCTCTACCTTGTTCCTGAAGAACATTCCTTAGCTTGGACATTTTCATTTGTGAATGGAGGTATGGCAGCGTTGTCACCCTTGTTTGCAATTTTATAGGTACCATTCTCCCTTGCATTTGAGCCCTTACCACCACCAATATCTGAATAAAAGAAGTCCACAAACTTATTAAAATATGTTTTTAAACAATATACAGTATATGCATCGATGCCTTGTTCTTTCCCACTTGTTTTGCTAGTCACACTCTCTACCTTGTATACATATTACATATGTCATTTCTAGTTAAGCATTTTCTATGATATACATGTAGTCTTTGCAATAAAAAGCATTATTTCATGTCATTGCCCTAGAACCTTGGGCAAGAAGAAAACAGATAGCATGTTTTAAAGTACTGCATTTTAAATGAATAACATGGGCACACAATAAGAAGCTACAACTTCTAAAATCTGGACAAATAAATTTAAATCAAAGTCCCGTGTATTGGTTTATTATAACAGCCATGATTTTATTCAATGGTACTTTCACTATAAAAGAGTTGTCTGTGGAAAAATCATACCTTGTAAAATAAGACGATAGCTTTCTCTAACAGATCCACGACCCATTAAATATCCCCCCCTTCCACCTTGACCTTGAATTCCAGATCTGGGTCTGAATTCCATAGAGTTTTGAATGCTCGTGTTCTGTACAAATAGAATGCATTATGAAGCATCAGATCTTTGAATGTAAAAGTGCATTAACCAAAATCATCACAAGCAAAACTATGATGAGACTTCCCTCTTAATATTAATGCAAATACAACATAGCAAATCTATCCAACATACCAGACCAGAAAATAGCAAAAATAGAATTCCTAACCCTATAAAGACATTTTCATTCATTAAATTACCACAATAATTACCCCCAAATAAATGATAACGGCTTCAAAATATGTTATTTCATATAACAAAAAAACAAAGGCATAGGAATTTTGTTGGGCTCTTAATGGTAAGTTACAAGAACAACACATGCCATGAAACCAACCTAAATTCTATCACCGGCAGGTTGGCTCCATATACAAGTGGGAGTGGATAGAAACAAGCACTACATAGTTTTTGACACAATAGGAATCCCCTTGTTTGTGATTTTTTTGCAGAAGGTATCCAACTTGCCAGTCTTCCAGAAAATGAAAGTGAAGGGATGGGATAAAAGTGTTGCCACAAAATGAAAATGAAGGGAAGGCATAAAAGTGTATCCATGGGTACAGATATAGTCCTAATATTTCATGTCAAGGGATGTTTGAGGGAGACAGAAAAGGAATACAAATGAACCACAACTTATTAAGATTTACCCCCAACAATGTGGTATAAAACAAATGTCATCACTTAGTATATCATGGACAATCCTCAAAAGCTTGTCTGTAAAGTATGATGCAATCTGCAAGATAAATTCAAAAAAAGTCATGTTGATTCAACACAACTTTAGCACCCTCCATTTATTATTTATAGTTAAATGAAATAAATGCCAACAACAAAGATTTTTTTAGCTAGTTACCTATTCCTTCAGAAATGAGACTTCCTCTGATTCAAGATCTGCTGCTGCAACTGTAACTGAAGGTGTGCAAAGACTGCCCTCCCTTGCAGCAGCACGGAATGCAGCCCGCTTTTGTGAATGTTTCCAAGGGCTATATATAAATTCAGACACTATGACAACAAAGTAATCATGTAACCAAATGGCAAGATGTCGTTAGATATTGTTCTATATAATGTGAAATCATAACAAATTCAATGTGATTATTTACCTCTAGCTTTATATTTACATGTTGAGCAAAAACTAGAAAAATCAATTTTGTAAATTAATAAATAAAATAGAAAAGGACAAATTCCTAAAAGGGAAACCAATGGAAATCTATGTATTGTTAAAGACAGTCCAAAAAAAGACTAGTCTCTGGAGCATTCCATACACTCGTAGAGAGCGATTACTATGTCTAAAATAAAACTCCCCTTAAAAAATCTAACTGTTCAGTTCTGACTATTCTCATGGCCAAGGTTTTTGCATTAACTTTGCAGAAGACATTTAGAAATGTGCTGGGCCTCCATCCACCAATAGTGTCTCTCGTTGTGTTCTGGAGAAAAACTCAATTAACTCCTCATTCAAAAAAATCATGCAAAAATTTTCTGAGGATCTCTTCAATCATGTAAACAGATCATCCCCTACAGTATCCCATATGGCATTGTGGAACACACAAGGGAAACCATCCAACCCTGAAGATTTTCTAGTTTAGGGGAGTTTCAGCACAACTTGACACATTCATATGGGCATGGAGTTGCAAATCCAATGGCAATTAGTACAACTGATTGTTACTGGATTTTTGTGGAAGCATCAAGGTAAAATCACTTTTCAGGAGGACCACTCCCCATTTATTCTAGGAGATTTGAGAAGCTTTAAGCAGGAGTTAGATTTGCTTGTGAGAAATTAGACTGAAACTCCATGATTTATATTGTAATGTTGTGTCCCTCCCTTCTTCTGCATGCTTATATGGTTTCTTTTTTTACTTTTCAAGGGCAGGATTTTCGTGTGGTGTCATTATTGGTTCCATTTACTTATACGCGACATTTTCCCCAAAAAATGAATAGTGCTTTACAAGGGCCTATTTGGAGAGACTGTAGATGGGCCTGTAATTTAGCTCATTTATTAATAACAGCAGAAGATTGTACCTTCTTGCGTATAAAATAACTCCACTTTCCCCTACCTTCTACTCATACTGAGTTATGATGCATTACCTTATTGAGCAATGTATAATCCACCAGGATCTCACATAAACTCAACAATTGTCATGGTTGGTGTTGTACCGAGGACTGCCTACAAAATCGAGAATTTCCAAAATAAATTCTCTTCATTGTGACAAACCAAAGACCATCAAACACTGGTTTTTGTAATGCTTTTTCTCCCAGCAGTGTTGGAAAACAATGCAACAAAAACTATCTTATTTACTGCAAGACAATTTTCATTTGTAGAGAGCATTGCTTGGGACCTGCAGTCAGCACCTTTTTAGTCACTGTGTTGGTCTATGACACTATATCCAACTTCAGTTATGTATTTTCTCATTGAACTGTAAGTATGTGTTTGAAGGAGTTCTAAGTACAGCCTCTGCTTTTAAAAGCTGTCTTTGAATGAGGTAAGCGTTCAAGTCAAAGCTAAAGGTTTTCTGCTCATCATGATTCTAAGAATATATGTGCCTATGTTTTTTTCTAACCTTATTGCAGGTTGACTGCTTTAAGGTAATTCTTCATGTTCTGTAAATATTTATTTTCAGTATAATATGAGCCATACATTCTCAGAACCAAGAGAAAAAAATGATATTAATTTTATTTTTCTTAAAGAAGAAAGGTCAATCAGATATTTAATGACCTTTCATAACAATTACCGTCATTAGATATCAATGCAATTACGCAGTTATGCAAGTAAAAGTTGACCATGACAAATCATAAGATTTCTGTGATTATCAATCAAGATACAGTAAAAATCTGGCTTCTGGCATGCTCTCCTTGGACTTGGCCCTTGTTTGCACAGTGCTTTTAGTTTAGGAATTGATTTAAAGGGAGTTAAATATTATCCAACATTAGGCACATGGAGCATAATAAAACATTTTTAATCCTGAGCCATCATTGGGGCAGTAGTGGGGTACATTACATTCTGGCCTTTCAAAAGACCATAAAATGTAATGGTATAAGTGCAACCATACAAGCAATCAGAATCCTGTTTGACGTTGTATTTTGAATATATTTATCAGATGCATTTTGTCTTCAGCTGTAGATTGATGTTAAAGTGGCCAGCTTTTAGAGAATGCTGGCAAATGCTTATAATTTTCAATATTAGATTTTAATACCAATTTTGTGAGTTTTGTTAGCATATTTACTTAATTTCAAGGAAGTGCTTCAGACCTTATAGGCACAATCAACTTTCCTTAAGGGAACAAGTTTTCAGGAGAAAATACTGAATATACACAAAACGATTAAAATTGTCCATTTTGTATACCAGTTGTCACATCAGTATCTGAGATATCTCTATTCTGAAGATAAGACTTTAAATCTTAGTTGAATAGATGCAGTACTTATAATCTAATGAAATAAGACAAATTAAGATGTCATACTATAACTACAAACTAGTTAGATGCAAATACATAACAATTTGTCAACAGTAGATAAAAATTTTAAAAAATAAGATAAGGTCTGATTATTCAAAGTTCTGTGTCATATGCGTGATAATGTAAAGGAACAAGATAATTTAGTTTTGAAAACCTTCATGATATGATCTCTTTCTTTCATCTATTACTGCTTCAAAATTCAATAGAAACAACAGTCTCCCTTTGAATATAGATGCAGTAAAGACAACACTATGGAGTTAGCAATTTGCTATATTGATGGGATTTGTTAGACAGACTACAATCAAGAGACAATGAGTTTAAATATTAAGTAATATTCAGAAAATTCTTATGTTATTTAGTCAAAATATTTTTAGCTTATCTACTTCTTAAATCTCGCTTTCTTTATATGCCTGCCACATGATCAGGTCATCACCCCTCTTATTCCCTAATAGTGATTTTTAAGGGCAAGGTTGGAAAACCTGTTAGTTCTTATAGGCCTTGCACAATATTGGTTCTCATAGGCCTTTCAATTTCTTCAATCAATGACCATCTCCCCTGAGTGTCTTCCCCCCATCAAGTACTCCCTAAACATGTTAGGCCATCTCTAACTGACTAGACAAGAACTAAATCATGCCATTAGAGAGGACATCTACAAATTGTATATCTAAGTTACTTGGACCTCACCTTCCAAGAGCCTAGATTCAAAGATGTTTTTTCTATCTGAACCATTTCTTGGAGTTATGAGATGGCATCATCATACATCCCCCATTCATGTAAAGGCATTGGATGCATTACTCAATATCTCTATAAGCCAACTCTAACTTGGCTCTCACAGAGTCTAGGTGGAGACCAATCAACATATTCATTAACCAAACAAGATTTGTCAGATGAGCCACCTTCAAGAGTCGAAAATACAAGTGCACCTCATTTTCAAGTGTCCCTTCTACTATGAGATCACAAGGTGGTACCACTACCTCTAAAGGGACTCAAGGATCTCCCTATCTACTTACTTCAAGTATGAAGATCAAATATGCCTAACCCACATATTGAAAAACTCACCAGCAAATATACAAAGAATGAAACTAGTTCTGCACACTGACTAGAACTGTGTTTGATATTTTAATTTGATACACTAGGAACCAACCGTCACATGTAGGTATCAGATATGTGGAATGTATACATAAGAAATTGTACATTGCAGATTCAGATTTGATGGGATGGCCAGAATGAGTTTCCATATCTCCACTTTTACAAAACTCAGTGAAATGTGAATGTGTGGGGAACACTAGGCCATTCATTCCCCCAATGCCCTGAAATCAGAGACACCTGGGTGTTCTCCCAAAATTCAACTTTTGGAATTTATAAATGTATTTAAAAAAAAACTAAAATGCATTTACCAAGAGTTAATTTTGTGAAGCTTTAACAACTTGAAGAAAACAATTTTGTTATAGCTTTACAAGCAATATAAATAACCGCGCTAGATTCTCTTGATATCATTTCATGAATACAGCTTCAGAGGTCCTTCCAATGGCTATAACTTATACATGGATAGACACTTGGGCTCCCACATTTATAGCAAGAAGGATCCTTTGTGTTTAAGCTAGACTTAAATTTTAAATACATATCGGCAGAAAGATAATTTTCATCATAGGGAGATAACTGTTTGAATCATTGTTCTATATTGAAACTTTTATATATTCAATTATTGCTTGTGCATCACTACAAATAAGTTAATAACAAGTTAGCAACATTGATCAGAGCTTAAATCAGCCTATTACATTTTAAAGCTATTAAAATCCAGTAGAATCCCCTAAAATCTATAAATAGACACAAAATAAGCTTGAATAGCTACCAACCATATCTTTCACTAGAGAGTAGAGAAAAGAAACAAAAGACAAGAATGACAACAAGGCTTATTTTAAGCAACACAAAACTGCCATTTGCCAACTTATTCATGTCTAAACAAGCTTACAAGTTGTTGATATAGGAACAGAGTATCCAGTTTAGTAGGCTGACTAGTTGCCCAATAAATTTCAAGTATTCTTTGCTTTAAAAATGGCTCAAAGTTTCCTAAAAAATCTAGGAGTCAATGTTGATTGGTCAAGAAGCTGAATTGGTTTCAAGCACAGGTTGTGTTGTGACATCAAAGTAAAACAAAACCCTTTTGAAACATTTAGAGTTCCAATTGAGGAGGCCATACTGCAATCATTTCAGCTATGTTAGTCACAAAATCGAACTTAAGATGACCAATGTTCTCTGAATACTCATCACAAGACTCAGGTCAACCCCATGACCTGTAGATTTGATCTGAATCGCCAGCAAAATGGATTGTTACAACTCATCAGCATGCTTGAATAGTCATCCCAACACTGACCCATAAGTACTTACAGGTCATTGATCAGGTTCAATGGGTTTGACCCACAGCCCACACAAAAAATCACTATGTTAACTTATGCAAAGAGCCAAAAATTGTTATATTCATGGGTTTTATAATTTTGTACTTGCCAAGTTTTTCCTTGGTCAAATCAAACTTAACTCTTGCCTCAGCACATTTTTCACCAAGTCAAATCTGGTAACTATGGTTCTCTGCCAAACTAAGAGTTAAAAACATGAAACAAGGAATTTGCTGAATTACACGAGCGAGATCTCATACCGTGCTGCTTGTTCTGAGAAGTTTCTTCCTAGCTACCGCTGTTGGAGTATGTGAAGATCTCCTCCTGGGAAATACTCCATAACCAAACATGAGAACTTGTCGGTTTCAAAGTGAGTGTATAATGTCGGAAGAAATGGATGATCCAGCATCTGAAGTATTTCTCTTTCAGTCTGAGCTCTAAGCATCTTTTTTCGGCTTACTAAAGGCCCATTTTCCATCACCTTCATGGCAAAATAACACTTTGTACGATCCAACTCCGTGAGATACACACTACCTATGTCACCACACCCTAATCGCTTCACCAACTTGAAATGGTTCAACCCCAAACATCCATCCCTCTTTCGAACAACACGAATAGCTTCCCATATTGAATCATTTGACATATGAGGCCTGTTGCCACTGCTGCTTAAACTACTACAAGTGCTCTCATCACTCACCCCACTGCTATTGCTACCCCTGCTGGCACTACTCTTTGAAATTTCAACATAATCTGCCCTGTCACTGACTTTTAAACCTTGTATAGTCTTTACTACACTAGATTTACCCTCACTGCTGTTACCAGTGCTAATTTTAGCACTGTTACAATTTTCACTACTGATTGCCTCAATGACAAAATCAGTGTTGTTGATACTGCTCTGAGAGCTAAGAATAACACTGGCCAACAATGAAGTGTCACCTGTATCTTCGTTGCCACATTCATGTGTCCCTTCATTCTTTTGGCTAGGGCCAGCTTTTGATGAGCTTAATGGTCTAGCTTCCCCAGATTGATAACTATCACCTTTTGCCTTTGATGTACTCGCTACAGATGAAAGAGATGTACCAAATACAGATGATAGCTTCAACAAACATGCTTCTGACATCTCAAAATGACTGCTTCCTCTCAGTGATGGCTTTAGACTGCCACCTTCTAATTCCTGGCATGTGCCCCACACCCGAGTTACATTTTTAGAAGTGCTCGGTTCTGATATCTCAGGAATAACTACAACTCTGTATAATTGTTTTATAGCGCCTGCATCTGATAACTAAGAACTGCTTGGTGGTCTTGAATGTCATTTCAAAGAAGCTAATTCTGAAGCCTGAGCAAGTGTCAAACCTCGTAAATCTTGTTTCAATGTGACTGTTCCTGATGTGCCTGCTTCAGATGACCGTGAAATACCCACCCTCAATGGATTTTTCAAGGTAGATTTTCCTGCTGCACCTGCTCTTAATGATTGAGAAATTCCCACTTCCCTTGATGAATGTTTCAAAGAAGTTGCTTCAATTTCATGAATCCCACTTGCTGCCTGTACATCTTTTGCCAAGCTAGGTGTATTATATATCGATAAATTACATGTTTCATTCATTTGTTTATTCAAAATACCTCCTTCTGCTCTAGAAGTTGTCTGAAGAGATGATTTTTCAGAGTTATCTTCTTCTGCTGCTTGAGAAATCTCTGCCCCTGATGACATTTTCGAGCTAACTCCCTCTGATAAGCATTTTAAACTTCCTTTTGATGTCTCTGATTTCGCCATTGAATTAGATGTACTATTTTCAGTCTATGTAGTTGTAAGCATCCATGAGGTCTACTTTGACTCGTGAACTCATAACAATGGCTGTTCATAAATCTCTTTCACTGCTTTCATTTGGCCCAATCAAAAAATAATATTGCTGCTGATGGATTTGCCATGATTGATGCAAATCTTGTATATCTATGCCAATGCAACAGTGATGAAATGGTCAATGCTCCTGTTCAAAAATCATATTGAAAATTGCCACTTTTTACAGAATCTTTACTGTTTGAATTTAAGTGGTGCAATAAAAACAGGTCAAAAACCACAGCAACTCAACTAATAACACAAATTCTAAACAAGAGAACATTAATCTTCTGTTTGTTTTCCATCCCTGATTTCCCTTGTTGTCGAGTCCAATAGAGCCTATGCCCAAGTGTCAAGACTATTAATTCTCTTGGATTCCAATTGTTCTTAGATTTAGCTATCATTTACCTCTGTCAAATGAATTCCATAAATTCACCTAGAGAAAATCTCTTTCAGTCTTATAGCTAATGTTGTTGTTTCAAAGGATAAAGAAACTAATGAGAAACAAAAATCTTTACAGAAGGTGCTACATTGCCAATTGAAGACCTGATCCTCACCTTTTTCTCAAGATACTATACTGCACTTTTTTACTTATTGTACTCGAATTTTATAAATATTTGAAAGTTTTTGCTCAAAAAATGATCAACTTCCTTGTATAGAACAACTTTCAAATATTTTTTGCTTGCCAAACTGGCAAACACAGATGCAGTAAATTGGACTGCCGGAAATAGATATGAATAGGATTGATCTGATAATTAGCTGAGATACTATACTGAGAAACTATACCAACCAGTACAAGGCGATTGTCCTGTCATCAAGGGGTTCAAAAAAGGGTAACCTAGATATGAACTTGCCAGTGGATCAAGGCCCCAGTTCTAACTTGCCAATGTATTGAGGCCCAATTCAGCCATCTTATAAGCATCGGTTTAGATTACAAATTTAATAAATGTCTCCAAGAACTCTGACTCTTAAACCTCGAAGTAACCTTGGTAAACCCTAAGTCCCTGGCCATTTAGACCAAACTGTTCTGAGAGCTATTCAACTACATATTGCAAATCTGTAACAACCATAGATATTAGACAGTACTCAATAACCGAGTCCCTTCATGCACTTAATAGAGACCATCATAAAACTACTCATTGTATCCCAATCAAGAAATACAGATATAATGGTATACTTTTGGATGAAGCCGGATTATTGGCCCCGATGCCAATGGGGGACAATAGACAGAGATATTAGGAACCTCACCATGTGCCCTACTGCTAACCATCAATGATACAGAGAAAATGTAGAGCTACAGGGGAGGATGTACTATGAGGATGGGAGAAGTAGATGGCCCTCAAGCCCATAAAAAAAAGCAGGAACAACCCACCGGAAAAATCGGCCACAGATTTTATTTAAATGGCTTACAATATAAATAAAAGTAATCAGCCAGCAAAGGGCAATCAATACAATATTGGTTGGTCTCGGAAAACCCAGCTGAGCTCACTGGTAAATCACTATTATAAGTTGTGAAAGCAGTATTTCATGGAGGTCTGTTAAAGCTCGTGTTCAGATTCATTGTGTTGGAGATTGATTATTCTAATCCATACTAGGTCTGCTATAAAAATAAATTCTAATCATAGAGTTGAAAATGGGAGTTCTGATACAAGAATACTGAACTGATAAAGCTTGACACATGGATCCAGCTATCAATGGTGATGTCAAAAAGCATCTAAAATTCAATAAAATTCCAAATAGGTTTCTGGGTCTGAAGCTCCTACCCGCTTTTAACGTTTGGCCTCAGACTTCTGTTGGTCCTCCGCTTCTTCCTCCTCCGTTTCTTGGGTGCTTGGCAATGGTGAGAGTGACCCCACAGACATTTGAAAATGGTAAATGAGAAAAGGGGTTTGAATGATAAGAGCCGACATTCAGTATGACCAATGTATGCCACCACGATAGCACAAATCACATCAAAGGGCTTTGTATTCCTTTCTCCACGAAGGATAAAGTAGTGAAGGGCCCTCCCTTTGAATTGGGCGGTTTTTATATAATGGGTAACTTTGCATCTTCTCCTTCTGCAGGTTTTCAACATTTTCTAAGACCGAGGGTTGACATATATCGGTATCAATGAGCATTCCTTCATTTCCACCTAGGTTCTTTTTTTTAAACTTCTCTTCTTGGGAATCTAATTATCTTGTATAAGCATAATCTCTGCCCTTGCTGTTGCTTTCTTCCTTCTAATATATTTATATGATGCTACTTTTAAATGTCGCTCTCTTTTTGGCACGTCATTTGAGGTGAATTTGGTCTTTTGTGGAAATATTCGATGTTGTGTTTTAATTATTTTATATTCAAGACATTTAACTTGTTGAGATGGAGTATTTCATAAAATATTTGTGTTTAGTTTATCACTGTATATGAAATTGATGGAAGTTGTTAGAGAGTTAGGACTCTAAGATTTTGTTAGAGAGTTAGGCAAGACACATATGTCATCAATATTTTCTTCTAACATGGAGATGTTGTAGTACAACAACATTGTTTGTTATTATCTTCATTGTTGAAGGTTCAATATTAAATATCATTTGTGTTTAAGGCACTAGGGTAATGCTTATACCTATGTTAGCTTGGTTGTTATTAGGAAAAGTTGGAATCATGGCCTTGGTGTGTCCCACAAAACCCCAATGTATCCTCAAATCAAAGTACCTCAATGACATTGTAAGGGATTTCTCAATTTAACTATAGCAAATGGGCCCTTACATATGACATTCTCTACAAGTGTGTGTTGCACTAGTCATTAATATTAGGGAAACCTATTGAACCGGCAAAGCTTAGTCACTTATTTTTTTCTCGGTTAGGAATCAATCCTTCCATTGCATGCATACATGTGTTAATGATTTTCTAATATATGGTGGTTAATAAAAAAACAGGTTATGGTTAGGGTCGGTAGATTCAAACAAGGCCCTCCCATCTAGGAGAGGAAAACATATTTGATATAATGGGCTTATTTCATGGGAGGACATTTTTAGATTTCTCTCTTTCTCTTCTCACTCAGCTATGAAATATGGCTTCTCACTTGCCAAGGTAGGGACTATCATTTTCATGACAAACATAAGGCATGGAACCCACCTTACACACATATTATAGGTTGACCTATTTCATGTATTATAGCTTAATCACTAAACCAACTAAGGGGTTTTCCATGTTGAATAGTTGACCAATTAAAGGCGTCGTTGCTTACGCGACACTTACTAACTATCCATTGCTTAACCGACAGTTATGAGAATAGCCGTCGCTTAACCGACACTTGTGGCCACATTTACAAAAAAAAAATGTATCCTTGTGATTTTTGGTAAGTTTAAAAAGAGAAATCCACGCGCCATCGGATTTTTCCGTTGGATTTTGGATCGAAATGTAGTAGTGAAAGGAGCGAAAAAGAGCTCTGAACATCACTAAATTTGGCATGCACTCTTATCTACCAAATGGGCATCTAAATATATGATCATATTTCAATTCTAAGAAATTGGTAAAATGAGAAACTTTATCGTGTGCTTTCACTAAGGTTGCACTTAAAGGGGGTGAAATAGCTCCTAACGTCGCAAAAGTTAGTGTGTACGCTTGTTTATTGAAATTGGTACCTAAATCCACTTTCAAATTTCACTTCTGAAAAAGTCAACAAAAGTGCATCTTTTCTTTTGTTTGACCATCCTTGAATGAGGGCCAAAATAGCTCCAAATCTCATAAAAATAGGTGTCCATGCCTATCTTTGAAATGGGTATCTAAATCTACTTTAAAATTTGAATTTTCAGAAAATGGACTAAAGGTGGTCAAAATAGATTTGGACATTGCGAAAGTTGGCGTGCATGCTTGTTTATCTAATGGGAATCCAAATCTATGATCAAGTTTCAATTCTTAGAAGTTGGTCAAAAGCGAAACTCCATCGTGCGGTTTTGTTAAGGTTTGGCTTAAAGGAGTTGAAAATAACTTTGAACATCATAAAAGTTGGTGTGCACTCTTATCTTCCAAATGCACATCTAAATCTATGATCAAATTTTAATTCTGAGCAATTTGTTAAGAGTGAAACTTCGTCATGCAGTTTCACTAATAAATGGGTTACAGGGGGTGAAAATAGCTCAAAATGTCGCGAAAGTTGGAGTGCATAGTCATCTATCAAACGGGCATCCAAATCTATGATCAAATTTCAATTATGAGAGATTAGTCATAAGTGAAACTCCATCGTTCATTTTCGCTAGAGTTGGGCTCGAAGGGGTCCAAATAGCTCGGACCATTTCAAAAGTTGGCGTGCACATTTTTATAGCAAATGGGCATCCAAATCTATGATCAAATTTCAACTCCGAGAATTTGGTCAAAAGTGAAACTCCATCATTCGATTTCGCTAAGGTTTGGCTTAAAGGAGGGGAAAATGGCTTTGAGAAATTGGAAACAAATGCAACCTTTTATGTCTTGGTTTCACCAAGTTTGCCTAAGGTCCAAAATTGCTCAAAATCCCCTGAAAGTTTGTATGCATGGTTATCTCTCAAATGGGTACCTAAATTCTTTTTCAAATTTCAATTACAAGAAAGCCGAAAAAATAACATCTCTTAGACCTTTACTTGACCAAACTTGAATAACAACCAAAATAGGTCCCAACATCATGAAAGTTAGCATGCACTCTTATCTACCAAATGCATCGATAAATCTACGATTAAATTTTAATTTTGAGAAATTAGTCGAACCTGAAACTCCGTTGTGCGATTTTGCTAAGATTGGGCTTAAAAGGGGTGAAAATATTTTGGAATTTCTCAAAAGTTTGCATGCACGCTTGTTCATTAAATGGGCATCCAAATTTATGATATAAATTAAATTATAAGAAACTGCTCGAAAGTGAAACTCCTTCGTGCGGTTTCGACAGGGTTGGGCTTAAAGGGGGTCAAAATAGCTCAGAACATGGCTAAAGTTGGCATGCATGCTTTTCTATCCAATATGCATCCAAACCTGTGATCAGGTTTCAATTATGAGAATTTGGTCAAAGCTGAGACTGCATCGTGCATTTTTGTTAGGGTTTGGCTTAAAGATGCCAAAAATAGCTCTCAACATCATGAAAGTTGGCATGCACTCTTATCTTGCAAATGAGCATTTAAATCTATGATTAAATTTTAATTCCAAGAAATTGGTTAAAAGTGAAACTCCATTGTGCACGTTTTTATGTGTGACTCTTAAATGGGTATGTAAATCTACTTTTAAATTTGATTTCTAAGAAATTGGAAAAAAGTGCAACCTTTTAGGCCTTGGTTTGAACAAGTTTGACCAAGCTCCAAAATAGCTCAAAATCCCCTGAAAGTGTGTATGCATGGTTATCTCTTAAATGGGTGCCTAAATTCTCTTTCAAATTTCACTTACAAGAAAGTAAAAAAAATAGCATCTCTTAGACCTTTGCTTGACCAACCTTGAATAATGACCAAACTAACTTCGAACATCGTGAAAGTTGGTGTGCACTGTTATCTACCAAATGCTAAGATAAATCTATGATCAAATTTTAATTCTGAGAAATTTGTAAAAGGTGAAACTCTATTGTATCGTTTTGTTGAGGTTGGGATTAAAGGGGGTGAAATATTTTGGAACGTCTCGAAATTTCGCGTGCATGCTTGTCTATGAAATGGCCTTTCAAATCTATGATCAAATTTCAATTATATGAAATTCCTCAAAAGTGAAACTTCGTCATGCTTTTTCGCTAGGGTTGGGCTTAAAGGTGGTCAAAATAGCTTAGAATGTTGCGAAAGTTGGTGTGCATACTTGTCTATCTAATGGGCATCCAAATCTATGAACAAGTTCCATTCTTAGAAGTTGGTCAAAAGCGAAACTCCATCGTGCAGTTTTGTTTGGATTTGGCTTAAAGGAGTCAAAAATAACTCTGAACATCATGAAAGTTGGCGTGCACTCTTATCTTCCAAATGCACATCTAAATCTATGATCAAATTTTAATTCCGAGAAATTTTTCAAGAGTGAAACTCGATTATGTGGTTTCGCTAAGATTGGGGTTACAGGGGATGAAAATAGCTCAAAACGTTGCGAAAGTTGGAGGGCACGGTTATCTATCAAACGAGCATCCAAATCTATGATCAAATTTCAATTCTGAGAAATTAGTCAGAAGTGAAACTCCGTCGTTAATTTTTTCTAAAGTTGGGCTCGAAGGGGTCCAAATATCTTTGACCATTGCAAAAGTTGGCGTGCACGGTTTTATATCAAATGGGCATCTAAATCCATGATCAAAATTCAACTTTGAGAATTTGCTCAAAAGTGAAACTCCATCATTCGATTTCGCTAAGGTTTGGCTTAAAGGAGGGGAAAATGGCTTGGAGAAATTGGAAACAAATGCAACCTTTTATGTCCTGGTTTCACCAAGTTTTCCTAAGGTCTAGAAGAGTTGAAATCCCCTGAAAGTTTGTATGCATGGTTATCTCTCAAATGGGTACCTAAATTCTCTTTCAACATTTAATTACAAGAAAGACAAAAAAATAACATCTCTTAGACCTTTACTTAACCAACCTTGATAACGACCAAAATAGCTCCGAACATCATGAAAGTTAGCATGCACTCTTATCTACCAAATGCCCTGATAAATCTACGAATAAATTTTAATTTTGAGAAGTTAGTCAAATGTGAAACTCCGTTCTACGGTTTTGCTAAGGTTGGGCTTAAAGGGGGTGAAATATTTTGGAACGTCTCGAAATTTCGCATGCATGCTTGTCTATCAAATGGACATTCAAATCTATGATCAAATTTCAATTATAAGAAACTGCTCAAAAGTGAAACTTCGTCATCCGTTTTCACTAGGGTTGGGCTTAAAGGTGGTCAAAATAGCTTGGAACGTTGCAAAAGTTGACGTGCATGCTTCTTTATCTAATGGTCATCCAAATCTATGACAAGTTTCAATTCTTAGAAGGTGGTGAAAAGCGAAACTCCATCGTTCGGTTTTGTTAGAGTTTGGCTTAAAGGAGTCGAAAATAACTCTGAACATCATGAAAGTTGGCATGCAATCTTATCTTCCAAATGCACATCTAAATCTATGATCAAATTTTAATTCCGAGAAATTTGTCAAGAATGAAACTCCGTCATGCGGTTTCGCTAAGATTGGGGTTACAGGGGGTGAAAATAGCTCAAAACGTCGCGAAAGTTGTAGTGCGCCGTTATTTATCAAACGGGCATCCAAATCTGTGATCAAATTTGAATTCCAAGAAATTATTCAAAGGTGAAACTCTGTCGTTCATTTTCGCTAGAGTTGGGCTCGAAGGGGTCCAAATAGCTCGAACCATTGCAAAAGTTGGCGTGCAGGTTTTTATATCAAACGGGCATGCAAATCTATGATCAAATTTCAATTCCTAGAATTTGGTCAAAATTGAAACTCCATCATTCAATTTCGCTAAGGTTTGTCTTAAAGGAAAAAGTGCAAACTTTTAGGCCTTCATTTGACCAATTATGAGAAAATTTGAATTCTGAGAAACTACTCAAAAGTGAAACTATGTTGTGCGGTTTCACTAGGGTTGGGCTTAAAAGAGGTCAAAATAATAGCTTGAAATGTTGCAAAATTTGGCATCCATGATTGTTTATCCAATGGACATCCAAATCTATAATCAAGTTTCTATTCTAAGAAGTACGTCAAAAGTGAAACTCGATCTACAATTTTGTTAGGGCTTGGATTAAAGGAGCTGAAAATAACTATGAACATCATGAAAGTTGGCATGCACACTTATCATCCAAATGCACATCAAAAGAAATGATCAAATTTTAATTCCGAGAAATTTGAAATAAGTGAAACACCGTTGTGCGGTTTCACACAGGTTGGGGTTAAAGGGGGTGAAAATAGCTCAGAAAGTCATGAAAGTTGGAATACACGCTTGTCTATCAAATGGGCATCCAAATCTATGATCAAATTTCAATTCCGAGAAAATTGTCAAAAGTGAAACTTCGTCGTGCATTTTCGCTAGAGTTCGGCTTAAAGCGGGTCCAAATAGCTCAAAACATTACAAAATTTAGCATGCATGCTTGTATATCAAACGGGTATCCAAATCTATGATCAAATTTCAATTCTGGGAATTTGTTTGAAAGGGAAACTCCGTCATGCGGTTTCGCTAAGGTTTGCCTTAAAGGAGGGAAAAAGAGCTATAAACATCACTAAATTTGGCATGCACTCTTATATACCAAATGGGCATCTAAATATATGATCATATTCCAATTCTATGAAATTGGTCAAACGAGAAACTTTATCGTGCGCTTTCGCTAAGGTTGCACTTAAAGGGAGTGAAATAGCTCGGAACGTCGCGAAAGTTAGTGTGTACGCTTGTTTATTGAAATGGGTACCCAAATCCACTTTCAAATTTCACTTCTGAAAAAGTCAACAAAAGTGCATATTTTCAACTTTTGTTTGACCATCCTTGAATGAGGGCCAAAATAGCTCCAAATCTCATAAAATTAAGTGTCCATGCCTATCTTTGAAATGGGTATCTAAATCTACTTTAAAATTTGAATTTTCAGAAAATGGAAAAAATGCAACGTTTTAGGCCTTGGTTTGATGAAGTTTGACCAAGGTCCAAATTGGCTCGCAATCCCAAAAAAATCTACATGTAGGGATTATCTCTCAAATGGGTAGGTACCTAAATACAGTTTCAAATTTCAATTTCGAGAAAGTCAAGAAAAGTGCATTTCTCAGAACATGGTTTGACCAACCTTGACTAAGTGCCGAAATGGGTATCTAAATCTAGTTTTAAATTTGATTTCTAGGAAATTGGACTTTTAGGCCTTGGTTTGACCAAGTTTGACCAAGGACCAAAATAGTTCGAAATCCCATGAAAGTGTGTATGCATGGTTATCTCTCAAATGGGTACCTAAATTCTCTTTCAAATTTCAATTACAAGAAAGTCAAAAAAATAACATCTCTTAGACCTTTACTTGACCAACCTTGAATAACAACCAAAACATCTCCCAACATCATGAAAGTTAGCATGCAGTCTTATCTACAAAATGCGCCAATAAATCTACCATTAAATTTTAATTTTGAGAAATTAGTCAAACGTGAAACCCTGTTGTGCGGTTTTGCTAAGGTTAGTCTTAAAGCGGGAGAAAATATTTTGGAATGTCTCAAAAGTTTGCATGCACGCTTTTTCATCAAATGGGCATCGAAATTTATGATCAAATTTAAATTCTAAGAAACTGCTCGAAAGTGAAACTCCGCCATGCGGTTTCAACAGGGTTGGGCTTAAAGGGTGTCAAAATAGCCCGAAACGTTGTGAAAGTTGGCATGCATGCTTGTCTATCCAATATGCATCCAAACATATGATCGGGTTTCAATTCTGAGAATTTGGTCAAAGCTGAGACGACAGTGTGCAGTTTTGTTAGGGCTTGCCTTAAAGATGCCAAAAATAGCTCTCAACATCATGAAAGTTGGCATGCACTCTTATTTTCCAAATACACATTTAAATCTATGATTAAATTTTAATTCCAAGAAATTGGTTAAAAGTGAAACTCCGTCGTGCACGTTTTTATGTGTGCCTCTCAAATGGGTATCTAAATCCACTTTTAAATTTGATTTGTAAGAAATTTGAAAAAAGTGCAACCTTTTAGGCCTTGGTTTGACCAAGGTCAAAAATAGCTCGAAATCCCCTGAAAGTGTGTATGCATGGTTATCTCTCAAATGGGTACCTAAATTCTCTTTCAAATTTCACTTACAAGAAAGTTGAAAAAATATCATCTCTTAGACCTTTGCTTGACCAACCTTGAATAAGGACCAAAATAACTTTGAACATCGTGGAAGTTGGTGTGCACTGTTATCTACCAAATGCTAAGATAAATCTACGATCAAATATTAATTGCACCGAGAGGTGCTCTACAGCCCAGTATGGGGGAGATCTTGTCACGTGATGTAACGTTACTAACATGTCGGCAAAAAATAATAGTGAAAGTGAATATTATGGGGGAGATCTTGTCACATGATGTAACGTTACTCACATGTTGGCAAAAAATAATAGTGAAAGTGAATATTATGGGGGAGATCTTGTCACGTGATGTAACGTTACTAACATGTCGGCAAAAAATAATAGTGAAAGTGAATATTATGGGGGATATCTTGTCACATGATGTAACGTTACTAACATGTCGGCAAAAAATAACAGTGAAAGTGAATATTATGGGAGAGATCTTGTAACGTGATGTAACGTTACTAACATGTTGGCAAAAAATAATAGTGAAAGTGAATCTTCTAGAAAATGTTTGATACTTAAGAAGATATACTTAAGAAAATGTTTGATTCTTGAGAGAATTGATCCCTCTCGGGGCTTGATAGAGCCTAGGATTTGGATCTATTCTGGAAACTAAAGATAGTAAGCTAATCAATAGTGATAGTAACGTTTGTAATGTTTGTAATATTAAAGTAACTAATGTAAAAAGTAGTAAATATTTTGTTTAAAAGTTGATTAGGGTTGTTGGAAGTACCAGCAACTTGGCTTTTATATTCGGAAACTTAAATTTTAAATTCTCCTTTTCCAACAAAGGGATTTTATATTCAGCGAATTTCTATCCTCCGAGCTGAATACTGTAGGCGAATCATAGAACTGATAAATCCATCTCTCTGAATTCATAAAGCCAACGCAAATATTAATATCTGCTAGAAATATCATGCCTGAAACCAGCCATCCATCTCCTCAAATTCCCCCAAAGATGTTCACCTCTGCAAATCCGCTTGCACTTGTCTACCCAGAGCAACCATTAAAAGATAGGATATTAAGAGCTCTTCTGCATTATAAAGCAACACCTTACATTAATTCACAAGAATGTCTCAGGTCATTCACTTTAATTGACATTATATAATGATTCTAGAAATTTTAGAATCCAAAAAGCCCAAAATTTGGCAAAATGCCAGTAAGCAGAGTTACAGAAAGCTAAACGAGCTATGGTATGCAGATGCTATAAACTATTTAACAACATCTTGAAGGTTGTTGGCGTTAGGAATGGAGTCATTTATATCCTCCTCTGGTGGCTGTGAATTTGTTGACAAGAGCGAGCGCATTACTGATCAATTTACACACATTCTACCGGTGGCCTGTAACCATGGCTGTGACCTTCCCGTCAGTGTTCAGATCTTGAAAACCATTGAGGCAGGAGTCTTGGTCTGTGAATTTTTCTGTCTGAACCAGTGGCTTTTGAGTAACCCAACTTAGTCAATCTTTTAGGTCGAACGCATTTCTTTTGATGACTTGGCACGAAGAAGAACCATTGTCCATCCCCAACATCATGTACCAAACCTGCAATAGATTAATTAATACATTCTGGACATAATTTCTAATTTAAATTAGTGAAGCAGCAGAGACTGAAGTGTACCGGGTAATTCCCAGGGCTCATACTGATACAATTCTATCGGAATGATTTTATCGAAGTTGAATGGGTATCCTGCTAATTGTATCATTTTCTTCAGATAGAACCCAGCAGCTCCTTTGCAGTGGCATGGGAAAGTGCATCAACTCTCCCTGCACTGCCCCATCGTCGCATATTTTTTTCAACATGGCAATATGATATATTTATTTATGAATAACCGCTCATACAAAATACCGCACACATAAGTGCCATTAGATAAAATCTTATATATACCCAAACAAGCTTCTCTAACAAGTTTCTCTATGTATCTGTGTCTATATATTTAGAAATATGTTGAACTGAAGATAGATTGAGAATTCAAGAGGATTATATTCTGCTGGAGGAGAGAATAGTGAACACGCTATAGAGCGAGTGAATAATGTTCAAAGACTATTATGCTCTTCCAGTTGTAGGTTCTAGATATTTTAATGTCCAGACTGTCATATCCTCAAAATTTCCGCACACATTTATCACCGACCATAGATTTATTATATATATCTGATTCTATGGCTTCCTCTATTCTATCCTAAGTGATGGATTTGTGTTTAGCTTGGTAGTCAATCGTTTAATATCATGATTATTTTATTTAAGATATTAATAAAACATGAAATATAATTTCTTTTATTGAAGCAAATTTATTTTAAATATTCATTTAGTAAGTTTTACATGTTAAAAAAATTAATTTTTTTTAAATGTTTGCATCTTAATAGATTTTAAATTTTTTAATGGCTTAATAAATCTATAGCAAAATTGATCTATACTTATGTACATATTTAATTTTACATTATATGTTGGCAAAAAATATGTGTCTTTTGGTTCTAATCAAATCAATGGCTATATATAGGACAAACCAAAGTTAATAGCTCCTTGACTGCAATACTTAAGAAGATATACTTAAGAAAATGTTAGATTCTTGAGAGAATTGATCCCTCTCGGCGCTTGATAGAGCCTAGGATTTGGATCTATTCTGGAAACTAAAGATAGTAAGCTAATTTACCATGGATTCTGGGAAAAAAATTAATTACACATTTCACTCTTGAGAATGATTGGTAGGCGAATCCATCTAATTCCTGAGTGGATTTTATTCTAATTACTGGAAACTAAATATAGTAAGCTTACATGGAAGTGGATTTAATTCTAATTACTGAAAACTAAAGATAGTAAGCTTACATGTATATATTCCCTCTACACATTCCGCAAAAATTTGTCCTTACACATAGTTTTAAAACCATGTGCAAGGCCTCCTAAACAACCATGCAAGGATTCTTAAACAATCCATGGTAAATTTCACTCAAGGAGATTTGTTAATTTTATTTACCAAGTTTCAATTAAAAATGAAAATAAAAAAATAAATAACTCTTTAAAAAAAAAAAATTTCAAAAAATATATTATTTCAAACACTAATCAATAGCTTCATTTCCCAAGATTGTTTTTTAATGAACATTGTACCATCTATTGGTGAGTCATAATGAAACAAATGAAGATATGCTTAAATTGTGTATTCATTATTATACTTTAAAATTTCTAAAAAGATTATAGTTACTGGATAAATATATATAGATCCTTATTTACAGGGTGTGGTACATATTGGGTCATAAAATCCTTGTTATTTTTTTTGTTTCCAAAACCTTCAAATTGTCTTTTTTCTTCGGATCCCTCTAATTCCTACAGAGACAATGAAAAAATTTAATTGCACAATTCACTCTTGAGATGATTGGTAGGAAGATCCCTCTAATCCCCGAGTGGATGATCCCTCCCTCTAATGAGTGTAACTTATTATTTTAATTGATTATCATGTAATCTACTTGAGAGATTGTGATTGCTAATTTTGTCTAGGTATTTAAAATGTATTATTTCACTACATAAACTAAAGATACTAAGCTTACATGGATATACTCCAGTTTTGTGTCACCTCCCACCACTGAANCCCCTCCCACCACTGAAACCAGCCTAGATCCAAATCCTAGGCTCTATCAAGCGCCGAGAGGGATCAAATCTCCCGAGGTGCAAACCTCTTCTCGGGTATTGCNATCCCGAGGTGCAAACCTCTTCTAGGGTATTGCACTAAAGGAGGTTTGCACCTCGAGATATTTGATCCCTCTCGGCGCTTGATAAAGCCTAGGATTTGGATCTAGGCTGGTTCTAAAAAAATAGTCAAAAGTGAAACTATGTTGTATGGTTTTGCTGAGCTTGGGATGAAAGGGGCTGAAATATTTTGGAACGTCTCGAAATTTTACATACACGCTTGTCTATCAAATGGACATTCAAATCGAAGATCAAATTTCAATTATAAGAAACTGCTCAAAAGTGAAACTTCGTCTTGCGTTTTCGCTAGGGTTGGGCTTAAAGGTGGTCAAAATTGCTTGGAACGTTGCAAAAGTTGACGTGCATGCTTATTTATCTAATGGGCATCCAAATCTATGATCAAGTTTCAGTTCTTAGAAGTTGCTCAAAAGCGAAACTCCATCATGTGGTTTTGTTAGGGTTTGGCTTAAAGGAGTCAAAAATAACTCTGAACATCATGAAAGTTGGCATGCACTCTTATATTTCAAATGCGCATCTAAATCTATGATCAAATTTTAATTTTGAGAAATTTGTCAAGAGTGAAACTCCGTCATGCGGTTTCGCTAAGATTGGGGTTACAGGGGTTGAAAATAGCTCAAAACGTCATGAAATTTGGAGTGCACGGTTATCTATCAAACGAGCATCCAAATCTATGATCAAATTTGAATTCTAAGAAATTAGTCAAAGTGAAACTCCGTCGTTCATTTTCGCTAGAGTTGGGCTCGAAGGGGTCCAAATAGCTCAGACCATTGGAAAAGTTGGCATCCACGTTTTTGTATCAAATGGGCATCCAAATCTATGATCAAATTTCAACTCCGAGAATTTGGTCAAAATTGAAACTCCATCATTTGATTTCGCTAAGGTTTGCCTTAAAAGAAAAACTACAAGCTTTTAGGCCTTGGTTTGACCAAGTATGAGCAAATTTGAATTCTGAGAAACTGCTCAAAAGTGAAACTCTGTCATGTGGTTTCTCTACGGTTGGTTAAAATAATAGCTCAAAACGTTGCAAAATTTGGCATGCATGATTGTTTATCGAATGGGCATCCAAATCTATAATCAAGTTTCTATTCCAAGAAGTACATCAAAAGTGAAACTTGATCGTACAATTTTGTTAGAGTTTGGCTTAAAGGAGCTTAAAATAACTATGAACATCGTGAAAGTTGGCCTGCACACTTATCATCCAAATGTGCATCAAAAGATATGACCAAATTTAATTCTGAGAAATTTGTAAAAAGTGAAACTGCGTCGTGCGGTTTCGCAAAGGTTTGGGTTAAAGCGGGTGAAAATAGATCGAAACGTCATGAAATTTGGAGTGCACGCTTGTCTATCAAATGGGCATCCAAATCTATGATCAAATTTCAATTGCAAGAAAATTGTCAAAAGTGAAACTTCATCGTGCATTTTCACTATAGTTCGGCTTAAAGTAGGTCCAAATATCTCAAAACATTGTAAAATTTGGTGTGCACGCTTGTATATCAACCGGGCAATCAAATCTATGATCAAATTTCTATTCTGTGAATTTGGTCAAAAGTGAAACTCCATCATGCAGTTTCGCTAATGTTTAGCTTAAGGGAGGGAAAAATAACTCTAAACATCACTAAATTTGGCATGCACTCCTATCTACCAAATGGGCATCTAAATCTATGATCATATTTCAATTCTAAAAAATTGGTCAAAAGAGAAACTTTATCGTGCACGTTCGCTAAGGTTTCACTTAAAGGGAGTGAAATAGCTAAGAACGTCACGAAAGTTAGCGTGTACGCTTGTTTATTGAAATGGGTACATAAATTTACTTTCAAATTTCACTTCTTAAAAAGTCAACAAAAGTGCATCTTTTCAGCTTTTGTTTGACCATCCTTGAATGAGGGCCAAAATAGCTCCAAATAGCATAAAAATAGGTGTGCATGCCTATCTTTGAAATGGGTATCTAAATCTACTTCAAAATTTGAATTTTAGGAAAATGGGAAAATTGCAATGTTTTAGGCCTTGGTTTGACAACGTTTGACACAGGTCCAAAATGGCTCGCAATCCCCAAAAAATCTACATGTAGGGATTATCTCTCAAATGGGTACCTAAATATAGTTTCAAATTTCAATTTCGTGAACGTTAAGAAAAGTGCATTTCTTAGAACTTGGTTTGACCAACCTTAACTAAGTGCCGAAATAACTCGAAATTCACAAAAATATGTGTGCCTCTTAAATGGGCATCTAAATCTACTTTTAAATTTGATTTCTAAGAAATTGGAAAAAAGTGCAACCTTTTAGGCCTTGGTTTGACCAGGTTTTACCAAGGTCTAAAATAGCCCGAAATCCCCTGAAAGTGTGTATGCATGGTTATCTCTCAAATGGGTATCTAAATTCTCTTTTAAATTTCAATTACAAGAAAGTCGAAAAAATAGCATCTCTTAGACCTTTGCTTGACCAACCTTGAATAACGACCAAAATAACTTCGAACATCGTGAAAGTTGGTGTGCACTTTTATCTACCAAATTTTAAGATAAATCTACGATCAAATTTTAATTCTAAGAAATTAGTCAAAAGTGAAACTCTGTTGTATGGTTTAGATGAGGTTGGGATTAAAGGGGGTGAAATTTTTTGGAACGTCTCAAAATTTCACGTGCACGCTTATCTATCAAATGGGCATTGAAATCTATGATCGAATTTCAATTATAAGAAACTGCTCAAAAGTGAAACTCCGTCATGCATTTTCGCTAGGGTTGGGCTTAAAGGTGGTCAAAATAGCTTTTCATGTTGCAAAAGTTGGTGTGTATGCTTGTTTATATAATAGGCATCCAAATCTATGATCAAGTTTCAATTCTTAGAAGTTGGTCAAAAGCGAAACTCCATCATGCGGTTTTGTTAGGGTTTGGCTTAAAGGAGTCAAAAATAACTCTGAACATCATGAAAGTTGGCGTGCACTCTCATCTTCCAAATGCGCATCTAAATCTATGATCAAATTTTAATTCCGAGAAATTGGTCAAGAGTGAAACTCCGTCATGTGGTTTCACTAAGATTGGGGTTAAAGGGGGTGAAAATAGCTCAAAACGTCATGAAAGTTGGAGTGCACGGTTATCTATCAAATGGGAATCCAAATCTATGATCAAATCTCAATTCTGAGAAATTGGTCAGAAGTGAAACTCCGTCGTGCATTTTCGCTAGAGTTGGGCTCAAAGGGGTCCAAATAGCTCGGACCATTGCAAAAGTTGGTGTGCATGTTTTTATATCAAACGGGCATCCAAATCTATGATCAAATTTCAACTCCGAGAATTTGGTCAAAAGTGAAACTCCGTCATTCGATTTTCGTAAGGTTTGGCTTAAACGAGGGGAAAATGGCTGAGAAATTGGAAACAAATGCAACCTTTTAGGCCTTGGTTTCACTAAGTTTTCCTAAGGTCCAAAATAGCTCGAAATCCCCTGAAAGTTTGTATGCATGGTTATCTCTCAAATGGTTACCCAAATTCTCTTTCAAATTTCAATTACAAGAATGCCGAAAAAATAACATCTCTTAGACCTTAACTTGACCAACCTTGAATAATGACCAAAATAGCTCCGAACATCATGAAAGTTAGCATGCACTCTTATCTACCAAATGCATCGATAAATCTACGATTAAATTTTAATTTTGAGAAATTAGTCAAATGTGAAACTCCATTGTGCAGTTTTGCTAAGGTTGGGCTTAAAGCGGGTGAAAATATTTCGCAACGTCATGAAATTTCATGTGCAAGCTTGTCTATCAAATGGACATCCAAATCTACGAGAAAATTTCAATTCTGAGAAACTGCTCAAAAGTGAAACTCTGTCGTGTGGTTTCACTAGGGTTGGGCTGAAAAGGGGTCAAAATAATACCTCGGAACGTTGCAAAATTTGGCGTAGATGATTGTTTATCCAATGGGCATCGATATCTATGATTAAGTTTCAATTCTAAGAAGTACGTCAAAAGTGAACCTCCATTGTACAGTTTTGTTAGGGTTTGGCTTAAAGGAGCTGAAAATAACTCTGAACATCGTAAAAGTTGGCATGCACACATATCATCCAAATGCGCATAAAAAGATATGATCAAATTTTAATTCCGATAAATTTGTAAAAAGTGAAACTCCGTTGTGCAGTTTCATAGAGGTTGGGGTTAAAGGGGGTGAAAGTAACTCGAAACATCATGAAAGTTGGAGTTCGCTCTTGTCTATCAAATGGGCATCCAAAATCTATGATCAAATTTCAATTGCGAGAAAATTCTCAAAAGTGAAACTTCGTCGTGCATTTTTGCTATAGTTCAGCTTAAAGCGGCTCCAAATAGCTCGAAACATTATAAAATTTTGCGTGCAAACTTGTATATCAAATGGGTATCCAAATCTATGATCAAATTTCAATTTTGGGAATTTGGTCAAAAGTGAAACTCTGCCATGCGGTTTCGCTAAGGTTTGGCTTAAAGGAAAGAAAAAGAGCTCTAAACATCACTAAATTTGGCATGCACTCTTATCTACCAAATGGGCATCTAAATATATGATCATATTTCAATTCTAAGAAATTGGTCAAACGAGAAACTTTATCGTGCGCTTTCACTAAGGTTGCACTTAAAGGGAGTGAAATAGCTCATAACGTTGTGAAAGTTAGTGTGTACGCTTGTTTATTGAAATGGGTACCTAGATCCACTTTCAAATTTCACTTCTAAAAAAGTCAACAAAAGTGCATCTTTTCAACTTTTGTTAGACCATCCTTGAATACGGGCCAAAATAGGTCCAAATCTCATAAAAATAGGTGTCCATGCCTATCTTTGAAATGGGTATCTAAATCTACTTTAAAATTTGAATTTTCAGAAAATGGTAAAAATGCAACGTTTTAGACCTTGGTTTGACAAAATTCTACATGTAGGGATTATCTCTCAAATGGGTACCTAAATACAGTTTCAAATTTCAGTTTCAAGAAAGTCAAGAAAAGTGGATTTCTTAGAACTTTGTTTGACCAACCTTGACTAAGTGCCAAAATGTGTATCTAAATCTAATTTTAAATTTGATTTCTAATAAATTGGACTTTTAGGCCTTGGTTTGACCAAGTTTGACCAAGGTCCAAAATAGCTCGAAATCCCCTGAAAGTGTGTATGCATGGTTATCTCTCAAATGGGTACCTAAATTCTCTTTCAAATTTCAATTACAAGAAAGTCAAAAAAATAGCATCTCTTAGACCTTTGCTTGACCAACCTTAAATAATGACTGAAATAACTTCGAACATCGTGAAAGTTGGTGTGCACTGGTATCTACCAAATGCAAAGATAAATCTAGCTTGGAACGATGCGAAAGTTGGTGTGCATGCTTGTTTATCCAATGGGCATCCAAATCTATGATCAAGTTTCAATTCTTAGACGTTGGTCAAAAGCAAAACTCCATCATGCGGTTTTGTTAGGGTTTGGCTTAAAGGAGTCGAAAATAACTCTAAACATCATGAAAGTTGGCGTGCACTCTTATATTCCAAATGCACATATAAATCTATGATCAAATTTTAATTCTGAGAAATTTGTCTAGAGTGAAACTCCATCATGCGGGTTTGCTAAGATTGGGGTTACAGGGGGTGAAAACAGCTCAAAACATTGCGAATGTTGGAGTGCACAGTTATCTATCAAACGGGCATCTAAATCTATAATCAAATTTGAATTCTAAGAAATTAGTCAGAAGTGAAACTCTGTCGTTCATTTTCGCTAGAGTTGGGCTCGAAGGGGTCCAAATAGCTCAAACCATTGCAAAAGTTGGCATGCACGTTTTTATATCAAAGGGGTATCCAAATATATGATCAAATTTCAACTCCGAGAATTTGGTCAAAATTGAAATTCCATCATTCGATTTCACTAAGGTTTGGCTTAAAGGAAAAAGTCCAAGCTTTTAGGGCTTGGTTTGACCAAGTATGAGAAAATTTGAATTCTGAGAAACTGCTCAAAAGTGAAACTCTGTCGTGCGGTTTCACTAGAGTTGGGCTTAAAAGGGGTTTAAATAATAGCTCGAAACGTTGCAAAATTTGGCGTGCATGATTGTTTATCTAGTGGGCAGCCAAATCTATAATCAAGTTTCTATTCTAAGAAGTACGTCAAAAGTGAAACTCGATCGTACAATTTTGTTAGGGTTTGGCTTAAAGGAGATGAAAATAACTATGAACATCGTGAAACTTGGCGTGCACACTTATCATCCAAATGTTCATCAAAAGAAATGATCAAATTTTAATTCCGAGAAATTTGTAAAAAGTGAAACTCCGTTGTGCGGTATCGCAAAGGTTGGGGTTAAAGGGAGTGAAAATAGATCAGAACGTCATGGAAGTTGGTGTGCATGCTTGTCTATCCAATATGCAACCAAACCTATGATCAGGTTTCAATTCTAAGAATTTGGTCAAAGCCGAAACTGCATCTTCCAATTTTGTTAGTGTTTGGGTTAAAGATGCTGAAAATAGCCCTCAACATCATGAAAGTTGGCATGCACTCTTATCTTCCAAATGCGCATTTAAATCAATGATTAAATTTTAATTCCAAGAAATTGGTTAAAAGTGAAACTCCGTTGTGCACGTTTTTATGTGTGCCTCCTTAAATGGGTATCTAAATCTACTATTAAATTTGATTTCGAAGAAATTGGAAAAAAGTGCAACCTTTTTGGCCTTGGTTTAACCAAGGTCCAAAATAGCTCGAAATCCCCTAAAAGTGTGTATGCATGGTTATCTCTCAAATGGGTACCTAAATTCTCTTTCAAATTTCACTTACAAGAAAGTCGAAAAAATAGCATCTCTTAGACCTTTTCTTGACCAACCTTGAATACTGACCAAAATAACATCGAACATCATGAAATTTGGTGTGCACTGTTATGTACCAAATGCTAAGATAAATCTACGATCAAATTTTAATTCTGAGAAATTAGTCAAAAGTGAATCTCTGTTGTATGGTTTTGCTGAGGTTGGGATTCAAGGGGATGAAATATTTTGGAACATCTTGAAATTTCACGTGCATGCTTTTCTATCAAATGGGCATTTAAATCTATGATCAAATTTCAATTATACGAAACAGCTCAAAAGTGAAACTTCATCATGCTTTTTCGCTAGGGTTGGGATTAAAGGTGGTCAAAATAGCTTGGAACGTTGCCAAAGTTCACGTGCATGCTTGTTTATCTAATGGGCATCCAAATCTATGATCAAGTTTCAATTCTTAGAAGTTGGTCAAAAGCAAAACTCCATCGTGCGGTTTTGTTAGGGTTTGGCTTAAACGAGTCAAAAATAACTCTGAACATCATGAAAGTTGGCGTGCACTCTTATCTTCCAAATGCACATCTAAATCTATGATCAAATTTTAATTTCAAGAAATTTGTCAAGAGTGAAAAAACATCATGCGGTTTCGCTAAGATTAGGGTTACAGGGGGTGAAAATAGCTCAAAACGTCACGAAAGTTGGACTGCACGGTTATCTATCAAACGGGCATCCAATTATATGATTAAATTTCAATTCTGAAAAATTGGTCAGAAGTGAAACTCCGTCGTGCATTTTCGCTAGAGTTGGGCTCGAAGGGGTCCAAATAGCTCGGACCATTGCAAAAGTTGGCATGCACATTTTTATATCAAACGGGCACTCACTAATAGCCATCACAACAGGATAGGCAAGGGTCGGGGCTAGGGCTATGTGACTGGATTCTAAGCTGACATCATATTCAATCACAAACAATCACTTACCTCTATGTCTCCACTTGTACAAAGCCTACATAACCAAAAAACTAAAGTCCAAATCTATGATCAAATTTCAACTCCGAGAATATGGTCAAAAATGAAACTGCATCATTCGATTTTGCTAAGGTTTGGCTTAAAGGAGGGGAAAATGGCTTAGAAATTGGAAACAAATGCAACCTTTTAGGCCTTGGTTTCACCAAGTTTGCCTAAGGTCCAAAATAGCTTGAAATCCCCTGAAAGTTTGTATGCATGGTTATCTCTCAAATGGTTATGTAAATTCTCTTTCAAATTTCAATTACAAGAAAGCCGAAAAAATAACATCTCTTAGACCTTTACTTAACCAACCTTGAATAACGACCAAACTAGCTCCAAAATACATGAAAGTTAGCATGCACTCTTATCTACCAAATGCGGCGATAAATCTACGGTTAAATTTTAATTTTGAGAAATTAGTCATGCGTGAAACTTCGTTGTGCAGTTTTGCTAAGGTTGGGCTTAAAGTGGGTGAAAATATTTTGTAA
The DNA here is from genome assembly GCA_001517045.1 of Pseudotsuga menziesii. NCBI lineage: Eukaryota > Viridiplantae > Streptophyta > Pinopsida > Pinales > Pinaceae > Pseudotsuga > Pseudotsuga menziesii. The sequence continues at coordinate 337,984 of LPNX010630964.1, forward strand.
CGTCATGAAATTTCATGTGCAAGGTTGTCTATCAAATGGACATCTAAATCTATGAGCAAATTTCAATTCTGAGAAACTTCTCAAAAGTGAAACTCTATCATGCGATTTCACTAGGGTTGGGCTTAAAAGGGGTCAAAATAATAGCTCGGAACGTTGTAAAATTTGGCGTGCATGATTTTTTATCCAATGGGCATCCAAATCTATGATCAAGTTTCCATTCTAAGAAGTACGTCAAAAGTGAACCTCCATCATACAGTTTTGTTAGGGTTTGGCTTAAAGGAGTTGAAAATAACTCTAAACATCATGAAAGTTGGCATGCACACTTATCATCCAAATGCGCATCAAAAGATATGATCAAATTTTAATTTCGATAAATTTGTAAAAAGTGAAACTCCGTTGTCCGGTTTCGCAAAGGTTGGGGTTAAAGGGTGTGAAAATAGCTTGGAACGTCGCAAAAGTTGGAGTGCACGCTTGTCTATCAAATGGGCATCCAAATCTATGATCAAATTTCATTTGCGAGAGAATTGTCAAAAGTGAAACTTCGTCATGCATTTTCGCTATAGTTCAGCTTAAAGCGGGTCCAGATAGCTTGAAACATTAGAAAAATTTGACATCATGCTTTTATATCAAACGCGTATCCAAATCTACGATCAAATTTCAATTCTGGGAATTTTCTCAAAAGTGAAACTCCGTCATGCGGTTTGGCTAAGGTTTGTCTTAAAGGAGGGAAAAAGAGCTTTGAACATCACTAAATTTGGTATGCACTCTTATCTAGCAAATGGGAATCTAAATATATGATCATATTTCACTTCTAAAAATTGGTCAAACAAGAAACTTTATCATGCGCTTTCGCTAAGTTTGCACTTAAAGGGAGTGAAATAGCTCGAAAAGTTGTGAAAGTTAGTGTGTACGCTTGTTTATTGAAATGGGTACCTAAATCCACTTTCAAATCTCACTTCTAAAAAAGTCAACAAAAGTGCATCTTTTCAACTTTTGTTTGACCATCCTTGAATGAGGGCCAAACTAGCTCCAAATCTCATAAAAATAGGTGTCCATGCCTATCTTTGAAATGGGTATCTAAATCTAGTTTAAAATTTGAATTTTCAGAAAATGGAAAAAATGCAATGTTTTAGGCCTTGGTTTGACAGAGTTTGACCGAGGTCCAAAATGGCTTGCAATTCCAAAAACATCTATATGTAGGGATTATCTCTCAAATGGGTACCTAAATACAGTTTCAAATTTCAATTTCAAGAAAGTCAAGAAAAGTGCATTTCTTAGAACTTGGTTTGACCAACCTTGACTAAGTGCCAAAATGGGTATCTAAATCTACTTTTAAATTTGATTTCTAAGAAATTGGACTTTTAGGCCTTGGTTTGATCAAGTTTGACCAAGGTCCAAAATAGCTCGAAATCCCCTAAAAGTGTGTATGCATGGTTATCTCTCAAATTGGTACCTATATTCTCTTTCAAATTTCACTTACAAGAAAGTCAAAAAATTAGCATCTCTTAGACCTTTGCTTGACCAACCTTTAATAATGACCAAAATAACATCGAACATCGTGAAAGTTGGTGTGCACTGTTATGTACCAAATGGTAAGATAAATCTACGATCAAATTTTAATTCTGAGAAATTAGTCAAAAGTGAAACTCTGTTGTATGGTTTTGCTGAGGTTGGTATTAAAGGGGGTGAAATATTTTGGAACGTCTCGAAATTTCGTGTGCACACTTTTCTATCAAATGGGCATTTAAATCTATGATCAAATTTCAATTATACAAAACTGCTCAAAAGTGAAACTTCATCATGCTTTTTCGCCAGGGTTGGGCTTAAAGGTAGTCAAAATAGATTGGAACGTTGCGAAAGTTGGTATGCATGCTTGCTTATCTAATGGGCATCCAAATCTATGATCAAGTTTCAATTCTTAGAATTTGGTCAAAAGCGAAACTCCATCGTGCGGTTTTGTTAGGGTTTGGCTTAAAGGAGTAAAAAATAACTCTGAACATCATGAAAGTTGGCGTCCACTATTATCTTCCAAATCCACATCTAAATCTATGATCAAATTTTAATTTCAAGAAATTTGTCAAGAGTGAAACTTTGTCATGCAGTTTCGCTAAGATTAGGGTAACATGGGGTGAAAATAGCTCAAAACGTCATGAAAGTTGGAGTGCATGCTTATCTTTCAAATGGGCATCCAAATCTATGATCAAATTTCAATTCTGAGAAATTAGTCAGAAGTGAAACTCCGTCGTTCATTTTCTCTAGAGTTGGGCTCGAAGGGGTCCAAATAGCTCAGACCATTGCAAAAGTTGGCATGCATGTTTTTATATCAAACGGGCATCCAAATCTATGATCAAATTTCAACTCCAAGAATTTGGTCAAAAGTAAAACTTCGTCATTCGATTTCGCTAAGGTTTGGCTTAAAGGAGGGGAAAATGGCTTTGAGAAATTGGAAACAATTGCAACCTTTTAGGGCTTGGTTTCACCAAGTTTGCCTAAGGTCCAAAATAGCTCAAAATCCCCTGAACGTTTGTATGCATGGTTATCTCTCAAATGGGTACCTAAATTCTCTTTCAAATTTCAATTATAAGAAAGCCAAAAAAATAACATCTCTTGGACCTTTACTTGACCAACCTTGAATAACGACAAAAATAGCTACGAATATCATGAAAGTTAGCATGCACTCTTATCTACCAAATGCGCCGATAAATCTACGATTAAATTTTAATTTTGAGAAATTAGTCAAACGTGAAACTCCGTTGTGTGATTTTGCTAAGGTTGGGCTTAAAGGGGGTGAAAATATTTTGGAATGTCTCAAAAGTTTGCATGCATGCTTGTTCATCAAATGGGCATCCAAATTTATGATCAAATTTAAATTCTGAGAAACTGCTCGAAACTGAAACTCCGTCGTGTGGTTTCGAAAGGGTCGGGCTTAAAGGGGGTCAAAATAGCTCGAAACATCGCGAAATTTGGCATGCATGCTTGTCTATCCAATATGCATCCAAACCTATAATCAGGTTTCAGTTATTAGAATTTGGTCAAAGCTGAGACTGCATCGTGTAGTTTCGTTAGGGTTTGGCTTAAAGATGCCAAAAATAGCTCCCCGCATTGTGAAAGTTGGCATGCACTCTTATTTTGCAAATGCGCATTTAAATCTATGAATAAATTTTAATTCCAAGAAATTGGTCAAAAGTGAAACTCCGTCGTGCACGTTTTTATGTGTGCCTCTTAAATGGGTATCTAAATCTACTTTTAAATTTGATTTCTAAGAAATTGGCAAAAAGTGCAACCTTTTAGACCTTGGTTTGACCAAGTTTGACCAAGGTCCAAAATAGCTCGAAATCCCTTGAAAGTGTGTATGCATGGTCATCTCTCAAATGGGTACCTAAACTCTCTTTCAAATTTCACTTACAAGAAAGCTGAAAAAATAGCATCTCTTAGAGCTTTGCTTGACCAACCTTGAATAATGACCAAAATCTTTGATCAAATTTCAACTCTGAAAATTTGGTCAAAAGTGAAACTCCATCATTTGATTTCGCTAAGGTTTGGCTTAAAGGAGGGGAAACTGGCGGAGAAATTGGATACAAATGCAACCTTTTAGGCCTTGGTTTCACCAAGTTTGCCTAAGGTCCAAAATAGCTCGAAATCCCCTGAAAGTTTGTATGCATGGTTATCTCTCAAAAGGTTACCTAAATTCTCTTTCAAATTTCAATTACAAGAAAACCAAAAAAAAATATCTCTTAGACCTTTACTTGACCAACCTTGAATAATGACCAAAATAGCTCCAAACATCATGAAAGCTAGCATGCACTCTTATCTACCAAAGGCGCCGATAAATCTACGATTAAATTTTAATTTTGAGAAATTAGTCAAACGTGAAACTCCGTTGTGCAATTTTTATAAGGTTGGGCTTTTCTATGAAATGGACATCTAAATCTATGAGCAAATTTCAATTCTGAGAAGCTGCTAAAAAATGAAACTCTATCATGCGGTTTCACTGGGGTTAAGCTTAAAAGGAGTTAAAATAATAGCTCGAAAAGTTGCAAAATTTGGTGTACATGATTGTTTATCCAATGGGCATCCAAATCTATGATAAAGTTTCCATTCTAAGAAGTATGTCAAAGGCGAACCTCCATCGTATAGTTTTGTTAGGGTTCAGCTTAAAGGAGCTGAAAATAACTGTGAACATCGTGAAAGTTAGCATGCACAATTATCATCCAAATATGCATCAAAAGATATGATCAAATTTTAATTCCGATAAATTTGTAAAAAGTGAAACTACGTCCTGTGATTTCGCAAAGGTTAGGGTTAAAGGGGGTGTAAATAGCTCGGAATTTCGCGAAAGTTAGAGTGCACACTTGTCTATCAAATGGGCATCCAAATCTATGATCAAATTTCAATTGCGAGAAAATTGTCAAAAGTGAAACTTCGTCGTGCATTTTCCCTATAGTTCTGCTTAAAGCGGGTCCAAATAGCTCGAAACATTGCAAAATTTGGCGTGTGTGCTTGTATATCAAATGGGTATCCAAATCTATGATCAAATTTCAATTCTGGGAATTTGGTCAAAAGTGAAACTCTGTCATGCGGTTTCGCAAAGGTTTAGCTTAAAGGAGGGAAAAAGAGCTTTGAACATCACTAAATTTGGCATGCGCTCTTATCTACCAAATGGGCATCTAAATATATGATCATATTTCAATTCTAAGAAACTGGTCAAACGAGAAACTTTATCGTGTGCTTTCGCTAAGGTTGCGCTTAAAGGGAGTAAAATAGCTTGGAACATCACAAAAGTTAGTGTGTACACTTGTTATTAAAATGGGTACCTAAATCCACTTTCAAATTTCACTTCTGGAAATGTCAACAAAAGTGCATCTTTTCAACTTTTGTTTGACCATCCTTGAATGAGGGCCAAAATAGCTCCAAATCTCATAAAAATAGGTGTCCATGCCTATCTTTGAAATGGGTATCTAAATCTACTTTAAAATTTGAATTTTCAGAAAATGGAAAAAATGCAACGTTTTAGGCTTTGGTTTGACGAAGTTTGACCGAGGTCCAAAATGGCTCGCAATCCCAAAAATATCTACATGTAGGGATTATCTCTCAAATGGGTACCTAAATACAGTTTCAAATTTCAATTTTGATAAAGTCAAGAAAAGTGCATTTCTTAGAACTTGGTTTGACCAACCTTGACTAAGTGCCGAAATGGGTATCTAAATCTACTTTTAAATTTGATTTCTAAGATATTGGAATTTTAGTCCTTGGTTTGACCAAGTTTGACGAAGGTCCAAAATAGCTCGAAATCCCCTGAAAGTGTGTATGCATGGTTATCTCTCAAATGGGTACATAAATTCTCTTTCAAATTTTAATTACAAGAAAGTTGAAAAAATAGCATCTCTTAGACCTTTGCTTGACCAACCTTAAATAATGACCAAAATAGCTTCGAACATCGTGAAATTTGGTGTGCACTGGTATCTACCAAATGCTAAGATAAATCTATGATCAAATTTTAATTCTGAGAAATTAGTCAAAAGTGAAACTCTGTTGTATAGTTTTGTTGAGGTTGGGATTAAAGGGGTGAAATATTTTGAAACGTCTCGAAATTTAGCCTGTACGCTTGTCTATCAAATGGGAATTCAAATCTATGATCAAATTTCATTTATAAGAAACTGCACATAAGTGTAACTTCGTCATGTGTTTTCGCTAGGGTTGGGCTTAAAGGTGGTCAAAATAGCTTGGAACGTTGCGAAAGTTCATGTGCATGCTTGTTTATCTAATGGGCATCCAAATCTATGATCAAGTTTCAATACTTAGAAGTTGGTCAAAAGCAAAACTCCATCATGCGGCTTTGTTAGGGTTTGGCTTAAAGGAGTCGAAAATAACTCTGAACATCATGAAAGTTTGCGTGCACTCTCATCTTCCAAATGCACATTTAAATCTATGATCAAATTTCAATTCTGAAAAACTACTCAAAAGTGAAACTCTTTCGTGTGGTTTCACTAGGGTTGGGCTTAAAAGGGCTCAAAATAATAGCTTGGACCGTTGCAAAATATGGCGTCCATGATTGTTTATCCAATGGGCATCAAATCTATGATCAAGTTTCCATTCTAATAAGTACGTCAAATGTGAACCTCCATCGTACAGTTTTGTTAGGGTTTGGCTTAAAGGAGCTGAAAATAACTCTGAACATCGTGAAAGTTGGTGTGCACACTTAGCATCCAAATGCTTATCAAAAGATATGATCAAATTTTAATTCCGATAAATCTGTATAAAGTGAAACTCCATCATGCGGTTTCACAAAGGTTGGGGTTAAAGGGGGTGAAAATAGCTCGAAACGTCACGAAAGTTGGAGTGCACACTTGTCTATCAAATGTGCATCCAAATCTATGATCAAATTTCAATTGCGAGAAAGTTGTCAAAAGTGAAACTTCGTCGTGCATTTTCTCTATAGTTCGGGTTAAAGCGGGTCCAAATAGCTCGACACATTACAAAATTTGGCATGCACACTTGTATATGAAACAGGCATCCAAATCTATGATCAAACTGAAACTTCGAGAATTTGGTCCAAATTGAAACTCCATCATTCGATTTCTCTAAGGTTTGGCTTAAAGGAAAAAGTGCAAGCTTTTAGGCCTTGGTTTGATCAAGTATGAGCAAATTTGAATTATGAGAAACTGCACAAAAGTGAAACTCTTTCATGCGGTTTCACTAGGGTTGGGCTTAAAAGGAGTCAAAATAATAGCTCGAAACATTGCAAACTTTTGCATGCATGATTGTTTATCCAATGGGCATCCAAATCTATGATCAAGTTTCTATTCTAAGTAGTACGTCAAAAGTGAAACTCAATCATACAATTTTGTTAGGGTTTGTCTTAAAGGAGATAAAAATAACTATGAACATCGTGAAAGTTGGCGTGCACACTTATCATCCAAATGCGCATCAAAAGAAATGATCAAATTTTAATTCCGAGAAATTTGTAAAAAGTGAAACTCCGTTGTGTGGTTTTGCAAAGGTTGGGGTTAAAGGGGGTGAAAATAGCTCGGAACGTCCCGAAAGTTGGAGTACACTTGTATATGAAATGGGCATTCAAATCTATGATCAAATATCAATTGCGAGAAAATTTTCAAAAGTGAAACTTCGTCGTGCATTTTCACTATAGCTCGGCTTAAAGTGGGTCCAAATAGCTCGAAACATTGCTAAATTTTGCATGCACGCTTGTATAACAACCCGACATCCGTTCCTCTGCCGAGCGTTCTTGAATTGCTTCGAGCCAAGCCGAGCCGAGGAAAACATTCGAACTGCAAGCCGCCTGCAGAGACGAGCCGATGAGAGACTGAAAGCGGAGCCGCCCAGCATTCGAGTCGCTCTGCCCATAAAGCATTGGGTAATTGATTCAGGGATCACTCCAAGAAATGGGGTTGAGGGATTTGGCTCTCGATCTTGCACCAGCTGAGGCCAGTTCAGCACGAAATCATGGCGGAGTCATGAATGAAACTGGTGTTCATGATCCGTTTTTGCGGGACGCACGTTGAACAGTTTTTTGGCAGAACGGGTAGCTTTCCGTGGATTCGCCAAGGTTTTCAATGAATGCGTCGAGGCTTCATCAGAAAGATTTCGCTGCGGATTCATTTCTTTTTGATGGGGTTTCGGCTACAATATCGATGGTTTCCAAGATCCGGGGTCGAGGGTTTCGACTCCAAAAATCGAGATCGAGTGCAAGAATAGCTCATTTTTGGTTGACAAGATCGGCGGGCTTCGGCTCCAAGAATTGGGTCAAGGGCTTCGGCTAACTTTCGAGGCTGCTGGATCCTCTATTGCAGAGAAAGATCGCCAGCCTTATGGCAGAGGCGGTGACTGTGGATATACTCTTGTGTGGCGACCCGTATTGTGTCCTTAGGGATCTCTACGGCGGCGACAGCGTCTTCAGAGGTGGTGGTCTTTGCTATCCGCAGTATATCTGATGTTTTGGGTGGTAGTGGGTTTTCTGGTGGTGCTCATTGATATATGATCAGAAGTGATCCATTTTTGGTCTATTTTCATGAGGCAGTTTTCTGTCTGTAATGTCTGGGACAGTTTTTTTTTGTTATGTTAATATGAGACAGCAAAGATGTGACAATGTAGGGATCCTAGTGATCCTCTTACATGTGCAGATGTAATTTTGTTCTACTTTGAAATAAAATTACGAATTTTTTTCGAGGAAAAAAAAAAAAACCCGACATCCAAATCTATGATCAAATTTCAATTCTGGGAATTTGGTCAAAACTGAAACTCCATCATGCAGTTTCGCTAAGGTTTGGCTTAAAGGAGGGAAAAAGAGCTCTAAACATCACTAAATTTGGCATGCACTCTTATCTACCAAATGGGCATCTAAATCTATGATCATATTTCAATTCTAAGAAATTGGTCAAAAGAGAAACTTTATCCTGTGCTTTCGCTAAGGTTGCACTTAAAGGGAGTGAAATAGCTCGAAACGTCGCGAAAGTTAGCGTGTACGCTTGTTTATTGAAATGGGTACATAAATCTACTTTCAAATTTCACTTCTTAAAAAGTCAACAAAAATGCATATTTTCATCTTTTGTTTGACCATCCTTGAATGAGGGCCAAAATAGCTCCAAATAGTAGAAAAATAGGTGTCCATGCCTATCTTTGAAATGGGTATCTAAATCTACTTTAAAATTTGAATTTTCAGAAAATGGAAAAAATGCAACGTTTTAGGCCTTGGTCTGACGAAGTTTGACCAATGTCCAAAATGGCTCGCAATCCCAAAAAAATCTACATGTAGGGATTATCTCTCAAATGGGTACCTAATACAATTTCAAATTTCAATTTCGATAAATTCAATTATAAGAAACTACTCAAAAGTGAAACTCCATCGTGCATTTTTGCTAGAGTTGGGCTCGAAGGGGTCCAAACAACTCGGACCATTGCAAATGCTAGCATGCACGTTTTTATATCAAATAGGCATCGAAATCTATGATCAAATTTCAACTCCAAGAATTTGGTCAAAAGTGAAACTCCATCATTCGATTTTGATAAGGTTTGGCTTAAAGGAGGGGAAAATGGATGAGAAATTGGAAACAAATGCAACCTTTTAGGCCTTGGTTTCACCAAGTTTGCCTAAGGTCCAAAATAGCTCGAAATCCCCTGAAACTTTGTATGCCAGGTTATCTCTCAAAAGGTTACCTAAATTCCCTTTCAAATTTCAATTACAAGAAAGACGAAAAAATAACATCTCTTAGTCCTTTACTTGACCAACCTTGCATAACGACCAAAACAGGTCTGAACATCATGAAAGTTAGCATGCACTCTTATCTACCAAATGCACCGATAAATCTAGGATTAAATTTTAATTTTGAGAAATTAGTCAAACGTCAAACTTTGTTGTGCAGTTTTGCTAAGGTTGGACTTAAAGCGGGTGAAAATATTTCGCAATGTCATGAAATTTCATGTGCAAGCTTGTCTATCAAATGGACATCCAAATCTATGAGCAAATTTCAATTCTGAGAAACTACTCAAAAGTGAAACTCTATCGTGCGGTTTCACTACTGTTGGGCTTAAAAGTGGTCAAAATAATAGCTCCGAATGTTGCAAAATTTGGTGTGCATGATTGTTTATCCAATGGGAAATGATCAAGTTTCCATTCTAAGAAGTACATCAAAAGTGAACCACCATCGTACAGTTTTGTTAGGGTTTGGCTTAAAGGAGCTGAAAATAACTCTGAACACCGTGAAATTTGGCGTGCACACTTATCATCCAAATGCGCATCAAAAGATATGATCAAATTTTAATTCCGATAAATTTGTAAAAAGAGAAACTCCGTCGTGCAGTTTCGCAAAGGTTGGGGTTAAAGGGGGTGAAAATAGCTCAAAACGTCACAAAATTTGGAGTGCATGCTTGTCTATCAAATGGGCATCGAAATCTATGATCAAATTTCAATTGCGAGAAAATTGTCAAAAGTGAAGCTTCATCGTGCATTTTCACTATGGTTCAACTTAAAGCGGGTCCAAATAGCTCAAAACATTACAAAATTTGGCGTGCACGCTTGTATATCGAACAGGTATCCAAATCTATGATCAAATTTCAATTCAGGGAATTTGGTCAAAAGTGAAACTCCGTCGTGCAGTTTCGTAAAGGTTTAGCTTAAAGGAGGGAAAAAGAGCTCTGAACATCACTAAATTTGGCATGCACTCTTATCTACCAAATGGGCATCTAAATATATAATCATATTTCAATTCTAAGAAATTGGTCAAACAAGAAACTTTATCATGCGCTTTCGCTAAGGTTGCACTTAAAGGGAGTGAAATAGCTCGGAACGTCGCGAAAGTTAGTGTGTACACTTGTTTATAGAAATGGGTACCTAAATCCTCTTACAAATTTCACTTCTGAAAAAATCAACAAAAGTGCATGTTTTAACCTTTTGTTTGACCATCCTTGAATGAGGGACAAAATAGCACCAAATCTCATAAAAATAGGTGTCCATGCCTATATTTGAAATGGGTATCTAAATCTACTTTAAAATTTGAATTTTCAGAAAATGGAAAAAATGCAACGTTTTAGGCCTTGGTTTAACGAAGTTTGACCACGGTCCAAAATGGCTCGCAATCCGAAAAAAATATACATGTAGGGATTATCTCTCAAATGGGTACCTAAATACCATTTCAAATTTCAATTTTGATAAATTTAAGAAAAGTGCATTTCTTAGAACTTGGTTTGACGAAGTTTGACTGAGGTCCAAAATGGCTCGCAATCCCAAAAAAATATACATGTAGGGATTATCTCTCAAATAAGTACCTAAATACAGTTTCAAATTTCAATTTCAATAAAGTCAAGAAAAGTGCTTTTCTTAGAACTTGGTTTGACCAACCTTGACTAAGTGCCGAAATGGGTATCTAAATCTACTTTTAAATTTGATTTCTAAGGAATTGGGCTTTTAGGCCTTGGTTTGAACAAGTTTGACGAAGGTCCAAAATAGCTCGAAATCCCCTGAAAGTGTGTATGCATGGTTATCTCTCAAATGGGTACCTAAATTCTCTTTCAAATTTCAATTACAAGAAAGTTGAAAAAATAGCATCTCTTAGACCTTTGCTTGACCGACCTTAAATAATGACCAAAATAACTTTGAACATCGTGAAATTTGCTATGCATTGGAATCTACCAAATGCTAAGATAAATCTACAATCCAATTTTAATTCTGAGAGATTAGTCAAAAGTGAAACTCTGTTGTATGGTTTTGCTGAGGTTGGGATTAAAAGGGTGAAATATTTTGGAACGTCTCGAAATTTCACGTGTACGCTTGTCTATCAAATGGGAATTCAAATATATGATCAAATATCAATTATAATAAACTACTCAAAAGTGAAACTTCGTCATGCGTTTTTGCTAGGGTTGGGCTTAAAGGTGGTCAAAATAGCTTGGAACGTTGCGAAATTTCATGTGCATGGTTGTTTATCTAATGGGAATCCAAATCTATGATCAAGTTTCAATTCTTAGAAGTTGGTCAAAAGCGAAACTACATCGTGTTGTTTTGTTAGGGTTTGGCTTAAAGGAGTCAAAAATAACACTGAACATCATCAAAGTTGGCATGAACTCTTATCTTCCAAATGCACATCTAAATCTATGATCAAATTTTAATTCCGATAAATTTGTCACGAGTGAAACTTTGTCATGCAGTTTCGCTTAGATTGGGGTTACAGGGGGTGAAAATAGCTCAAAACGTCATGATAGTTTGAGTCACGGTTATCTATGAAACGAGCATCCAAATCTATGATCAAATTTCAAATCTGAGAAATTTGTTAGAAGTGAAACTCCGGCGTTCATTTTTGCTAGAGTTTGGCTCGAAGGGGTCCAAATAGCTTAGACCATTGCAAAAGTTGGTGTGCACGTTTTTATCTCAAATGAGAATCCAAATCTATGATCAAAGTTCAACTCCGAGAATTTGGTCAAAAGTTAAACTCCATCATTCGATTTCGCTAAGGTTTGGCTTAAAGGAGGGGAAAATGGCTTTGAGAAATTGGAAACAAATGCAATTTTTTTAGTCCTGGTTTCACCAAGTTTACCTAAGGTCCAAAATAGCTCGAAATCCCCTGAAAGTTTGTATGCATGGTTATCTCTCAAATGGGTACCTAAATTCTCTTTAAAATTTCAATTACAAGAAAGCTGAAAAAATAACATCTCTTATACCTTTACTCCAACTTTGAATAACGACCAAAATAGCTCCGAACATCATGAAAGTTAGCATGGACTCTTATCTACCAAATGCGCCGATAAATCTACGATTAAATTTTAATTTTGAGAAATTAGTCAAACGTGAAACTCCATTGTGCGATTTTCCTAAGGTTGGGCTTAAAGAGGGTGAAAATATTTTGGAATGTCTCAAAAGTTTGCATGCACGCTTGTTCATCAAATAGGCATCCAAATTTATGATCAAATTTAAATTCTAATAAACTGCTCGAAAGTGAAACTCCGTCATGCGGTTTTGACAGGGTTGGGCTTAAAGGGGGTCAAAACAGCACAGAACGTCAAGAAAGTTCACGTGCATGCTTGTCTATCCAATATGCATCCAAACCTTTGATCAGTTTTCAATTCTGAGAATTTGGTGAAAGTTGAGACTGCATCTTGCAGTTTTGTTAGGGTTTGGCTTAAAGATGCCGAAAATAGCTCTCAACATCGTGAAAGTTGGCATGCACTCTTATCTTCCAAATGCACATTTAAATCAATGATTAAATTTTAATTCCAAGAAATTGGTTAAAAGTGAAACTCCGTTGTGCACGTTTTTATGTGTGCCTCTTGAATGGGTAGCTAAATCTACTTTTAATTTTGATATCTAACAAACTGGAAAAAAGTGCAACCTTTTAGGCCTTGGTTTGACCAAGCTTGACCAAGGTCCAAAATAGCTCGAAATCCTTTGAAAGTGTGTATGCATGGTTATCTCTCAAATGGGTACCTAAATTCTCTTTCAAATTTCACTTACAAGAAAGTCAAAAAAATAGCATCTCTTAGACCTTTGCTTGACCAACCTTGAATAATGACCAAAATAACATCGAACATCATGAAAGTTGGTGTGCACTATTATCAGCCAAATGCTAAGATAAATCTACGATCAAATTTTAATTCTGAGAAATTAGTCAAAATTGAAACTCTCTTGTATGGTTTTGCTGAGGTTGGGATTAAAGGGGGTGAAATATTTTGGAACGTCTCGAAATTTCATGTGCACGCTTGTTTATCAAATGGGCAGTAAATTTATGATCAAATTTCAATTATCCGAAACTGCTCAAAAGTGAAACTTCATCATGCTTTTTCGATAGGGTTGGGCTTAAAGATGGTCAAAATAGCTAGGAACCTTGTGAAAGTTGGCGTGCATGCTTGTTCATCTAATGGGCATCCAAATCTATGATCAAGTTTGAAGTCTTAGAAGTTGGTCAAAAGCGAAACTCCATCGTGCGGTTTTGTTAGGGTTTTGCTTAAAGCAGTCGAAATTGACTCTGAACATCATGAAATTTGGCGTGCGCTCTTATCTTCCAAATGCACATCTAAAGCTATAATCAAATTTTAATTTCGAGAAATTTGTCAAGAGTGAAACTCCGTCATGCAGTTTCACTAAGATTGGGGTTACATTGGGTGAAAATAGCTCAAAACATCGTGAAAGTTGGAGTGCACGATTATCTATCAAATGGGCATCTAAATTTATGATCAAATTTCAATTCTGAGAAATTAGTCAGAAGTGAAACTCTATCGTTCATTTTCTCTAGTGTTGGGCTCGAAGGGGTCCAAGTAGCTCAGACCATTGCAAAAGTTGGTGTGCACGTTTTTATATCAAACGGGCATCCAAATCTATGATCAAATTTCAACTCTGAGAATTTGTTCAAAATTTAAACTCCATCATTCGATTTCGCTAAGGTTTGGCTTAAAGGAAAAAGTGCAATCTTTTAGGCCTTGGTTTGACCAAGTATGAGCAAATTTGAATTCTGAGAAACTGCTCAAAAGTGAAACTCTATCATGTGGTTTCACTAGAGTTGGGCTTAAAAGGGGTCAAAATAATATCTCGAAACGTTGCAAAATCTGGCGTGCATGATTGTTTATCCAATGGGCATCCAAATCTATAATCAAGTTTCCATTCTAAGAACTACGTCGAAATTGAAACTTGATCATACAATTTTGATAGGGTTTGGCTTAAAGGAGCTGAAAATAACTATGAACATCGTGAAATTTGGCGTGCACACTTATCATCCAAATGTGCACCAAAAGAAATGATCAAATTTTAATTCTGAGAAATTTGTAAAAAGTGAAACTCCATTGTGTGGTTTCACAAAGGTTGGGGTTAAAGGGGGTGAAAATAGCTCAGAACGTCATGAAAGTTGGAGTGCACACTTGTCTATCAAATGGGCATCCAAATCTATGATCAAATTTCAATTGCGAGAAAATTGTCAAAAGTGAAACTTCGTCGTGCATTTTCGCTAGAGTTCGGCTTAAAGCGGGTCCAAATATCTTGAAACATTGCAAAATTTGGCATGCACACTTGTATATCAACTGGGCATTCAAATCTATGTTCAAATTTCAATTCCAGGAATTTGGCCAAAAGTGAATCTCCATCATGCTGTTTTCCTAAGGTTTGGCTTAAAGGAGGGAAAAATAGCTCTGAACATCACTAAATTTGGCATGCACTCTTATCTACCAAATGGGCATCTAAATCTATGAACATATTTCAATTCTAAGAAATTGGTGAAAAGAGAAACTTTATCGTCCGCTTTCGCTAAGGTTGCACTTAAAGGGAGTGAAATAGCGCAGAACGTCATGAAAGTTAGCCTGTACGTTTGTTTATTGAAATGGGTACAGAAATCTACTTTCAAATTTCACTTCTTAAAAAGTCAACAAAAGTGCATCTTTTCAGCTTTTGTTTGACCATCCTTGAATGAGGGCCAAAATAGCTCCAAATAGCATAAAAATAGGCGTCCATGCCTATCTTTGAAATGGGTATCTAAATCTACTTCAAAATTTGAATTTTAAGAAAATGGGAAAAATGCAACGTTTTAGGCCTTGGTTTGAAAAAGTTTGATCGAGGTCCAAAATGGCTCGCAATCCCAACATAATCTACATGTAGGTATTATCTCTCAAATGGGTACCTAAATACAGTTTCAAATTTCAATTTCAAGAAAGTCAAGAAAAGTGCATTTCTTAGAACTTGATTTGACCAACCTTAACTAAGTGGCGAAATAACTCCAAATTCGCAAAAAATGTGTGACTCTTAAATGGACATCTAAATCTACTTTTAAATTTGATTTCTAAGAAATTGGAAAAAAGTGCAACCTTTTAGGCCTTGGTTTGACAAACTTTGACCAAGGTCCAAAATAGCTCGAAATCCCCTAAAAGTGTGTATGCATGGTTATCTCTCAAATGGGTATCTAAATTCTCTTTGAAATTTTAATTACAAGAAAGTAAAAAAAATAGCATCTCTTAGACCTTTGCTTGACCAACCTTGAATAATGACCAAAATAACTCCAAACATCGTGAACGTTGGTGTGCACTATTATCTACCAAATGTTAAGATAAAATCTACGATCAAATTTTAATTCTTAGGAATTAGTCAAAAGTGAAACTCTATTGTATGGTTTAGATGAGGTTGGGATTAAAGGGGGAGAAATATTTTGGAACGTCTCAAAATTTTGTGTGCACGCTTGTCTATCAAATGGGCATTGAAATCTATGATCAAATTTCAATTATAAGAAACTACTCAAAAGTGAAACTTCGTCATGTGTTTTCGGTAGGGTTGGGTTTAAAGGTGGTCAAAATAGCTTGGAACGTTGCAAAAGTTGGCGTGCATGCTTTTTTATCTAATGGGCATCCAAATCTATGATCAAGTTTCAATTCTTAGAAGTTGGTCAAAAGCGAAACTCCATCATGCGATTTTATTAGGGTTTGGCTTAAAGGAGTCAAAAATAACTCTGAACATCATGAAAGTTGGTGTGCACTCTTATCTTCCAAATGCACATCTAAATCTATGATCAAATTTTAATTCTGTGAAATTGGTCAAGAGTGAAACTCCATCATGCGATTTCGCTAAGGTTTGGCTTAAAGGGGGTCAAAATAGCTCAAAACGTCGAAAAAGTTGGAGTGCACACTTATCTATCAAACGGGCATCCAAATCTATGATCAAATTTTTATTTCTAAGAAATTGGTTAGAAGTGAAACTCCATCGTGCTTTTTCGCTAGAGTTGGGCTTAAATAGGTCCAAATAGCTGGGGACATTACAAAAGTTGGTGTGCACATTTTTATATCAAATGGTTTTGTTAATATTGGGGTTAAAGGGGGTGAAAATAGCTCAAAATGTCGTGAAAATTGGAGTGCAAAGTTATCTATCAAACATGCATCCAAATCTATGATCAAATTTCAATTCTGAGAAATTGGTCAGAAGTGAAACTCTATCGTGCATTTTTGCTAGAGTTGGGCTTGAAGGGGTCCAGATAGCTCAAACCATTGCAAAGTTGGCGTGCATGTTTTTGTATCAAACAGGCATCCAAATCTATGATCAAATTTCAACTCCGAGAATTTGGTCAAAAGTGAAACTCCATCATTTGATTTTGCTAAGGTTTGGCTTAAAGGAGGGGAAAATGGCTGAGAAATTGGAAACAAATGCAACCTTTTAGGCCATGGTTTCACCAAGTTTGCCTAAGGTCTAAAATAGCTCCAAAT
The DNA here is from genome assembly GCA_001517045.1 of Pseudotsuga menziesii. Taxonomy (NCBI): domain Eukaryota; kingdom Viridiplantae; phylum Streptophyta; class Pinopsida; order Pinales; family Pinaceae; genus Pseudotsuga; species Pseudotsuga menziesii. The sequence continues at coordinate 354,658 of LPNX010630964.1, forward strand.
CCCCTCAAAGTTTGTATGCATGGTTATCTCTCAAATCGTTACCTAAATTCTCTTTTAAATTTCAATTACAAGAAAGCCAATAAAATAACATCTCTTAGACCTTTACTTGACCAACCTTGAATAACGACCAAAACAGAACATCATGAAAGTTAGCATGCACTCTTATCTACCAAATGCACCGATAAATCTAGGATTAAATTTTAATTTTGAGAAATTAGTCAAACGTGAAACTCCGTTGTGCAGTTTTGCTAAGGTTGGTCTTAAAGCGGCTGAAAATATTTCACAACATTGTGAAGTTTCATGTGCAAGCTTGTCTATCAAATGGACATCCAAATCTATGATCAAATTTCAATCCTGAAAAACTGCTCAAAAGTGAAACTCTGTCATGCGGTTTCACTAGGTTGGGCTTAAAAGGGGTTAAAATAATAGCTTTAAACATTGCAAAATTTGGCGTGCATGATTGTTTATCCAATGGGCATCCAAATCTATGATCAAGTTTCCATTCTAAGAAGTACATCAAAAGTGAACCTCCATCGTACAGTTTTGTTAGGGTTTGGCTTAAAGGAGCTGAGAATAACTCTGAACATCGTTAAAGTTGGCGTGCACACTTATCATCCAAATGCACATCAAAAGATATGATCAAATTTTAAGTCCGCTAAATTTGTAAAAAGTGAAACTCCGTCGTGTGGTTTCACAAAAGTTGGGGTTAACAGGGGTGAAAATAGCTCGCAATGTCGTGAAAGTTGGAGTGCACGCTTGTCTATCAAATGGGCATCCAAATCTGTGATCAAATTTCAATTGCGAGCAAATTGTCAAAATTGAAACTTCGTCGTGCATTTTCACTATAGTTCAGCTTAAAGCAGCTCCAAATAGCTCGAAACATTACAAAATTTGGCGTGCATGCTTGTATATCAACCGGGTATCCAAATATCTGATCAAATTTCAATTCTGGGAATTTGGTCAAAAGTGAAACTCCGTCATGCGGTTTCACTAAGGTTTAGCTGAAAGGAGGGAAAAAGAGCTCTGAACATCACTAAATTTGGCATGCACTCTTATATACCAAATGGGCATCTAAATATATGATCATATTTCAATTCTAAGAAATTGGTCAAACGAGAAACTTTATCATGCACTTTCGCTAAGGTTGCACTTAAAGGGAGTGAAATAGCCTGGAACATCGTGAAAGTTAGTGTGTACACTTTTTTATTGAAATGGGTACCTAAATCCACTTTCAAATTTCACTTCTGAAAAAGTCAACAAAAGTGCATCTTTTCAACTTTTGTTGGACCATCCTTGAACGAGGGCCAAAATAGCTCCAAATCTCATAAAAATAGGTGTCCATGCCTATCTTTGAAATGGGTATCTAAATCTACTTTAAAATTTGAATTTTCAGAAAATGGAAAAAATGCAATGTTTTAGGCCTTGGTTTGACGAAGTTCGACCGAGGTCCAAAATGGCTCGCAATCCCAAAAAATCTACATGTAGGGATTATCTCTCAAATGGGTACCTAAATACAGTTTCAAATTTCAATTTCGATAAAGTCAAGAAAATTGCATTTCTTAGAACCCGGTTTGACCAACCTTGACTAAGTGCCGAAATGGGTATCTAAATCTACTTTTAAATTTGATTTCTAAGAAATTGGACTTTTAGGCCTTGGTTTGACCAAGTTTGACAAAGGTCCAAAATAGCTCAAAATCCCCTGAAAGTGTGTATGCATGGTTATCTCTCAAATGGGTACCTAAATTCTCTTTAAAATTTCAATTACAAGAAAGTTGAAAAAATAGCATCTCTTAGACCTTTACTTGACCAACCTTAAATAATGACCAAAATAACTTCGAACATCGTGAAAGTTGGTGTGCACTGGTATCTACCAAATGCTAAGATAAATGTATGATCAAATTTTAATTCTAAGAAATTAGTCAAAACTGAATCTCTGTTGTATGGTTTTGCTGAGGTTGGGATTAAAGGGGTGAAATAATTTGGAACGTCTTGAAATTTCACGTGTACGCTTGTCTATAAAATGGGCATTCAAATCTATGATTGAATTTCAATTATAAGAAACTTCTCAAAAGTGAAACTTCGTCATGCGTTTTCGCTAGGGTTGGGCTTAAAGGTGGTCAAAATAGCTTGGAACGTTGCGAAAGTTCGCGTGCATGCCTATTTATCTAATGGGCATCCAAATCTATGATCAAGTTTCAATTATTAGAAGTTGGTCAAACGTGAAACTCCATCGTGCGGTTTTGTTAGGGTTTGGATTAAAGGATTCAAAAATAACTCTAAACATCACGAAAGTTGACGTGCACTCTTATCTTCCAAATGCGCATCTAAATCTATGATCAAATTTCAATTCTGAGAAACTGCTCAAAAGTGAAACTCTGTCATGTGGTTTCACTAGGGTTGGGCTTAAAAGGGGTCAAAATAATAGCTCGGAACGTTGCAAAATTTGGCGTGCATGATTGTTTATCCAATGGGCACCCAAATCTATGATCAAATTTCCATTCTAATAAGTACATCAAAACTGAACCTCCATGGTATAGTTTTGTTAGAGTTTGGATTAAAGGAGCTGAAAATAACTCTGAACATCGTGAAAGTTGGCGTGCACACTTATCATCCAAATGCACATCAAAAGATATGATGAAATTTTAATTCCGATAAATTTGTAAAAAGTGAAACTCCGTCGTGCGGTTTCGCAAAGGTTGGGGTTAAAGGGAGTGAAAATAGCTTGGAACGTCGTGAATGTTGTTGGAGTGCATGCTTATCTATCAAATGGGTAGCCAAACCTATGATCAAATTTCAATTGTGAGAAAATTGTCAAAAGTGAAACTTCGTCGTGCATATTCGCTATAGTTTGGGTTAAAGCGGGTCCAAATAGCTCGAAACATTACAAAATTTGGCATGCATGCTTGGATATCAAACGGGCTTCCAAATCTATGATCAAATTTCAACTCCGAGAATTGGGTCAAAATTGAAACTCCATCATTCGATTTCGCTAAGGTTTGGCTTAAAGGAAAAAGTGTAAGCTTTTAGGCCTTGGTTTGACCAAGTATGAGCAAATTTGAATTCTGAGAAACTACTCAAAAGCAAAACTCTGTCATGTGGTTTCACTAGGGCTGGGCTTAAAAGGGGTCAAAATAATAACTCAAAACATTGCAAAATTTGGCGTGCATGATTGTTTATCCAATGGGCATCCAAATCTATAATCAAGTTTTGATTCTAAGAAGTACGTCAAAAGTGAAACTCGATCGTACAATTTTGTTAGGGTTTGGCTTAAAGGAGCTGAAAATAACTATGGACATCGTGAAAGTTAGCATGCACACTTATCATCCAAATGTGCATCAAAAGAAATGATCAAATTTTAATTCCGAGAAATTTGTAAAAAGTGAAACTCCATTGTATGGTTTTGCTGAGGTTGGGATTAAAGGGGGTGAAATATTTTGGAACGTCTCAAAATTTCGCGTGCAAACTTGTCAATCAAATGGGCATTGAAATTTATCATCAAATTTCATTTATATGAAACTACTCAAAAGTGAAACTTCATCATGCTTTTTCGATAGGGTTGGGCTTTAAGGTGGTCAAAATAGCTTGGAATGTTGCGAAACTTGGCGTGCATGCTTGTTTATCTAATGGGCATCCAAATCTATGATCAAGTTTCAATTTTTAGAAGTTGTTCAAAAGCAAAACTCCATCATGTGGTTTTGTTAGGGTTTGGCCTAAAGGAGTCGAAAATAACTCTTAACATCATGAAAGTTGGCGTCCACTCTTATCTTCCAAATGCACATCTAAATCTAAGATCAAATTTTAATTCCAAGAAATTGGTCAAGAGTGAAACTCTGTCATGTTGTTTCGCTAAGATTGGGGTTAAAGGGGGTGAAAATAGCTTGAAACGTCATGAAAGTTGGAGTGCACGGTTATCTATCAAACGGGCATCCAACTCTATGATCAAATTTAAATTCTAAGAAATTGGTCAGAAGTGAAACTCCGTCGTGCATTTTCACTAGAGTTGGGCTCGAAGGGGTCCACATAGCTCGGACCATTGCAAAATTTGGCGTGCACATTTTTATATCAAACGAGCACACAAATCTATGATAAAATTTCAACTCCAAGAATTAGGTCAAAAGTGAAACTCCATCATTCGATTTTGCTAAGGTTTGGCTTAAAGGAGGGGAAAATGGCTGAGAAATTGGAAACAAATGCAACCTTTTAGGCCTTGGTTTCACCAAGTTTTCCTAAGGTCCAAAATAGCTCGAAATCCCCTAAAATTTTGTATGCATGGTTATCTCTCAAATGGTTACCTAAATTCTCTTTCAAATTTCAATTATAAGAAAGCGAAAAAAATAACATCTCTTAGACCTTTACTTGACCAACCTTGAATAACGACCAAAACAGCTCCAAACATCATGAAAGTTAGCATTCACTCTTATCTACCAAATACACCGATAAATCTAGGATTAAATTTTAATTTTGAGAAATTAGTCAAACGTGAAATTCCGTTGTGCAGTTTTGCTAAGGTTGGGCTTAAAGCGGGCGAAAATATTTTGCAACATCGTGAAATTTCATGTGCAAGCTTGTTTATCAAATGGATGTCCAAATCTATGAGAAAATTTCAATTCTGAGAAACTACTCAAAAGTGAAACTCTGTCGTGCAGTTTTACTAGGGTTGGGCTTCAAAGGAGTCAAAATAATAGCTCAAAACATTGCAAAATTTGGCGTGCATGATTGCTTATCCAATGGACATTCAAATCTATGATCAAGTTTCCATTCTAAGAAGTACGTCAAAAGTGAACCTCCATTGTACAGTTTTGTTAGGGTTTGGATTAAAGGAGCTAAAAATAACTCTGAACATCATGAAAGTTGGCATGCACACTTATCATCCAAATGCGCATCAAAAGATATCATCAAATTTTATTTCCGATAAATTTGTAAAAAGTGAAACTCTGTCGTGTGGTTTTGCAAAGTATGGGGTTAAAGGGGGTGAAAATATCTTGGAATGTCGTGAAAGTTGGAGTACACGCTTGTCTATCAAATGGGCATCCAAATCTATGATCAAATTTCAATTGCGAGAAAATTGTCAAAAGTGAAACTTTGTCTTACATTTTCGCTATAGTTCGGCTTAAAGCGGGTCGAAATAGCTTGAAACATTTCAAAATTTGGCATGCACGCTTGTATATCAAACAGGTATCCATATCTATGATCAAATTTCAATTCTAGGAATTTGGTCAAAAGTGAAACTCCGTCGTGTGGTTTCTCTAAGGTTTAGCTTAAAGGAGGGAAAAAGAGCTCTGAACATCACTAAATTTGGCATGCACTCTTATCTACCAAATGGGAATCTAAATATATTATCATATTTCAATTGTAAGAAATTGGTCAAACGAGAAACTTTATCGTGCGCTTTCACTTAGGTTGCACTTAAAGGGAGTGAAATAGCTCGGAACGTCGCGAAAGTTAGTGTGTACACTTGTTTATTGAAATGGGTACCTAAATCCACTTTCAAATTTCACTTCTGAAAAAGTCAACAAAAGTGCAACTTTTCAACTTCTGTTTGACCATCCTTGAATGAGGGCCAAAATAGCTCCAAATCTCATAAAAATAGGTGTCCATGCCTATCTTTGAAATTGGTATCTAAATCGACTTTAAAATTTGAATTTTCAGAAAATGGAAAAAATGCAACGTTTTAGGCCTTGGTTCGACGAAGTTTGACAGAGGTCCAAAATGGCTCGCAATCCCAAAAAAATCTACATGTTGGGATTATCTCTCAAATGGGTACCTAAGTACGGTTTCAAATTTCAATTTCGATAAAGTCAAGAAAAGTGCATTTCTTAGAACTTGGTTTGACCAACCTTGACTAAGTGCTGAAATGGGTATCTAAATATACTTTTAAATTTGATTTCTAAGAAATTGGACTTTTAGGCCTTGGTTTGACCAAGTTTGACGAAGGTCCAAAATAGCTCGAAATCCCCTGAAAGTGCGTATGCATGGTTATCTCTCAAATGGGTACCTAATTTCCCTTACAAGAAAGTCGAAAAAATAGCATCTCTTAGACCTTTGCATGAACAACCTTGAACAATGACCAAAATAACTTTGAATATCGTGAAAGTTGGTGTGCACTGTTATCTACGAAATGCAAAGATAAATCTATGATCAAATTTTAATTATGAGAAATTAGTCAAAAGTGAAACTCTGTTGTATGGTTTTGCTGAGGTTGGGATTAAAGGGGGTGAAATATTTTGGAACGTCTCAAAATTTTGCGTGCACACTTGTCTGTCAAATGGACATTCGAATCTATGATCAAATTTCAATTATAAGAAACTGCTCAAAAGAGAAACTTTGCCATGCGTTTTCGCTGGGGTTGGGGTTAAAGGTGGTCAAAATAGCTTGGAACGTTGCGAAAGTTGGCGTGCATGCTTGTTTATCCAATGGGCATCCAAATCTAGTATCAAGTTTCAATTCTTAGAATTTGGTCAAAAGCGAAACTCCATCGTGTAGTTTTGTTAGGGTTTGGCTTAAAGGAGTTGAAAATAACTCTGAACATCAAGAATGTTAGCGTGCACTCTTATCTTCCAAATGCACATCTAAATCTATGATCAAATTCTAATTCCAAGAAATTTGTCAAGAGTTAAACTCCGTCATGTGGCTTCGCTAAGATTGGGGTTATAGGGGGTGAAAATAGCTCAAAACGTCGCAAAAGTTGGAGTGCACGGTTATCTATCAAACGGGCACCCAAATCTATGATCAAATTTCAATTATGAGAAATAAGTCAGAAGTGAAACTCTGTCGTTCATTTTTGCTAGAGTTGGGATCGAAGGGGTCCAAATAGCTCGGACCATTGCAAAAGTTGGTGTGCACGTTTTTATATCAAACGGGCATCAAAATCTATGATCAAATTTCAACTCCGAGAAGTTGTTCAAAATTGAAACTCCATCATTCGAATTCGCTAAGGTTTGGCTTAAAGGAAAAAGTGCAAGATTTTAGGGCTTGGTTTGAACAAGTATGAGCAAATTTGAATTTTGCGAAACTGCTCAAAAGTGAAACTCTGTTGTGCGGTTTGACTAGGGCTAGGCTTAAAAGGGCCAAAATAATAACTCGAAACATTGCAAAATTTGGCGTGCATGATTGTTTATCTAATGGGAATCCAAATCTATAATTAAGTTTCTATTCTAAGAAGTATGTCAAAAGTGAAACTCGATCATACAATTTTTTTAGGGTTTGGCTTAAAGGAGCTGAAGATAACTATAAACATCGTGAAAGTTGGCATGCACACTTATCATCCAAATGCGCATCAAAAGATATGATCATATTTTAATTCCAAGAAATTTGTAATCGGTGAAACTCCGTTGTGTAGTTTCACAAAGGTTGGGGTTAAAGTGGGTGAAAATGGGGTGAAACATCACGAAAGTTGGAGTGCACACTTGTCTATCAAATGGGCATCCAAATCTATGATCAAATTTCAATTGCGAGAAAATTCTCAAAAGTGAAACTTCGTCATGCATTTTCGCTAGAGTTTAGCTTAAAGAGGGTCCAAATAGCTCGAAACATTGCAAAATTTGGCATGCACACTTTTATATCAATGGGGCATCCAAATCTATGATCAAATTTCAATTCTGGGAATTTGTTAAAAAATGAAACTCCATCATGCTGTTTCACTAAGGTTTGGCTTAAAGGAGGGAAAAAGAGCTCTGAACATCACTAAATTTGGCATGCACTCTTATCTACCAAATGGGCATCTAAATATATGATCATATTTCAATTCTAAGAAATTGGTCAAAAGAGAAACTTTATTGTGCGCTTTCGCTAAGGTTGCACTTAAAGGGAGTGAAATAGCTCAGAACATCACGAAATTTAGCGTGTACGCTTGTTTATTGAAATGGGTACATAAATCTACTTTCAAATTTCACTTCTTAAAAAGTCAACAAAAGTGCATCATTTCAGCTTTTGTTTGACCATCCTTGAATGAGGGCCAAAATAGATCCAAATAGCAGAAAAATAGGTGTCCATGCCTATCTTTGAAATCGGTATCTAAATCTACTTAGAAATTTGAATTTTCAGAAAATGGGAAAAATGCAACGTTTTAGGCCTTGGTTTGACAAAGTTTGACCGAGGTCCAAAATGGCTCGCAATCCCAAAAAAATCTACATGTAGAGATTATCTCTCAAATGGGTACCTAAATACAGTTTCAAATTTCAATTTCGAGAAAGTCAAGAAAAGTGCATTTCTTAAAACTTGGTTTGACCAACCTTAACTAAGTGCCGAAATAACTCGAAATTCACAAAAATATGTGTGCCTCTTAAATGGGCATCTAAATCTACTTTTAAATTTGATTTCTTAGAAAGTTGAAAAAGTGCAACCTTTTAGGCCTTGGTTTGACCAAGTTTGACCAAGGTCCAAAATAGCTCGAAATCCCCTGAAAGTGTGTATGCATGGTTATCTCTCAAATGGGTACCTAAATTCTCTTTCAAGTTTCAATTACAAGAAAGTCGAAAAAATAGCATCTCTTAGAGTTTTGCTTGCCCAACATTAAATAATGACCAAAATAACTTTGAACATTGTGAAAGTTGGTGTGCACTGGTATCTACCTAATGCTAAGATAAATCTATGATCGAATTTTAATTCTGAGAAATTAGTCAAAAGTGAAACTCTGTTGTATGGTTTTGTTGACGTTGGGATTAAAGGGGTGAAATATTTTGGAACGTGTCGAAATTTCGCGTGCACGCTTGTCTATCAAATGGGCATTCAAATCTATGATCAAATTTCAATTATAAGAAACTACTGAAAAGCTTCAAAATAGCTTGGAACGCTGCGAAAGTTTATCTAATGGGCATCCAAATCTATGATCAAGTTTCAATTCTTAGAATTTTGTCAAAAGCAAAACTCCATCGTGCGGTTTTGTTAGGGTTTGGCTTAAAGGAGTTGAGAATAACTCTGAACATCATGAAAGTTGGTGTGCACTCTTATTTTCCAAATGCACATCTAAATCTACGATCGAATTTTAATTCCGAGAAATTTTCTAAGAGTGAAACTCCGTCATGCAGTTTTGCTAAGGTTGGGGTTATTGGGGGTGAAAATAGCTCAAAACGTCGCGAAAGTTGGAGTGCAAGGTTATCTATCAAATGGGCATCCAAATCTATGATCGAATCTCAATTCTGAGAAATTAGTCAAAAGTGAAACTCCGTCGTTCATTTTTGCTAGAGTTGGGCTGGAAGGTGTCCAAATAGCTCGGACCATTGCAAAAGTTGGCGTGCACATTTTCATATCAAACGGGCATCCAAATCTATGATCAAATTTCAACTCCGAGAATTTGGTCAAAATTGAAACTCCATCATTTGAGTTTGCTAAGGTTTGGCTTCAAGGAAAAAGTGCAAGCTTTTAGGCCTTCGTTTGACCAAGTATGAGCAAATTTGAATTCTCAGAAACTGCTCAAAAGTGAAACTCTGTCATGTGGATTCACTAGGGTTGGGCTTAAAAGGGTTCAAAATAATAGCTCGAAACATTGCAAAATTTGGCATGCGTGATTATTTATCCAATGGGCATCCAATTCTATAATCAAGTTTCTAAGAAGTACGTCAAAAGTGAAATTCGATCGTACATCATTGTTAGATTTTGGCTTAAAGGAGCTAAAAATAACTATGAACATCCTGAAAGTTGGTGTGCACACTTATCATCCAAATGTGCATCAAAAGAAATGATCAAATTTTAATTCCGAGAAATTTGTAAAAAGTGAAACTTTGTTGTGTAGTTTCATAAAGGTTGGGGTTAAAGGGGGTGAAAATAGCTCGAAACATCGCAAAAGTTGGAGTGCACAGTTGTCTATCAAATGGGCATCCAAATCTATGATCAAATTTCAATTGCGAGAAAATTTGTCAAAAGTGAAACTTCGTCGTGCATTTTCACTAGAGTTCGGCTTAAAGCGGGTCCAAATAGCTCAAAACATTGCAAAATTTGGCGTGCACACTTGTCTATCAACCGGGCATCTAAATCTATGATCAAATTTCAATTCTGGGAATTTGGTCAAAACTGAAACTCCATCATGCGGTTTCGCTAAGGTTTGGCTTAAAGGAGGGAAAAAGAACTCTAAACATCACTAAATTTGGCATGCACTCTTATCTAAATCTATGATCATATTTAGATAGCTCAGAACGTCGCAAAAGTTGGTGTGCATGCTTGTCTATCCAATATGCATCCAAACCTATGATCAGGTTTCAATTCTGAGAATTTGGTCAAAGCTCAGACTGCATCTTGCAGTTTTGTTAGGGTTTGGCTTAAAGATGCCGAAAATAGCTCTCAACATCATGAAAGTTGGCATGCACTCTTATCTTCCAAATGCGCATTTAAATAAATGATTAAATTTTAATTCGAAGGAATTGGTTAAAGGAGAAACTCCATTGTGCACGTTTTTATGTGTGCCTCTTAAATGGGTATGTAAATCTACTTTTAAATTTGATTTCTAAGAAATTGGAAAAAATTGCAATCTTTTAGGCCTTGGTTTGACCAAGTTTAACCAAGGTCCAAAAGAGCTTGAAATCCCTTGAAAGTGTGTATACAAGGTTATCTCTCAAATGGGTACCTAAATTCTCTTTCAAGTATCACTTACAAGAAAGTTGAAAAAATAGCATCTCTTAGACCTTTGCTTGACCAACCTTGAATAATGACCAAAATAACTTCGAACATCGTGAAAGTTGGTGTGCACTGTTATCTACCAAATGCTAAGATAAATCTACGATCAAATTTTAATTCTAAGAAATTAGTCAAAAGTGAAACTCTGTTGTATGGTTTTGCTGAGGTTGGGATTAAAGGGGGTGAAATATTTTGGAACGTCTCAAAATTGCGTGTGAATGCTTGTCTACCAAATCGGCACTCAAATCTATGATGAAATTTCAATTATACGAAACTGCTCAAAAGTGAAACTTCGTCATGTTTTTTTGTCAAAATAGCTTGGAACATTGCGAAAGTTGGCATGCATGCTTGTTGATCTAATGGGCATCCAAATCTATGATCAAATTTCAATTCTTAGAAGCTGGTCAAAAGTGAAACTCCATCGTGCAGTTTTGTTGGGGTTTGGCTTAAAGGAGTCGAAAATAACTCTGAACATCATGAAAATTGGCCTGCACTCTTATCTTCCAAATTCACATCTAAATCCATGATCCAATTTTAATTTCGAGAAATTTGTCAAGAGTGAAACTCCGTCATGAGGTTTGGCTAAGATTGGGGTTACAGGGGCTGAAAATAGCTCAAAACGTCGCGAAAGTTAGAGTGCACGGTTATCTATCAAACGGGCATCCAAATATATGATCAAATTTCAATTCTAAGAAATTAGTCAGAAGTGAAACTCCGTTGTTCATTTTCACTAGAGTTGGGCTCGAAGGGGTCCAAATAGCTCAGACCATTTGAAAAGTTGGCGTGCACATTTTTATATCAAACGGGCATCCAAATCTATGATCAAATTTCAACTCTGAGAATTTGGTCAAAAGTGAAACTCCGTCATTTGATTTTGCTAAGGTTGTGCTTAAAGGAGGGGAAAATGGCTTTGAGAAATTGGAAACAAACGCAACCTTTAAGGGCTTTGTTTCACCAAGTTTTCCCAAGGTCCAAAATAGCTTGAAATCCCCTAAAAGTTTGTATGCATGGTTATCTCTCAAATGGGTACTTGAATTCTCTTTCAAATTTCAATTACAAGAAAGCCAAAAAAAAACATCTCTTAGACCTTTACTTGACCAAACTTGAATAACGAAAAAAATATCTCCGAACATCATGAAAGTTAGCATGCACTCTTATCTACCAAATCCACCGATAAATCTACGATTAAATTTTAATTTTGAGAAATTAGTCAAACGTGAAACTCTGTTGTGCAGTTTTGCTAAGGTTGGGCTTAAAGGGGGTGAAAATATTTTTGAATGTCTAAAAAGTTTGCATGAATGCTTGTTCATCAAATGAGCATCCAAATTTATGATCAAATTTAAATTCTAAGAAACTGCTCGAAAGTGAAACTCCGTCATGCGGTTTCAACAGGGTTGGGCTTAAAGGGGGTCAAAATAGCTCGAAACAACGGGAAATTTGGTGTGCATGCTTGTCTATCCGATATGCATCCAAACATATGATCAGGTTTCAATTCTGAGAATTTGGTCAAAGCTGAGACTGCATTGTGCAGTTTTGTTAGAGTTTGGCTTAAAGATGCCGAAAATAGCTCTCAACATCATGAAAGTTGGCATGCACTCTTATTTTCCAAATGCACATTTAAATCTATGATTAAATTTTTATTCCAAGAAATTGGTTAAAATTGAAACTCCGTCATGCACGTTTTTATGTGTGCCTCTTAAATGGGTATCTAAATCTACTTTTAAATTTGATTTCTAAGAAATTGGAAAAAAGTGAAACCTTTTAATCCTTGGTTTGACCAGGTTTGACCAAGGTCCAAAATAGCTCGAATTCCCTTGAAAGTGTGTATGCATGGTTATCTCTCAAATGGGTACCTAAATTCTCTTTCAAATTTCACTTACAAGAAAGTCAAAAAAATAGCATCTCTTAGACCTTTGCTTGACCAACCTTGAATAACGACCAAAATAACTTTGAACATCGTGAAAGTTAGTGTGCACTGTTATCTACCAAATGCTAAGATAAATCTACGATCAAATTTTAATTCTGAGAAATTAGTCAAAAGTGAAACTATGTTGTATGGTTTTACTGAGGTTGGGATTAAAGGAGGTGAAATATTTTGGAACGTATCAAAATTTTGCATGCACACTTGTCTATCAAATGGACATTCAAATCTATGATCAAATTTCAATTATAAGAAACTGCTCAAAAGTGAAACTTCGTCATGCGTTTTTGCTAGGGTTGGGCTTAAAGGTGGTCAAAATAGCTTGGAACGTTGTGAAAGTTGGCGTGCATGCTTGTTTATCTAATGGGCATCCAAATCTATGATCAAGTTTCAATTCTTAGAAGTTGGTCAAAAGAGAAACTCCAAATCTGTCAAACGGGCATCCAAATCTGTGATCAAATTTCAATTATGAGAAATTGGTCAGAAGTGAAACTCTGTCGTGCAACTCTAGAGTTGGGATCGAAGGGGTCCAAATAGCTCGAACCATTGCAAAAGTTGGCATGCATGTTTTTATATCAAATGGGCATCCAAATATGTTATCAAATTTCAACTCCGAGAATTTCATCTTTTGTTTGACCATCCTTGAATGAGGGCCAAAATAGCTCCAAATAGCATAAAAATAGGTGTCCATGCCTATCTTTGAAATGGGTATCTAAATCTACTTCAAAATTTGAATTTTAAGAAAATGGAAAAAAATGCAACGTTTTAGTCCTTGGTTTGACAAAGTTTGACCGAGGTCCAAAATGCCTCGCAATCCCAAAAAAATCTACATGTAGGGATTATCTCTCAAATGGGTACCTAAATACAGTTTCAAATTTCAATTTCGAGAAAGTCAAGAAAAGTGCATTTCTTAGAACTTGGTTTGACCAACCTTAAGCAAGTGCAGAAATAACTCAAAATTCGCAAAAATATGTGTGCCTCTTAAATGGGTATCTAAATCTACTTTCAAATTTGATTTCTAAGAAATTGAAAAAAAGTGCAACCTTTTAGGCCTTTGTTTGACCAAGTTTGACTAAGGTCCAAAATAGCTCGAAATCCCCTGAAGGAGTGTATGCATGGTTATCTCTCAAATGGGTACCTAAATTCTCTTTCAAATTTCAATTACACGAAAGTTGAAAAAATAGCATCTCTTACACCTTTGCTTGATAAACCTTGAATAATGAGCAAAATAACTTCGAACATTGTGAAAGTTGGTGTGCAATGTTATCTACCAAATGCTAAGATAAATCTACGATCAAATTTTAATTCTAAGAAATTAGTCAAAAGTGAAACTCGATTGTATGGTTTTGCTGAGGTTGGGATTAAAGGGGGTGAAATATTTTGGAACATCTCGAAATTTCACTTGCATGCTTGTCTATCAAATGGGAATTCTAATCTATGATCAAATTTCAATTACAAGAAACTGCTCAAAAGTGAAACTTAGTCATGTGTTTTCGCTAGGTTTGGGCTTAAAGGTGGTCAAAATAGCTTGGAACATTGTGAAACTTGGCGTGCATGCTTGTTTATCTAATGGGCATCCAAATCTATGATCAAGCTTCAATTCTTAGAAGTTGGTCAAAAGTGAAACTCCATCATGCGGTTTTGTTAGGGTTTGGCTTAAAGGAGTCGAAAATAACTCTAAACATCATGAAAGTTGGCGTGCACTCTAATCTTCCAAATGCACATCTAAATCTATGATCAAATTTTAATTCTGTGAAATTGGTGAAGAGTGAAACTCCATCATGCGGTTTCGCTAAGGTTTGGCTTAAAGGGGGTCAAAATAGCTCAAAACATCGAAAACGTTGGAGTGCGCACTTATCTATCAAACGGGCATCCAAATCTATGATCAAATTTAATTTCTGAGAAATTGGTTAGAAGTGAAACTCCGTCCTGCATTTTCTCTAGAGTTGGGCTCAAACAGGTCAAATAGCTAGGAACATTACAAAAGTTGGTGTGCACGTTTTTATATCGAATGGGAATCCAAATCTATGATCAAATTTTAAATCGAAGAATTTGGTCAAAAGTAAAACTCCATCATTCAATTTCGCTAAGGTTTGGCTTAAAGGAGGGGAAAATAGCTCTGAGAAATTCGAAACAAATGCAAGCTTTTAGGCCTTGGTTTCACCAAGTTTGCCTAAGGTCGAAAATAGCTCGAAATCCCCTAAAATTTTATATGCATGGTTATCTCTCAAATGGGTACCTAAATTCCCTTTCAAATTTCAATTACAAGAAAGCCTAAAAAATAACATCTCTTAGACCTTCACTTGACCAACCTTGAATAACGATCAAAATAGTTCCGAACATCATGAAAGTTAGAATGCACTCTTATCTACCAAACACGCTGATAAATCTATGATTAATTTTAATTTTGAGAAATTAGTCAAAGATGAAACTCCTTTGTGCCGTTTTGCTAAGGTTGGGCTTAAATGGGGTGAAAATATATTGGAATGTCTCAAAAGTTTGCATGCATGCTTGTTCATCAAATGGGAATCCAAATTTATGATCAAATTTAAATTCTAAGAAACTACTCAAAAGTGAAAATCCGTCGTGCGGTTTCGATAGGGTTGGGCTTAAAGGGGGCCAAAATAGCTCGGAACTTTGTGAAAGATGGCGTGCATGCTTGTCTATCCAATATGAATCCAAACCTATGATCATATTTAAATTTTGAGAATTTGGTCAAAGCTGAGACTCCATCGTGCAGTTTTGTTAGGGTTTGGCTTAGAGATGTCAAAAATAGCTCTCAACATCGTGAAAGTTGGCATGCACTCTTATCTTCCAAATGCGCATTTAAATATATGATTAAATTTTAATTCCAAGATATTAGTTAAAAGTGAAACTCCGTTGTGCGGTTTTGCCAATGTTGGGGTTAAAGGGAGTCTAAATAGCTCGAGTGTCATGAACGTTGGAGTGTATGCTTCACTATCAAATCGGCATCTAAATCTATGAGCAAATTTCAATTCTAAAAAACTGCTCAAAAGTGAAACTCTGTCATGCGGTTTCACAAGGGTTGGGCTGAAAAGGGGTCAAAATAATAGCTCGAAATGTTACAAAATTTGGCATGCATGATTGTTTATCCAATGGGCATCCAAATCTATGATCAAGTTTTGATTCTAAGAAGTATGTCAAAAGTGAAACTCCATCGTACAGTTTTTTTAGGGTTTGGATGAAAGGAGCTTAAAATAACTCTAAACATCATGAAAGTTGGCGTGCACACTTATCATCCAAATCCGCATCAAAAGATATGATCAAATTTTAATTACGAGAAATTTGTAAAAAGTGAAACTCCGTCGTACGGTTTCACAAAGGTTGGGGTTAAAGGGGGTGAAAATAACTTGAAACGTCTCGAAAGCTGGAGTGCACGCATGTCTATAAAATGGGCATCCAAATCTATGATGAAATTTCAATTCCGAGAAAATTGTTAAAAGTGAAACTTCATCGTGCATTTTCATTAGAGTTTGGCTTAAAGCGGGTCCAAATAACTTGAAACATTGCAAAATTTGGCATGCATGCTTGGATATCAAACGGGCATCCAAATCTTTGATCAAATTTCAATTCTAGGAATTTGGTCAGAAGTGAAACTCCATCATGCAGTTTGGCTAAGGTTTGTCTTATAGGACGGAAAAAGAGCTCTGAACATCACTAAATTTGGCATGCACTCTTATCTACCAAATGGGCATCTAAATCTATGATCATATTTCAATTCTAAGAAATTGGTCAAAAGAGAAACTTTATCGTGCGCTTTCACTAAGGTTTCACTTAGAGGCATTGAACTAGCTCGAAACGTCGTGAAAGTTAGTATGTACGCTTGTTTATTGAAATGGGTACCTAAATCCACTTTCAAATTTCATTTCTGAAAAGTCAACAAAAGTGCATCTTTTAAACTTTTGTTTGCCCATCCTTAAATGAGGGCCAAAAATAGCTCCAAATCTCATAAAAATAGGTCTCCATGCCTATCTTTGAAATGGGTGTCTAAATCTACTTTAAATTTTGAATTTTCAGCAAATGGAAAAAATGCAACATTTTAGGCCTTGGTTTGATGAAGTTTGATCGAGGTCCAAAATGGTTCGCAATCCCAAAAATATCTACATGTAGGGATTATCTCTCAAATGGGTACCTAAATATAGTTTCAAATTTCAATTTCAAGAATGTCAAGAAAAATGCATTTCTTAGAACTTGGATTGACAAACCTTAACTAAGTCCTGAAATAACTCGAAATTCGCAAAAATATGCGTGCCTCTTAAATGGGTATCTAAAGCTACTTTTAAATTTGATTTCTAAGAAATTGGAAAAAAGTGCAACCTTTTAGGCCTTGGATTGACCAAGTTTAACAAAGGTCCAAAATAGCTCGAAAGCCCTTGAAAATGTGTATGCATTGTTATCTACCAAATGCTAAGATAAATCTACGATTGAGTTTTACATATGAGAAATTAGTCAAAAGTGAAACTCTGTTGTATGGTTTGCTGCAGTTGGGATTAAAGGGGATGGAATATTTTGGAACGTCTCAAAATTTCACGTGTACGCTTGTCTATCAAATGGGCATTCAAATCTATGATCAAATTTCAATTATAAGAAACTGCTCAAAAGTGAAATTTCGTCATGTGTTTTCGCTAGGGTTGGGCTTAAAGGGGGTCAAAATAGCTTGGAACATTGTGAAAGTTTGCACGCATGCTTGTTTATATAATGGGCATCCAAATCT
The DNA here is from genome assembly GCA_001517045.1 of Pseudotsuga menziesii. NCBI lineage: Eukaryota > Viridiplantae > Streptophyta > Pinopsida > Pinales > Pinaceae > Pseudotsuga > Pseudotsuga menziesii. Next base: position 371,922 of record LPNX010630964.1, read on the forward strand.
ATGATCAAGTTTCAATTCTTAGAAGTTGGTCAAAAGTGAAACTCCATCATGCGGTTTTGTTAGGGTTTTGCTTCAAGGAGTCGAAAATAACTCTGAACATCATGAAAGTTGGCATGCACTCTTATCTTCCAAATGCACATCTAAATCTATGATCAAATTTTAAATCCAAGAAATTGGTCAAGAGTGAAACTCCATCATGCAGTTTTGCTAAGATTGGGGTTAAAGGGAGTGAAAATAGCTCAACACATCATGAATGTTGGAGTGCACGCTTATCTGTCAAACGAGAATCCAAATCTATGAACAAATTTCAATTCTGAGAAATTGGTCAGAAGTGAAACTACATCGTGCATTTTCACTAGAGTTGGGCTCAAAGGGTTCCAAATAACTCAGAACATTGCTAAAGTTTGGGTGCACGCTTTTTTATCAAATGGGCATCCAAATCTATGATGAAATTTCAACTTCAATAATTTGGTCAAAAGTGAAACTCCATCATTCGATTTCTCTAAGGTTTGGCTTAAAAGGAGGGGAAAATAGCTCTAAGAAATTGAAAACAAATGCAACCTTTTAGGCCTTGGTTTCACCAAGTTTTCCAAAGGTCCAAAATAGCTCGAAATCCCCTGAATATTTGTATGCATGGTTATCTCTCAAATGGGTACCTAAATTCTCTTTCAAATTTCAAATACAAGAAAGTCAGAAAAATAACATCTCTTAGACCTTTGCTTGACCAATGTTGAATAACGACCAAAATAACTTCAAACATCGTGAAAGTTGGTGTGCATTGTTATCTACCAAATGCTTAGATAAATTTGCGATCAAATTTTAATTATGAGAAATTAGTCAAAAGTGAAACTCGGTTGTATGGTTTTGCTGAGGTTGGGATTAAAGGGGGTGAAATATTTTGGGAAGTCTCGAAATTTTGTGTGCACACTTTTCTATCAAATGGGCATTCCAATCTATGATCAAATTTCAATTATAAGAATCTACTCAAAAGTGAAACTTCGTCAAGCGTTTTCGCTAGGGTTGGGCTTAAAGGTGATCAAAATAGGTTGGAACATTGTGAAATTTTGCGTGCATTCTTGTTTATCTAAAGGGCATCCAAATCTATGATCAAGTTTCAATTCTTAGAAGTTGGTCAAAAGTGAAACTCCATCGTGTGGTTTTGTTAGGGTTTGGCCTAAAGGAGTTGAAAATAACTCTGAACATCATGAAATTGGAGAGCACTCTTATCTTCCAAATGTATATCTAAATCTATGATCAAATTTTTATTCCAAGAAATTGGTTAAGAGTGAAACTCCATCATGCGGTTTCGCTAAGATTGGGGTTAAAGGGGGTGAAAATAGCTCAAAACGTTGTGAAAGTTGGAGTGCATGCTTATCTATCAAACGGGTATCCAAATCTATGATCAAATTTAAATTCTGAGAAATTGGTCAGAAGTGACACTCTATCATGAATTTTTGCTAGAGTTGGCCTCAAAGGGGTCCAAATAGCTCGGACCATTGCAAAAGTTAGCGTGCATGTTTTTATTTCAAAAGGGCATCCAAATCTCTGATCCAATTTCAACTTCGAGAATTTGGTCAAAAGTGAAACTCCATCATTTGATTTCACTAAGGTTTGGCTTAAAGGAGGGGAAAATGGCTCTGAGAAATTGGAAACAAATGCAACCTTTTAGGCCTTGGTTTCACCAAGTTCGCCTAAGATCCAAAATAACTCGAAATCCCCTGAAAGTTTGTATGCATGGTTATCTCTCAAATGGGTACCTAAATTCTCTTTCAAATTTCAATTACAAGAAAGCCGAAAAAATAACATCTCTTAGACCTTTACTTGACCAACCTTGAATAACGACCAAAATGGCTCTAAACATCATGAAAGTTAGCATGCACTCTTATCTACCAAATGCGTCGATAAATCTACGGTTAAATTTTAATTTTGAGAAATTAGTCAAACGTGAAACTCTGTTGTGCGGTTTTTCTAAGGTTGGGCTTAAAGGAGGTGAAAATATTTTGGAATGTCTCAAAAGTTTGCATGCACACTTGTTCATCAAATGGGCATCCAAATTTATGATCAAATTTAAATTCTAAGAAACTGCTCAAAAGTGAAACACCGTCAGGTGGTTTCGATAGGGTTGGGCTTAAAGGGGTTCAAAATAGCTCAAAACGTTGCAAAAGTTGGTGTGCATGCTTGTCTATACAAGATGCATCCCAACCTATCATCAAGTTTCAATTCTGAGAATTTTGTCAAAGCAAAGACTCCATCGTGCAGTTTTTTTACAGTTTGGCTTAAAGATGCTGAAAATAGCTCTCAACATCTTGGAAGGTTGCATGCACTCTTATCTTCCAAATGCGCATTTAAATCTATGATTAAATTTTAATTCCAAGAAATTAGTTAAAAGTGAAACTCCATTGTGCGATTTCGCCAAGGTTGGGGTTAAAGGGGGTGAAAATAGCTTAGAGTGTCGTGAAAGTTGGAGTGCATGCTTCTCTATAAAATGCTCATCCAAATCTATGATCAAATTTCAATTCCGAGAAGTTGGTGGGAAGAGAAACATCGTCGTGCATTTTCGCTAGAGTTGGGCTCAAAGGGTACAAATAGCTTAGAACATCACAAAAGTTAGCGTGCACGTTTTTATATCAAACGGGCATCAAATTCTATTTTCAAATTTCAACTCCGAGAATTTGGTTAAAAGTGAAACTCCGTCATTCGATTTCGCTAAGGTTTGGCTTAAAGGAGGGGGAAATAGCTCTGAACATCATGAAATTTTTCATGCACTCTTATCTAACTAGAAATATCACAAAAATATGTGTGCACGCTTATCTACCAAATGGGCATACCGACGCTTTCGCTAAGGTTGCACTTAAAGGGAGTGAAAATAGCTCGGAATGTTACGAAAGTTGCCGTGTATGCTTGTTTATTGAAATGGGTACTTATAAATCCACTTTCAAATTTCAATTCTGAAAAAGTCGACAAAAGTGCATATGTTCAACCTTGGTTTGACCATCCTTGGTTAAGGGCCAAAATAGCTCCAAACCTCATAAAAATAGGTGTCAATGCCTATATTTGAAATGGGTATCTAAATCTACTTTAAAATTAGAATTTTGAGAAATTGGAAATAATGCAACGTTTTAGGCCTTGGTTTGATGAAGTTTGACCGATGTCCAAAATGGCTCGCAATCCCCCAAAAATATACATGTATGCTTTATCTACCAAATAGATACATAAATACAGTTTCAAATTTCAATTTCGAGAAAGTCAAGAAAAGTGCATTTCTTAGAACTTGGTTTGACCAAACTTAACTAAGTACTGAAATAACTCGAAATTCACAAAAATATGTGTGCCTCTTAAATGAGTATCTAAATCTACTTTTAAATTTGATTTTTAAGAAATTGGAAAAAAGTGCAACCTTTTAGGCCTTGGTTTGACCAAGTTTGACTAAGGTCCAAAATAGTTCAAAAACCGCTGAAGGTGTGTATGCATGGTTATATCTCAAATGGGTACCTAAATTCTCTTTCAAATTTCAATTACAAGAAAGTCGAAAAATAGCATCTCTTAAACCTTTGCTTCACCAACCTTGATTAATGACCAAAATAACTTCAAACATCATGAAAGTTGGTGTGCACTGTTATCTACCCAATGCTAAGATAAATCTATGATCAAATTTTAATTCTGAGATATTAGTCAAAAGTGAAACTCGGTTGTATAGTTTTGTTGAGGTTGGGATTAAAGGGGGTGAAATATTTTTTAACGTCTCAAAATTTCGTGTGCATGCTTGTCTATCAAATGGGCATTCAAATCTATGATCGAATTTCAATTATAAGAAATTTCTCAAAAGTGAAACTTCGTCATGCATTTTCGCTAGGGTTGGGCTTAAGGTGGTCAAAATAGCTTGGAACGTTGCAAAAGTTGTCATGCATGCTTGTTTATCTAATGGGCATCCAAATCTATGATCATGTTTCAATTCTTAGAAGTTGGTCAAAAGTGAAACTCCATCATGCAGTTTTGTTAGGGTTTGGTTTAAAGGAGTCGATAATAACTCTGACCATCATGAAAGTTAGCATGCACTCTTATCTTCCAAATGCACATCTAAATATATGATCAAATTTTAATTACGAGAAATTGGTCAAGAGTGAAACTTCGTCATGAGGTTTCGCTAAGATTGAGGTTAAAGGGGGTGAAAACAGCTCAAAATGTCGCGAAAGTTGGAGTGCACACTTATCTATCAAACGGGCATCCAAATCTATAATTAAATTTCAATTCTATGAAATTGGTCAGAAGTGAAACTCTGTAATGCATTTTCATTGGAGTTGGGCTCAAAGGGCTCCAAATAGCTCGAAACATTACCAAAGTTGGCGTGCATGTTTTTATATCAAACGGGCATACAAATCTATGATCAAATTTCAACTCTGAGAATTTGGTCAAAAGTGAAACTCCATCATTCGATTTTGCTAAGGTTTGGGTTAAAGGAGGGGAAAATAGCTCTGATAAATTGGAAACAAATGCAACCTTTTAGGCTTTGGTTTCACCAAGTTTGCCTAAGGTCCAAAATAGCTCGAAATCCCCTGAAAGTTTGTATGCATGGTTATCTCTCTTAATGGGTACCTATATTCTCTTTCAAATTTCAATTATAAGAAATCCAAAAAAATAACATCTCTTAGACCTTTACCTGACCAACCTTGAATAACGACCAAAATAGCTCCGAACATCATGAAAGTTAGCATGCACTCTAAGAGTGCACGCCAAATTTAGATCCCCATTTGGTATATAAGAGTGCATGCCAAATTTAGTGATGTTCAAAGCTCTTTTTCCCTCCTTTAAGCCAAACCTTAGCGAAACTGCATGATGAAGTTTCACTTTTGACCAAATTCCTAGAATTGAAATTTAATCATAGATTTGGATGCCCGGTTGATATACAAGCATGCACGCCAAATTTTGCAATGTTTTGAGCTATTTGGACCTGCTTTAAGCCGAACTCTAGCGAAAATGCACGACGATGTTTCTCGTTTGACAATTTTCTTGCAATTGAAATTTGATCATAGATTTGGATGCCCATTTGATAGACAAGTGTGCACTCCAACTTTCGTCATGTTCACGATGTCACATTTGCTTGATCATAGAATCACTAAAAAGGGGTGAAATATTTTGGAATGTCTCGAAATTTCACGTGCACGCTTGTCTATCAAATGGGCATTCAAATCTATGATCAAATTTCAATTATAAGAAACTACTCAAAAGTGAAACTTCGTCATTTGTTTTCCCTAGGGTTGGGCTTAAAGGTGGTCAAAATAGCTTGGGACATTGCAAAAGTTGGCGTGCATGCTTGTTTATCTAATGGGCATCCAAATCTATGATCAAGTTTCATTTCTAGGAAGTTGGTCAAAAGCGAAACTTCATCGTGCGGTTTTGTTAGGGTTTGGCTTAAAGGAGTCGAAAATAACTCTGAACGTCATGAAATTTGGTGTGCACTCTTATCTTCTAAATGCGCATCTAAATCTATGATCAAATTTTAATTCTGATAAATTGGTCAAGAGGGAAACTCCCTCATGTGGTTTCACTAAGATTGGGGTTAAAGGGGGTGAAAATAGCTCAAAACGTCGTGAAAGTTGGAGTGCACGGTTATCTATCAAACGGACATCCAAATCTATGATCAAATTTCAATTCTGAGAAATTTGTCAGAAGTGAAACTCCGTCATGCATTTTCGCTAGAGTTGGGCTCGAAGCGGTGAAAATAGCTCGGACCATTGCAAAAGTTGGCGTGCATGTTTTTATATCAAACGGGCATCCAAATCTATGATCAAATTACAACTCTGAGAATTTGGTCAAAAGTGAAACTCCATCATTAGATTTTACTAAGGTTTGGCTTAAAGGAGGGGAAAATGGCTGAAAAATTGGAAACAAATGCAACCTTTTAGGCCTTGGTTTCACCAAGTTTGCCTAAGGTCCAAAATAGCTCGAAATCCCCTGAAAGTTTGTATGCATGGGTATCTCTCAAATGGTTACCTAAATTCTGTTTCAAATTTTAATTACAAAAAAGCCGAAAAAATAACATCTCTTAGAACTTTACTTGACCAACCTTGAATAATGACCAAAATAGCTCCGAACATCATGAAAGTTAGCATGCACTCTTATCTACCAAATGCGTCGATAAATCTACGATTAAATTTTAATTTTGAGAAATTAGTCAATTGTGAAACTCCGTTGTGCAGTTTTGCTAAGGTTGGGCTTAAAGCGGGTGAAAATATTTCGCAACGTCGTGAAATTTCATGTGCAAGCTTGTCTATCAAATGGAGATCCAAATCTATGAGCAAATTTCAATTCTGTGAAACTGCTCAAAAGTGAAACTCTGTCGTGTGGTTTCACTAGGGTTGGGTTTGAAAGGGGTCAAAATAATACCTTGGAACGTTGCAAAATTTGGTGTGCATGATTGTTTATCCAATGGGCATCCAAATCTATGATCAAGTTTCCATTCTAAGAAGTACGTCAAAAGTGAACCTCCAGCATACAACTTTGTTAGGTTTTGGCTTAAAAGAGCTGAAAATAACTCTGAACATCATGAAAGTTGGCATGCACACTTATCATCCAAATGCACATCAAAAGATATGATCAAATTTTAATTCCGATAAATTTGTAAAAAGTGAAACTCCGTCGTGCGGTTTCACAAAGGTTGGGGATAAAGCGGGTGAAAATAGCTCAAAACGTCATGAAAGTTGGAGTGCACGCTTATCTTTCAAATGGGCATCCAAATCTATGATCAAATTTCAATTCAAAGAAATTAGTCATAAGTGAAACACTGTTGTTCATTTTCGCTAGAGTTGGGCTCGAAGGGGTCCAAATAGCTTGGACCATTGCAAAAGTTGGCGTTCACATTTTTATATCAAACGGGCATCCAAATCTATAATCAAATTTCAACTCTGAGAATTTGGTCAAAAGTGAAACTCCGTCATTTGATTTCGCTAAGGTTTGGATTAAAGGAAAAAGTGCAAGCTTTTAGACCTTGGTTTGACCAAGTATGAGAAAATTTGAATTCTGAGAAACTACTCAAAAGTGAAACTCTGTCATGTGGTTTCACTAGGGTTGGGCTTAAAAGGGGTCAAAATAATAGCTCTAAACATTGCAAAATTTGGTGTGCATGATTGTTTATCCAATGGGCAGCCAAATCTATAATCACGTTTCTATTCTAAGAAGTACGTCAAAAGTGAAACTCGATCGTACAATTTTGTTAGGGTTTGGCTTAAAGGAGCTGAAAATAACTATGAACATCATGAAAGTTGGCGTGCACACTTATCATCCAAATGCGCATCAAAAGAAATGATCAAATTTTAATTCTGAGAAATTTGTAAAAAGTGAAACTCCAATGTGCAGTTTCGCAAAGGTTGGGGTTAAAGGGGGTGAAAATAACTCGGAACATTGCGAAAGTTGGAGTGCATTCTTGTCTATCAAATGGGCATCCAAATCTATGATCAAATTTCAATTCTGGGAATTTGGTGAAAAGAGAAACTCCATCATGCGGTTTCACTAAGGTTTGGCTTAAAGGAGGGAAAAAGAGCTCTTAACATCACTAAATTTGGCATGCACAATCTACGAAATGGGCATCTAAATCTATGATCATATTTCAATTCTAAGAAATTGGTCAAAAGAGACAATTTATCATTCGCTTTCGCTAAGGTTGCACTTAAAGGGAGTGAAATAGCTCGGAACATCGTGAAAGTTAGCGTGTACTCTTGTTTATTGAAATGTGTACATAAATCTACTTTCAAATTTCACTTCTTAAAAAGTTAACAAAAGTGCATCTTTTCAGCTTTTGTTTGACTATTCTTGAATGAGGGCAAAAATAGCTCCAAATGGCATAAAAATAGGTGTCCATGCCTATCTTTGAAATGGGTATCTAAATCTTCTTCAAAATTTGAATTTTAAGAAAATATGAAAAATTCAACGTTTTAGGCCTTGGTTTGACAAAGTTTGATCGAGGTCCAAAATGGCTCGCAATCCCAAAAAAATCTACATGTAGGGATTATCTCTCAAATGGGTACCTAAATACAGTTTCAAATTTCAATTTCGAGAAAGTCAAGAAAAGTGCATTTCTTAGAACTTGGTTTGACCAACCTTAACTAAGTGCCGAAATAACTCGAATTTCGCAAAAATTTGTGTGCCTCTTAAATGGGCATCTAAATCTACTTTTAAATTTGATTTCTAAGAAATTGGAGAAAAGTGCAACCTTTTAGGCCTTGGTTTGACCAAGTTTGACCAAGGTCCAAAATAGCTCAAAATCCCCTGAAAGTGTGTATGCATGGTTATCTCTCAAATGGGTATCTAAATTCTCTTTGAAATTTCAATTACAAGAAAGTCGAAAAAATAGCATCTCGTAGACCTTTGGTTGACCAACCTTGAATAACAACCAAAATAACTTCATACATCTTGAAAGTTAGTGTGCATTGTTATCTACCAAATGTTACGATAAATCTACGATCAAATTTTATTTCTTAGAAATTAGTCAAAAGTGAAACTCTGTTGTATGGTTTTGCTGAGGTTTAGATGAGGTTGGGATTAAAGGGGGTGAAGTATTTTGGAACGTCTCAAAATTTTGCGTGCACGCTTCTCTATGAAATGGCCATTGAAATCTATGATCGAATTTCAATTATAAGAAACTACTCAAAAGTGAAACTTCGTCATGCGTTTTTGCTAGGTTTGGGCTTAAAGGTGGTCAAAATAACTTGCAACGTTGCAAACGTTGGCGTTCATGCTTGTTTATCTAATGGGCATCCAAATATATGATCAAGTTTCAATTCTTAGAAGTTGGTCAAAAGCGAAACTCCATCATGCGCTTTTGTTAGGGTTTGGCTTAAAGGAGTCGAAAATAACACTGAACATCATGAAAGTTGTCGTGCACTCTTTATCTTCCAAAATGCGCATCTAAATCTATGATCAAATTTTAATTCTAAGAAATTGGTAAAGAGTGAAAGTCCTTCATGTGGTTAAAGGGGGTGAAAATAGCTCAAAATGTCGTGAAAGTTGGAGTGCACGATTATCTATCAAACGGACATCCAAATCTATGATCAAATTTCAATTCTGAGAAATTGGTCAGAAGTGAAACTCCCCCATTTATTTTTTGCTAGAGTTGGGCTCGAAGGGGTCCAAATAGCTCGGACCATTGTAAAATTTGGCGTGCACGTTTTTATATCAAACGGGCATCCAAATCTATGATCAAATTTCAACTCCGAAAATTTGGTCAAAAGTGAAACTCCATCATTCGATTTTGCTAAGGTTTGGCTTAAAGGAGGAGAAAATGGAGGAAAAATTGGAAACAAATGCAACCTTTTAGGCCTTGGTTTCACCAAGTTTTCCTAAGGTCCAAAATAGCTTGAAATCCTTTGAAAGTTTGTATGCAGGGTTATCTCTCAAAAGGTTACCTAAATTCTCTTTCAAATTTCAATTACAAGAAAACCAAAAAAATAACCTCTCTTAGACCTTTACTTGACCAACCTTGAATAATGACCAAAATATCTCCAAACATCATGAAAGCTAGCATGCACTCTTATCTACCAAATGCACCGATAAATCTACGATTAAATTTTAATTTTGAGAAATTAGTCAAACGTGAAACTCCGCTATGTAATTTTTCTAATGTTGGGCTTAAAGCGGGTGAAAATATTTCGCAACGTCGTGAAATTTCATGTGCAAGATTTTCTATGAAATGGACATCTAAATCTATAAGAAAATTTCAATTCTGAGAAACTGCTCAAAAATAAAACTCTGTCGTGCGGTTTCACTAGGGTTAAGCTTAAAACAAGTCAAAATAATAGCTCAGAACGTTGCAAAATTTGGTGTGCATGATTGTTTATCTAATGGGCATCCAAATCTATGATCAAGTTTCCATTCTGAGAAGTACGTCAAAGGTGAACCTCCATTGTACAGTTTTGTTGGGGTTTGGCTTAAAGGAGCTGAAAATAACTGTGAACATCGTGAAAGTTAGCGTGCACACTTATCATCCAAATATGCATCAAAAGATATGATCAAATTTTAATTTCGATAAATTTATAAAAAGTGAAACTCCGTCCTGCGGTTTCACAAAGGTTGGGGTTAAAGGGGCTGAAAATAGCTCAAAACGTCGTGAAAGTTGGAGTGCATGCTTGTCTATTAAATCGGCATCCATATCTATGATGAAATTTCAATTGCGAGAAAATTGTCAAAAGTGAAACTTCGTCGTGCATTTTCCCTATAGCTCTGCTTAAAGCGGGTCCAAATAGCTTGAAACATTGTAAAATTTGGCGTGCACATTTGTATATCAAACGGGTATCCAAATCTATGATCAAATTTCAATTCTGGGAATTTGGTCAAAAGTGAAACTCTGTCATGCAGTTTCGCTAAGGTTTAGTTTAAAGGAGGGAAAAATAGCTCTAAACATCACTAAATTTGGCATGCACTCTTATCTACCAAATGGGCATCTGAATATATGATCATATTTCAATTTTAATAAATTGGTCAAACAAGAAACTTTATCATGCGGTTTCGCTAAGTTTGCACTTAAAGGGAGTAAAATAGCTTGGAACGTCACGAAAGTTAGTGTGTACACTTGTTTATTTAAATGGGTACCTAAATCCACATTCAAATTTCACTTCTGGAAATGTCAAAAAAAGTTCATCTTTCAAATTTTGTTTGTCCATCCTTGAATGAGGGCCAAAATAGCTCCAAATCTCATAAAATTAGGCGTCCATGCCTATCTTTGAAATGGGTATCTAAATCTACTTTAAAATTTGAATTTTCAGGAAATGGAAAAAATGGAAAAAATGTAATGTTTCAGGCTTTGGTTTGACGAATTTTGACCGAGGTCCAAAATGGCTCGCAATCCCAAAAATATCTACATGTAGGGATTATCTCTCAAATGGGTACCTAAATACAATTTCAAATTTCAATTTTGATGAAGTCAAGAAAAGTGCATTTCTTAGAACTTGGTTTGACCAACCTTGACTAAGTGCCGAAATGGGTATCTAAATCTACTTTTAAATTTGATTTCTAAGATATTGGACTTTTAGTCCTTGGTTTGACCAAGTTTGACGAAGGTCCAAAATAGCTTAAAATCCCCTGAAAGTGTGTATGCATGGTTATCTCTCAAATGGGTACCTAAATTCTCTTTCAAATTTCAATTACAAGAAAGTTGAAAAAATAGCATCTCTTAGACCTTTGCTTGACCAACCTTAAATAATGACCAAAATAACTTCGAACATCGTGAAAGTTGGTGTGCACTGGTATCTACCAAATGCCAAGACAAATCTACGATCAAATTTTAATTCCGAGAAATTAGTCAAAAGTGAAACTCTGTTGTATAGTTTTGCTAAGGTTGGGATTAAAGGGGTGAAATATTTGGAACGTCCCGAAATTTAGCCTGTATGCTTGTCTATCAAATGGGAATTCAAATCTCTGATCAAATTTTGATTATAAGAAACTGCTCAAAAGTGAAACTTCTTCATGTGTTTTCACTAGGGTTGGGCTTAAAGGTGGTCAAAATAGCTTGGAACATTGCGAAAGTTCATGTGCATGCTTGTTTATCTAATGGGCATCCAAATCTATGATCAAGTTTCAATTCTTAGAAGTTGGTCAAAAGTGAAACTCCATCATGCGGTTTTGTTAGGGTTTGGCTTAAAGGAGTCGAAAATAACTCTGAACATCATGAAGGTTTGCGTGCACTCTCATCTTCCAAATGCACATCTAAATCTATGATCAAATTTCAATTCTGAAAAAACTGCTCAAAAGTGAAACTCTTTCATGCGGTTTCACTAGGGTTGGGCTTAAAAGGGGTCAAAATAATAGCTCGGAACATTGCAAAATTCGGCGTGCATGATTGTTTATCCAATGGGCATCAAATCTATGATCAAGTTTCCATTCTAATAAGTACGTCAAATGTGAACCTCCATCGTACAGTTTTGTTCAGGTTTGGCTTAAAGGAGCTGAAAATAACTCTGAACATCGTGAAAGTTGGTGTGCACACTTAGCATCCAAATGCGCATCAAAATATATGATCAAATTTTAATTCCGATAAATTTGTAAAAAGTGAAACTCCATCGTGCGGTTTTGCAAAGGTTGGGGTTAAAGGGGGTGAAAATAGCTCGAAACGTCATGAAAGTTGGAGTGCATGCTTGTCTATCAAATGGGCATCCAAATCTATGATCAAATTTCAATTGTGAGAAAATTGTCAAAAGTGAAACTCTGTCGTGCATTTTCGCTATAGTTCGGCTTAAAGCAGGTCAAAATAGCTCGAAACATTATGAAATTTGGCATGCACGCTTGTATATGAAACAGGCATCCAAATCTATGATCAAATTGAAACTCTAAGAATTTAGTCCAATTTGAAACTCCATCATTCGATTTCGCTAAGGTTTGGCTTAAAGGAAAAAGTGCAAGCTTTTAGGCCTTGGTTTGACCAAGTATGAGCAAATTTGAATTCTGAGAAATTGCTCAAAAGTGAAACTCTGTCATGCGGTTTCACTAGGGTTGGGCTTAAAAGGGGTCAAAATAATAGCTTGAAACATTGCAAACTTTTGCATGCATGATTTTTTATCCAATGGGAATCCAAATCTATGATCAAGTTTCGATTCTAAGTAGTACGTCAAAAGTGAAACTCAATCATACAATTTTGTTAGGGTTTGGGTTAAAGGAGCTAAAACTATCTATGAACATTGTGAAAGTTGGCATGCACACTTATGATCCAAATGCGCATCAAAAGAAATGATCAAATTTTAATTCTGAGAAATTTGTAAAAAGTGAAACTCCGTTGTGTGGTTTCACAAAGGTTGGGGTTAAAGGGGGTGAAAATAGCTCGGAACATCACGAAAGTTTGAGTGCACACTTGTATATGAAATGGGCATCCAAATCTATGATCAAATTTCAATTGCGAGAAAATTGTCAAAAGTGAAACTTCGTTGTGCATTTTCGCTAGAGCTCGGCTTAAAGTGGGTCCAAATAGCTTGAAACATTGCTAAATTTTGCATCACGCTTGTATATCAACCCAACATCCAAATCTATGATCAAATTTCAATTCTGGGAATTTGGTCAAAAGTGAAACTCCATCATGCAGTTTTGCTAAGGTTTGGCTTAAAGGAGGGAAAAAGAGCTCTGAACATCACTAAATTTGGCATGCACTCTTATCTACCAAATTGGCATCTAAATCTATGATCATATTTCAATTCTAAGAAATTGGTCAAAAGAGAAACTCCATCGTGAACATGACGAAAGTTGGAGTGCACGCTTGTCTATCAAATGGGCATCCAAATCTATGATCAAATTTCAATTGCGAGAAAATTGTCAAAAGAGAAACTTCGTCGTGCATTTTCGCTAGAGTTCAGCTTAAAGCAGGTCCAAATAGGTTGAAACATTGCAAAATCTAAATCTATGATCAAATTTTAATTCCAAGAAATTTGTCAAGAGTGAAACTCCATCATGTAGTTTCGCTAAGATTGGGGTTACAGGGGGTGAAAATAGATCAAAACGTCGCGAAAGTTGGAGTGCACAGTTATCTATAAAATGGGCATCCAAATTTATTACAAAATTTCAATTCTGAGAAATTAGTCAGAAGTGAAACTCCGTCATTCATTTTCGCTAGAGTTGGGGTCGAAGGGGTCCAAATAGCTCCTTTTAAATGCAACCTTAGGGAAAGTGCATGATAACGTTTCTCTTTGACCAACTTCTTAGAATTGAAATATGATGATATATTTAGATACCCATTTGGTAGATAAGAGTGCATGCCAAATTTAGTGATGTTCAGAGCTATTTTCCCCTCCTTTAAGCCATACCTTAGTGAAACCACGTGACGGAGTTTCACTTTTGACCAAATTCCCAGAATTGAAATTTGATTATAGATTTGGATGCCCATTTGATATACAAGTGTGCAAGCCAAATTTTGCAATGTTTCAAGCTATTTGGACCCGCTTTAAGCTGAACTCTAGCGAAAATTCACGACGAAGTTTCACTTTTGACAAATTTCTCACAATTGAAATTTGACCATCGATTTGGATGCCATTTGATAGACAAGCATGCACTCCAACTTTAGCAACGTTTCGAGCTATTTTCACCCCCTTTAACCCCAACCTTTGCGAAACCACACGAGAGAGTTTCACTTTTTATAAATTTATCGGAATGAAAATTTGATCATATCTTTTGATGCAAATTTGGATGATAAGTGTGCACGCCAACTTTCACGATGTTCAGAGTTATTTTCAGCTCCTTTAAGCCAAACCGTAACAAAATTGTACTATGGAGTTTAACTTTTGATGTACTTCTTAGAATGGAAACTTGATCATAGATTTGGATGCCCATTTAATAAACAATCATGCACGCCAAATTTTGGAATGTTCTGAGCTATTATTTTGACCCCTTTTAATCCCAACCCTATTGAAACTGCACGATAGAGTTTCACTTTTGAGTAGTTTCTCAGAATTGAAATTTGCTCATAGATTTGGATGTCCATTTGATAGACAAGCTTGCACATGATTTTTCACGGCGTTGCAAAATATTTTCACCCGCTTTAAGCCCAACCTTAGCAAAAAAACACAAGGGAGTTTCACTTTTGACCAATTTCTCAGAATTAAAATTGGATCGTAGATTTATCTGCGCATTTGGTAGATAAGAGTGCATGCCAACTTTCATGATGTTCGGAGCTGTTTTGGTTGTTATTCAAGGCTGGTCAAGCAAAGGTCTAAGAGATCATATTTTTCTGACTTTCTCATAATTAAAATTTGAAAGAGAATTTAGATACCCATTTGAGAGATAACCATGCATACAAACTCTGAGGGGATTTCGAGCTATTTTGGACCCTAGTCAAGCTCGGTCAAACCAAGGCTTGAAAGCTTGCACTTTTTTCCAATTTCTGAGAAATAAAATGTAAAAGTTTATTTAGAAACCCATTTAAGAGATAAGCGTGCACACATATTTTTGTGATATTTCGAGTTATTTCAACCCTTAGTTAAGGTTGGTCAAACGAAGTTCTAAGAAATGCACTTTTCTTTGCTTTCTCAAAATTGAAATTTGAAATTGTATTTAGGTATCCATTTGGTAGATAAAGCATACATGTATATTTTTTGGGGATTGCAAGCCATTTTGGACATCAGTCAAACTTCGTCAAGCCAAGGCCTAAAACATTGCATTATTTCCAATTTCTCAAAATTCAAATTTTAAAGTAGATTTAGATACCCATTTCAAATATAGCCATTGACGCCTATTTTTATGAGATTTGGAGCTATTTGGACCCTTAATCAAGGATGGTCAAACCAAGGTTGAAAATATGCACTTTTGTTGACTTTTTCATAATTGAAATTTGTAAGTGGGTTTAGGTACCCATTTCAATAAACTAGCGTACATGCCAACTTTCGTAACGTTTCGAGCTATTTTCACTCCCTTTAAGTGCAACCTTAGCAAAAACGTCGATATGCCCATTTGGTAGATAATCGTGCACACATATTTTTGCGAGATTTCTAGTTAGGTAAGAGTGCATGAAAAATTTCGTGATGTTCAGAGCTATTTTCCCCTCCTTTAAGCCAAACCTTAGTGAAATCAAATGTTGGAGTTTCACTTTTGACCAAATTCTCTAAGTTGAAATTTGATCATAGATTTGGATGCCTGTTTGATATAGAAACGTGTACACCAACTTTTGCAATGTTCCGAGCTATTGGGATCCCTTTGAGCCCAACTCTAGGGAAAATGCATGACAGAGTTTCACTTCTGACCAATTTCTCAGAATTGAAATTTGATCATAGATTTGGATGCCTTTTTGATAGATAAACATGCACTCCAACTTTCATGACACTTCGAGCCATTTTCATCCCCTTTAACCCCAACCTTGGCGAAATCACACAACGAAGTTTCACTTTTAACCAATTTCCTGGAATTAAAATTTAAGCATAGATTTAAATGCACATTTGGAAGATAAGAGTGCATGCGAACTTTCATGATGTTGAGAGCTATTTTTGGCATCTTTAAGACAAACCCTAACAAAACTGCAGGATGGAGTCTTAACTTTGACCAAATTCTCAGAATTGAAACTTGATGAGAGGTTTTGATGCATATTGGATAGACAAGCATGCACGGCAATTTTCACAACGTTCTAAGCTATTTTGTCCCCCTTCAAGCCCAACCCTATCGAAACCGCCCGACGGAGTTTCACTTTTGAGTAGTTTCTTAGAATTTAAATTTGATCATAAATCTGGATGCCCATTTGATGAGCAAGCGTGCATGCAAACTTTTGAGACATTCCAAAATATTTTCACCCCCTTAAGCCCAACCTTAGTGAAACCACACAACGGAGTTTCACATTTGAATAAGTTCTCAAAATTAAAATTTAACCATAGATTTATCGGCGCATTTGGTAGATAAGAGTGCATGCTAACTTTCATGATGTTTGGAGCCATTTTGGTCGTTATTAAAGGTTGTTCAAGTAAAGGTCTAAGAGATGTTATTTTTTCAGCTTTCTTGTAATTGAAATTTGAAAGAGAATTTAGGTACCCATTTGAGAGATAACCATGCATACAAACTTTCAGGGGATTTCTAGTTATTTTGGACCTTAGGTGAACTTGGTGAAACCAAGGCCTAAAAGGTTGCATTTGTTTCCAATTTCTCAGAGCCATTTTCCCCTCCTTTAAGCCAAACCTTAGTAAAATCGAATGATGGAGTTTCACTTTGGACAAAATTCTTGGAGTTGAAATTTGATCAGAGATTTGGATGCTCGTTTAACATAAAAACATGCACACTAACTTTTTCAATGGTCCAAGCTATTTGGACCCCTTTGAGCCCAACTCTAGCAAAAATGCACGACGGAGTTTCACTTTTGACCAATTTCTCAGAAATTAAATTTGATCATAGATTTGGATGCCTATTTGATAGATAAGCATGCACTCCAACTTTCGCGACGTTTTGAGCTATTTTCACCCCCTTTAACCCCAATCTTAGCGAAACCGCATGACGGAGTTTCACTCTTGACCAATTTCTCAGAATTAAAATTTGATCATAGATTTAGATATACATTTGGAAGATAAGAGTGCTCGTCAATTTCATGATGTTCAGAGTTATTTTCGACTCCTTTAAGCCAAACCCTAACAAAATCGCACGATGGAGTTTCACTTTTGACCAACTTCTAAGAATTGAAACTTGATCATAGATTTCGATGCCCATTAGATAAAGAAGAATGCATGCCAACTTTCGCAATGTTCCAAGCTATTTTCACCACCTTTAAGCCCAACCCTAGCGAAAACGCACGACGAAGTTTCGCTTTTGAGCAGATTCTTATAATTAAAATTTGATCATAGATTCGAATGCCCATTTGATAGAAAAGGGTGCACACAAAATTTCGAGACTTCCCAAAATATTTCACCCCCTTTAATCCCAACCTCAGCAAAACCATACAACCAAGTTTCACTTTTGACAAATTTCTCATAATTAAAATCTGATCGTAGATTTATCGAAGCATTTGGTAGATAACAGTACACACCAACTTTCATGATGTTTGAAGTTATTTTGGTCGTTATTCAAGGTTGGTCAAGCAAAGGTCTAAGAGATGTTATTTTTTTGACTTTCTTGTAATTGAAATTTGAAAGAGAATTTAGGTACCCATTTGAGAGATAACCATGCATACAAACATTCAGGGGATTTTGACCTATTTTGGACCTTTGAAAAACTTGGTGAAACCAAGGCCTAAAAGGTTGCATTTGTTTTCAATTTCTCAGATCTGTTTTCCCCTCCTTTAAGCCAAACCTTAGCGAAATCAAATGATGGAGTTTCACTTTAGACCAAATTCTCGGAGTTGAAATTTCATCATAGATTTAGATGCTTGTTTGATATAAAAACGTGCACCCCAACTTTAGCAATGTTCTAAGTTATTTGGAACCCTTTGAGCCCAACTCTAGTGAAAATGCACGACGTAGTTTCACTTCTGACCAATTTCTTAGAATTGAAATTTGATCATAGATCTGGATGCTCATTTGATAGATAAGCGTGCACTCCAACTTCGTCAAACCAAGGCCTAAAACGTTGCATTTTTTCCATTTTCTGAAAATTCAAATTTTAAAGTAGATTTAGATACCCATTTCAAACATAGGCATGGACGCCTATTTTTATGAGATTTGGAGCTATTTTGGCCCTCATTCAAGGATGGTCAAACAAAAGTTTAAAAGATGCACTTTTGTTGAGTTTTTCAGAAATGAAATTTGAAAGTGGATTTAGGTACCCATTTCAATAAACAAGCGTACACACTAACTTTCACGACGTTTTGAGCTAGTTCAATACCTTTAAGTGCAACCTTGGCGAAAGCGCACGATAAAGTTTCTCTTTCGACCAATTTCTTAGAATTGAAATATGATCATAGATTTAGATGCCCATTTGGTAGATAAGAGTGCATGCCAAATTTAGTGATGTCCAGAGCTCTTTTTCCGTCCTATAAGACAAACCTTAGCGAAACTGCATGATGGAGTTTCACTTTTGACCAAATTCCTAGAATTGAAATTTGATGAAAGATTTGGATGCCCATTTCATATACAAGCATGCATGCCAAATTTTGCAATGTTTCGAGTTATTTGGACTTGCTTTAAGACAAACTCTAACGAAAATGCACAACGAAGTTTCACTTTTGACAATTTTCTCACAAATGTAACTTGATCATAGATTTGGATGGCCATTTTATAGACATGCGTGCACTCCAACTTTCACCGTGTTTCGAGCTATTTTCACCCCCTTTAACCCCAACCTTTGCGAAATCGCATGACGGAGTTTCACTTTTTAAAAATTTCTCGTAATTAAAATTTGATCATATCTTTTGATGCGGATTTGGATGATAAGTGTGCACGCCAACTTTCACGATGTTTAGAGTTATTTTCAGCTCCTTTAAGCCAAACCCTAACAAAATTGTACGATGGAGTTTCACTTTTGACGTACTTCTTAGAAACTTGATCATAGATTTGGATGCCCCATTAGAGGAAATTTCAACTCAAAATGGGCCTTTTAACTTTTATTCAAATTCCATGCCATCATGTGTTAGCCAATGAAATTGCTTTGAATTTGAAATATCGTATAGGTCTTAAACACTCTTTTAATATAAATTTGGGGATAGGTATCATAAAAAAACTATTTTTTTGTTTGTATTTTTGACATATCTCCCCGTGTTTTTACTCAAATTTCGATCGGGAGAGCTCGTTGGATGCAGAATTAAATTCCACATCCAACGAGTACCCACTTGGCATACTTTTGACGGACCTCGCTACCCATACCTGAAAAAAATGAAATGATGATGTCATCATTTCATTTTTTTTTCAGGTATTTCTTGTTTTTTGGGTAGCGAGGTCCGTCAAAAGTATACCAAGTGGGTACTCGTTGGATGTGGAATTTAATTCTGCATCCAACGATCTCTCCTGATCGAAATTTGAGTAAAAACACGGGGAGATATGTCAAAAATACAAACAAAAAAGTAGTTTTTTCTTTTCTTCCTCCAAAATTAATAAATATTATTTTATTATTTTAACTATTATTTTAGTAGTTCATTTTAGGAGGCCCATTTTGAGTTGAAATTTCCTCTAATGATTGGATAAACAATCGTGCATGCCAAATTTTGCAACATTTAGAGCTTTTATTTTGACCCCTTTTAAGCCCAACCCTTGTGAAACCGCACGACAGAGTTTCACTTTTGAGCGGTTTTTTAGAATTGAAATTTGCTCATAGATTTAGATGCCCATTCGATAGTGAAGCGTGCACTCCAACGTTCGTGACACTCGAGCTAATTTGACCCCCTTTAACCCCACTTTTAATCAATTTCTTTGGAATTAAAATTTAATCATATATTTAAATGCGCATTTGGAAGATAAGAGTGCATGCCAACTTTCACGATGTTGAGAGCTATTTTCGACATCTCTAAGCCAAACCCTAACAAAACTGCACGATGGAGTCTCAGCTTTGACCAAATTCTCAAAATTTAAATATGATCATAGGTTTGGATTCATATTGGATAGACAAGCATGCACGCCATGTTCCACAATGTTCCGCGCTATTTTGACCCCTTTTAAGCCCAACCCTATCGAAACCGCTCGACAAAGTTTCACTTTTGAGCAGTTTCTTAGAATTAAAATTTGATCATAAATTTGGATTCCCATTTGATGAATAAGCGTGCATGCAAACTTTTGAGACATTCCAATATATTTTCACCCCCTTTAAGCCCAACCTTAGCACAACGGCACAAAGGAGTTTCATGTTTGACTAATTTCTCAAAATTAAAATTTAATCCTAGATTTATCAGCATGTTTGGTAGATAAGAATGCATGCTAACTTTCATGATGTTCGAAGCTATTTTGGTTGTTATTCAAGGTTGGTCAAGTGAAGGTCTAAGAGATGTTATTTTTTCGGCTTTCTTGTAACTAAAATTTGAAAGGGAATTTAGGTACCCATTTGAGAGATAACCATGCATATAAACTTTCAGGGGATTTCAAGCTATTTTGGACCTTAGGTAAACTTGGTGAAACCAAGGCCTAAAAGCTTGCATTGTTTCCAATTTCTCAGAGCTATTTTCCCCTCCTTTAAGCCAAACCTTAGCGAAATCGAATGATGGAGTTTCACTTTTGACCAAATTCTCAGATTTAAAATTTGATCATATATTTGGATGCCCGTTTGATATAAAAATGTGCATGCCAACTTTTGTAATGTTCCCAGCTATTTGGACCCCTTTAAGCCCAACTCTAGCGAAAATGCACGACGGAGTTTCACTTCTAACCAATTTCTTATAAACTAAATTTAATCATAGAATTGGATGCCCGTTTGATAGGTAAGTGTGCACTCCAACTTTTGCGACGTTTTGAGCTATTTTGACCCCCGTTAACCCAAATCTTAGCGAAACCGCATGATGGAGTTTCACTCTTGACCAATTTCTCAGAATTAAAATTTGATCATAGATTTAGATGTGCATTTGGAAGATAAGAGTGCACGCCAACTTTCATGATGTTCAAAGTTATTTTTGACTCCTTTAAGCCAAACCCTAACAAAATCGCACGATGGAGTTTCACTTTTGACCAACTTCTAAGAATTAAAATTTGATCATATATAGATGCCTATTATATAAACAAACATGGATGCTAACTTTCGCAACGTTCCAAGCTATTTTGACCACCTTTAAGCCCAACCGTAGCAAAAACGCATGACGAAGTTTCACTTTTGAGCAGTTTCTTATAATTGAAATTTGTTCATAGATTTGAATGCCCATTTGATAAACAAGTGCACACTTGAATTTCTAGACATTCCAAAATATTTCACCGCCTTTAATCCCAACCTCAGCAAAACTATACAACAAAGTTTCACTTTTGACTAATTTCTCAGAATTAAAATTTGATCATAGATTTATATTAGAATTTGGTAGATAACAGTGCACAACAAATTTCATGATGTTTGAAGTTATTTTGGTCGTTATTCAAGGTTGGTCAAGCAAAGGTCTAAGAGATGCTATTTTTCCACTTTTTCTAAGGTTGGGCTTAAAGCGGGTGAAAATATTTCACAACGTGCACACTAAATTTTGCAGTGTTTCGAGCTATTTGGACCTGTTTAAATATGAGAAATTAGTCAAAAGTGAAACTCTGTTGTATGGTTTTGCTGAGGTTTGGATTAAAGGGGGTGAAATATTTTGGAACGTCTCGAAATTTTGCGTGCACGCTTGTCTATCAAATGGGCATTCAAATCTATGATCAAATTTCAATTATAAGAAACTGCTCAAAAGTGAAACTTCATCATGCGTTTTCGCTAGGGTTGGGCTTAAAGGTGATCAAAATAGCTTGGGACATTGCGAAAGTTGGTGTGCATGCTTGTTTATCTAATGGGAATCCAAATCTATGATCAAGTTTCAATTCTTAGAATTTGGTCAAAAGCGAAACTCCATCGTGCAGTTTTATTAGGGTTTGGCTTAAAGGAGTAAAAAATAACTCTAAGCATCATGAAATTTGGTGTGCACTCTTATCTTCCAAATGCGCATCTAAATCTATGATCAAATTTTAATTCCAAGAAATTGGTCAAGAGTGAAACTCCGTCATGCGGTTTCGCTAAGATTGGGGTTAAACGGGGTGAAAATAGCTCAAAACATCGCGAAAGTTGGAGTGCATGCTTATCTATCAAACAAGCATCCAAATATATGATCATATTTCAATTCTTAGAAGTTGCTCAAAAGTGAAACTCCATCATGCGTTTTTGTTAGGGTTTGGCTTAAAGGAGTCGAAAATAACTCTGAACATCGTGAAAGTTAGCATGCACTCTTATCTTCCAAATGCACATCTAAATCTATGATCAAATTTTAAATCCAAGAAACTGGTCAAGAGTGAAACTCCATCATGTGGTTTTGCTAAGATTGGGGTTAAAGGGGGTGAAAATAGCTCAAAATGTCGCAAAAGTTGGAGTGCACGCTTATCTATCAAATGGGCATCCAAATCTATGATCAAATTTCAATTCTAAGAAATTGGTCAAAAGTGAAACTACGTCGTGCATTTTCGCTAGAATTGGGCTCAAAGGGTTCCAAATAACTTAGAACATTGCTAAAGCTGGGGTGCATGTTTTTATATCAAACAAGCATCCAAATTTATGATGAAATTTCAACTCCGAGAATTTGGTCAAAACTGAAACTGCATCATTTGATTTCGCTAAGTTTTGGCTTAAAGGAGGGGAAAATAGCTCTGAGAAATAGACAACAAATGCAACCTTTTAGGACTTGGTTTCACCAAGTTTTTCAAAGGTCCAAAATAGCTCGAAACTCCCTGAATGTTTGTATGCATGGTTATCTCTCAAATGGGTACCTAAATTCTCTTTCAAATTTCAATTACAAGAAAGTCGAAAAAATAACATCTCTTAGACCTTTGCTTGACCAACCTTGAATAATGACCAAAATAACTTCAAACATGATGAAAGTTGGTGTGTACTATTATCTACCAAATGCTGCGATAAATCTATGATCAGATTTTAATTATGAGAAATTAGTCAAAAGTGAAACTCGGTTGTATGGTTTTGCTTACGTTGGGATTTAAGGGGGTGAAATATTTTGGAAAGTCTCCAAATTTCGCGTGCACGCTTTTCTATCAAATGGGCATTCGAATCTATGATCAAATTTTAATTATAAGAATCTTCTCAAAAGCGAAATTTTGTCATGCGTTTTCGCTAGGTTTGGCCTTAAAGGTGGTGAAAATATCTTGGAACATTGCGAAATTTGGCGTGCATTCTTCTTTATCTAATGGGCATCGAAATCTATGATCAAGTTTCAATTCTTAGAAGTTGGTCAAAAGTGAAACTCCATCGTGCGATTTTGTTAGGGTTTGGCTTAAAGGAGTCGAAAATAACTCTGAACATCATGAAATTGACGAGCACTCTTATCTTCCAAATGTATATCTAAATCTATGATCAAATTTTAATTCTGATAAATTGGTCAAGAGTGAAACTCCGTCATGTGGTTTCGCTAAGATTGGGGTTAAAGGGGGTGAAAATAGCTCAAAACGTCGCGAAATTTGGAGTGCACGCTTATCTATCAAACGGGCATCCAAATCTATGATCAAATTTAATTTCTGAGAAATTGGTCAAAAGTGAAACTCCGTCGTTCATTTTTGCTAGAGTTGGGCTCAAAGGGGTCCAAATAGCTTGGACCATTGCAAAAGTTAGCGTGCATGTTTTTATGTCAAACGGGCATCCAAATCTCTGATCAAATTTCAATTCCAAGAATTTGGTCCAAAGTGAAACTCCATCATTCGATTTCACTAAGGTTTGGCTTAAAGGAGGGGAAAATGGCTTTGAGAAATTAGAAACAAATGCAACCTTTTAGGCCTTGGTTTCACCAAGTTCACCTAAGGTCCAAAATAACTAGAAATTCCCTGAAAGTTTGTATGCATGGTTATCTCTCAAATGCGTACCTAAATTCTCTTTCAAATTTCAATTACAAGAAAGCCAAAAAAATAACATCTCTTAGACCTTTACTTGAACAACCTTGAATAACGACCAAAATGGCTCCGACCATCATGAAAATTAGCATGCACTCTTATCTACCAAATGCGCCGATAAATCTATGGTTAAATTTTAATTTTGAGAACTTATTCAAACGTGAAACTTCGTTGTGCGGTTTTGCTAAGGTTGGGCTTAAGGGGGTGAAAATATTTTGGAATGTCTCAAAAGTTTGCATGCACGCTTGCTCATCAAATGGGCATCCAAATTTATGATCAAATTTAAATTCTAAGAAACTGCTCAAAAGTGAAACTCCGTCGGGCGGTTTCGATAGGGTTGGGCTTGAAGGGGGACAAACTAGCTTAGAACGCTGTGAAAGTTGGTGTGCATGCTTGTCTATCCAATATGCATCAAAACCTCTCGTCAAGTTTCAATTCTGAGAATTTTCTCAAAGCTAAGACTCCATCCTGCAGTTTTGTTAGGGTTTGGCTTAAAGACGCCAAAAATAGCTCTCAACATCATGAAAGTTGGCATGCACTCTTATCTTCCAAATGTGCATTTAAATCTATGCTTAAATTTTAATTCCAAGAAATTGGTTAAAAGTGAAACTTTGTTGTGCGATTTCGCCATGGTTGGGGTTAAAGGGGATGAAAATGTCTCGAAGTGTCGCGAAAGTTGGAGTGCATGTTTATCTATCAAAAAGGCATCCAAATCTATGATCAAATTTCAATTCTGAGAAGTTGGTCAAAAGTGAAACTCTGTCATGCATTTTCCCTAGAGTTGGTATCAAAGGGGTCCCAATAGCTCGGAACATTGCAAAAGTTGGCGTACACGTTTCTATATCAAATGGGCATCCAAATCTATGATCAAATTTCAACTTCGGGAATTTGGTTAAAAGTAACTCCATCATTCGATTTCGCTAAGGTTTGGCTTAAAGGAGGGGAAAATAGATCTAAACATCACGAAATTTTTCATGCACTCTTACCTAACTAGAAATCTCGCAAAAATATGTGTGCACGCTTATCTACCAAATGGGCATATTGGCGCAAAAATATGTGTGCACGCTTATCTACCAAATGGGCATATGGGAGTGAAAATAGCTCGAAACGTTACGAAAGTTGGAGTGTACGCTTGTTTATTGAAATGGGTGCCTAAATCCACTTACAAATTTCAATTCTGAAAAATTCGACAAAAGAGCATATTTTCAACCTTGGTTTGACCATTCTTGATTAAGGGCCCAAATAGCTCGAAATCTCATAAAAATAGGCGTCAATGCCTATATTTGAAATGGGTATCTAAATCTAATTTAAAATTTGAATTTTGAGAAATTGGAAATAATGCAATGTTTTAGGCCTTGGCTTGACGAAGTTTGACCGATGTCCAAAATGGCTCGCAATCCCCAAAAAATATACATGTATACTTTATCTACCAAATGGATACCTAAATACAGTTTCAAATTTCAATTTTGAGAAAGTAAAGAAAAGTGCATTTCTTAAAACTTCGTTTGACCAACCTTAACTAAGGGCTGAAATAACCCGAAATCTCACAAAAATATGTGTGAAATTTGGCGTGCATGAACATCGTGAAAGTTGGTGTGCATTGTTAGCTACCAAATGCTCAGATAAATATAATATGATCAAATTTTAATTCTGAGAAATTAGTCAAAAGTGAAACTCGGTTGTATGGTCAAAAGTGAAACTCCATCATTTGATTTTGCTAAAGTTTGGCTTAAAGGAGGGGAAAATATTTTTAAATGTCTCAAAAGTTTGCATGCATGCCTTTTCATCAAAAGGGCATCCAAATTTACGATCAAATTTAAATTCTAAGAAACTGCTCAAAAATGAAACACAGTCGTGCGATTTCAATAGGGTTGGGATTAAAGGGGGTCAAAATAGATCGGAACGTTGCAAAGGTTGGTGTGCATGCTTGTCTATCCAATATGTATCCAAACCTATCATCAAGTTTCAATTCTGAGAATTTGGTTAAAGCTAAGAATCCATCGTACAGTTTTGTTAGGGTTTGGCTTGAAGATGCTGAAAATAGCTCTCAACATCGTGAAATTTGGCATGCACTCTTATCTTCCAAATGCGCATTTAAATCTATGATTAAATTTAAATTCCAAGAAATTGGTTAAAAATGAAACTCCGTTGTGTGATTTCACCAAGGTTGGGGTTAAAGGGGGTGAAAATAGTTCGGAGTGTTGCAAAAGTTGGAGTGCACGCTTATCTATCAAACGAGCATCCAAATCTATGATCAAATTTCAATTCTAAGAAATTGGTCAGAAGTGAAACTCCGTCATGCATTTTCGCTAGAGTTGGGATCAAAGGGGTCCAAATGGCTCAGAACATTGCAAAAGTTGGCGTGCATGTTTTTATAACCAAATCAATGATCAAATTTCAACTTCAAGAATTTGGTTAAAAGTGAAACTCCATCATTCGATTTCACTAAGGTTTGGCATAAAGGGGGGGGGAAATAGATATGAACATCACGAAATTTTTCATGCACTCTTACCTAACTAGAAATCTTGCAAAAATATGTGTGCACACTAAGGTTGCACTTAAAGGGAGTGAAAATAGGTCGAAACGTTACGAAAGTTGACATGTACGCTTGTTTATTGAAATGGCTACCTAAATCCACTTTCAAATTTCAATTTTGAAAAAGTCGACAAAAGTGCATATTTTCAACCTTGGTTTGACCATCCTTGATTAAGGGCCCAAATAGCTCCAAATATCATAAAAATAGGTGTCAATGCCTATATTTGAAATGGGTATCTAAATCTACTTTAAAATTTAAATTTTGAGAAATTGGAAATAATGCAACGTTTTAGGGCTTGGCTTGACGAAGTTTGATCAATGTCCAAAATGGCTCGCAAAATCCAAAAGATATACATGTATGATTTATCTACCAAATGGATACCTAAATACAGTTTCAAATTTCAATTTCAAGAAAGTAAAGAAAAGTGCATTTCTTAGAACTTCGTTTGACAAAACTTAACTAAGGGTTGAAATAACCCGAAATCTCACAAAAATATGCGTGCACGCTTATCTATTAAATGGGTATCTAGATATACTTTTACATTTGATTTGTAAGAAATTGGAAAAAAGTTCAAGCGAAAGTTGGAGTGCACGCTTCTCTATCAGAAGTGAAACTCCGTCGTGTAGTTTCGATAGGGTTGGGATTAAAGGGGTTCAAAATAGCTCAGAATGTTGCGAATGTTGATTTTCATGCTTGTCTATCCAATATACATCCAAACCTATGATCAATTTTCAATTCTGAGAATTTCGTCAAAGCTGAGACTCCATCGTGCAGTTTTGTTAGGGTTTGGCTTAAAGATGTTGAAAATAGCTCTTAACATCGTGAAAGTTGGCATGCAGTCTTATCTTCCAAATGTCCATTTAAATCTATGATTAAATTTTCATTCCAAGAAATTGGTTAAAAGTGAAACTCCATTTTGCGGTTTCGCCAAGGTTGGGGTTAAATGGGGGTGAAAATAGCTCGTGGTGTCTCGAAAGTTGGAGTGCAAGCTTCTCTATCAAATGGGTATCCAAATCTATGATCAAATTTCAATTCCGGGAAATTGGTCAGAAGTGAAAGTTCGTCATGCATTTTCGCTAGAGTAAGCTCAAAGGGGTCCAAATAGCTCGAAACATTGCAAAACTTGGTGTGCACATTTTTATATCAAACAGGCATCCAAATCGATGATCAAATTTCAACTCCAAGAATTTGGTCAAAAGTGAAACTCCATCATTCGATTTCACTAAGGTTTGGCTGAAAGGAGCTGAAAATAAGTCTGAACATTGTGAAAGTTGGCATGCAACTTATCATCCAAATGCGCATCAAAAGATATGATCAAATTTTAATTCCGAGAAATTTGTTAAAAGTGAAACTCCGTCATGCGGTTTTGCAAAGGTTGGGGTTAAATGGGGTGAAAATAATTCAAAAAGTCATGAAAGTTGGAGTGCACGCTTGTCTATCAAATGGGCATCCAAATCTATGATCAAATTTCAATTGCGAGAAAATTGTCAAACGTGAAACTTCGGCATGCATTTTCACGAGATTTCGGCTTAAAGCGGGTCCAAATAGCTTGAAACGTTGCAAAATTTGGTGCGCATGCGTGTATATCAAACGGGCATCCAAATCTATAGTCAAATTTCTATTCTGGCAATTTGGTCAAAAGTGAAACTCCGTCATGCGGTTTCATTTAAAGGAGGGAAAAAGAGCTCTAAACATCACTAAATTTGGCATGCACTCTTATCTACGAAATGGGCATCTAAATCTATGATCATATTTCAATTCTAAGAAATTGGTCAAAAGAGAAACTTTATCATGCTAAGGTTGCACTTAAAGGGAGTGAAATAGCTCAGAAGGTCATGAACGTTAGCGTGTACGCTTGTTTATTGAAATGGGTACCTAAATCCACTTTCAAATTTCACTTCTGAAAAAGTCAACAAAAGTGCATATTTTCAACTTTTGTTTGACCATCCTTGAATGCGGGCCAAAATAGCTCCAAACCTCATAAAATAGGTGTCCATGTCTATTATTTATATGGGTATCTAAAAGTGGTCAAAAGTGAAACTCCATCATGTGATTTCGCTAAGATTTGGATTAAAGGAGGGAAAAAGAGCTCTGAACATCACTAAATTTGGCATGCACTCTTATCTACCAAATGGGCATCTAAATCTATGATCATATTTCAATTCTAAGAAATTGGTCAAAATAGAAACATTATCGTGCTAAGGTTGCACTTAAAGGGAGTGAAATAGGTCGGAACTTTGCGAAAGTTAGCTTGTATGCTTGTTTATTGAAATGGGTACCTAAATCCACTTTCAAATTTCACTTCTGAAAAAGTCCACAAAAGTGCATCTTTTCAACTTTTGTTTGACCATACTTAAATGAGGGACAAAATAGCTCCAAATCTCATAAAAATAGGTGTCCATGCCTATCTTTGAAATGGGTATCTAAAATCTACTTTAAAATTTGAATTTTCAGATAATGGAAAAAATGCAATTTTTTAGGCCTTGGTTTGACAAAGTTTGACCGATGTCCAAAATGGCTCGCAATCCCAAAAAAATCTACATGTAGGGATTATCTCTCAAATGGGTACCTAAACACAATTTCAAATTTCAATTTTGAGAAAGTCAAGAAAAGTTCATTTCTTAGAACTTGGTTTTACCAACCTTAACTAAGTGCTGAAATAACTTGAAATTCGCAAAAATATGTGTGCCTCTTAAATGGGCATCTAAATCTACTTTTAAATTTGATTTCTAAGAAATTGGACTTTTAGGCCTTGGTTTGAACAAGTTTGACCAAGGTCCAATATAGCTCGAAATCCCTTGAAAGTGTGTATGCATGGTTATTTCTCAAATGGGTACCTAAATTCTCTTTCAAATTTCAATTACAAGAAAGTTGTAAGAATAGCATCTCTTAGACCGTTGCTTGACCAACCTTGAATAACGACCAAAAATACTTCTAACATCGTGAAAGTTGGTGTGCACTGTTATCTACCAAATGATAAGATAAATCTACGATCAAATTTTAATTATGTGAAATTAGTCAAAAGTGGAACTCTATTGTATGGTTTTGCTGAGGTTGGGATTAAAGGGGGTGAAATATTTTGGAACGTCTCAAAATTTTGCGTGCACGCTTGGCTATCAAATGGGCATTCAAAGCTATGATCAAATTTCAATTATAAGAAACCGCTCAAAAGTGAAACTTTGTCATGCGTTTTCGCTAGGGTTGGGCTTAAAGGTGGTCAAAATAGCTTGGGACGTTGCGAAAGTTGGTGTGCATGCTTGTTTATCTAATGGGAATCCAAATCTATGATCAAGTTTCAATTCTTAGAATTTGGTCAAAAGCAAAAATCCATCGTGCGGTTTTATTAGGGTTTGGCTTAAAGGAGTCAAAAATAACTCTAAACATCATGAAATTTGGTGTGCACTCTTATCTTCCAAATGCACATCTAAATCTATGATCAAATTTTAATTCCAAGAAATTGGTCAAGGGTGAAACTCCGTCATGCGTTTTCGCTAAGATTGGGGTTAAACAGGGTGAAAATAGCTCAAAACATCGTGAAAGTTGGAGTGCACGGTTATCTATCAAACGGGCATCCAAATCTATGATCAAATTTCAATTCTGGGAAAATGGTCAGAAGTGAAACTCTATTGTGCATTTTCGCTAGAGTCGAGCTCGAAGGGGTCCAAATAGCTCGGACCATCGCAAAAGTTGGCATGCACATTTTTATATCAAACGGGCATCCAAATCTATGATCAAATTTCAACTTCAAGAATTTGGTCAAAACTAAAACTCCATGATTCGATTTCTCTAAGGTTTGGCTTAAAGGAGGGGAAAATGGCTCTAAGAAATTGGAAAAAAATGCAACCTTTTAGGCCTTGGTTTCACCAAGTTTTCCTAAGGTCCAAAATAATTTGAAATCCCCTGAACAATTTATGCATGGTTATCTCTCAAATGGGTACCTAAATTCTCTTTCAAATTTCAATTTCAAATTTTAATTCTGAGAAATTAGTCAAAAGTGAAACTTCATTGTGCGGTTTTGCTAGGGTTGGGCTTAAAGGGGGTGAAAATATTTTGGAATGTCTCAAAAGTTTTCATGCACACTTGTTCATCAAATGGGCATCCAAATTTATGATCAAATTCAAATTCTAAGAAACTGCTCGAAAGTGAAACTCCGTCGTGTGGTTTTGATAGGGTTGGGCTTAAAGGCGGTCAAAATAGCTTGAAACATCACGAAAGTTGGCGTGCATGCTTGTCTATCCAATATGCATCCAAACCTATGATCAAGTTTCAATTTTGAGAATTTTGTCAAACCTGATACTCCATCGTGCAGCTGTGTTAGGGTTTCGCTTAAAGATGCCGAAAATAGCTCTCAACGTCTTGAAAGTTGGCATGTACTCTTATCTTCCAAACACACATTTAAATCTATGATTAAATTTTAATTCCAAGAAATTGGTTAAAAGTAAAACCCCGTTGTGCGGTTTCGCCAAGGTTGGGGTTAAAGGGGGTGAAAATAGCTCATTGTGTCGTGAAAGTTGGAGTGCACACTTCTCTATCAAATGGGCATCCAAATCTATCATCAAATTTCAATTCTGAGAAATTAGTCACAAGTGAAACTTCGTCGTGCATTTTCGCTAGAGTTGGGCTCAAAGGGGTCCAAATAGATTAGAACATTGCAAAAGTTGGTGTGCACACTTTTATATCAAACGGGCATCCAAATCTATAATCAAATTTCAACTCTGAGAATTTGGTCAAAAGTGAAACTCCATCATTCGATTTCACTAAGGTTCGGCTTAAATGAGGGGAAAATAGCTTTGAACATCACGAAATTTTTCATGCACTCTTATCTAACTAGAAATCTCACAAAAATATGTGTGCACAGTTATCTACCAAATGGGGATATGAGCACTTTTGATATGGTTTCACTTAAAGGGAGTGAAAATAGCTCGGAACTTTACGAAAGTTAACATGTATGCTTGTTTATTGAAATGGGTACCCAAATCCACTTTCAAATTTCAATTCTAAAAAAGTCGAAAAAAGTGCATATTTTCAACCTTGGTTTGACCATCCTTGATTAAGGGACAAAATAGCTCCAAATCTCATAAAAATATGTGTCAATACCTATATTTTAAATGGGTATCTAAATCTACTTTAAAATTTTAATTTTGAGAAATTGGAAATAGTGCAACGTTTTAGGCCTTGGTTTGATGAAGTTTGACAGATGTCCAAAATGGGTAGCAATCCCCGAAAAATATACATGTGTGATTTATCTACCAAATGGATACCAAAATACAGTTTTAAATTTCAATTTCGAGAAAGTCAAGAAAACTGCATTTCTTAGCTTTTCGTTTGACCAACCTTAACTAAGGGATGAAATAACCTGAAATCTCACAAAAATATGTGTGCACACTTATCTCTTAAATGGTTATCTAAATATACTTTTACATTTGATTTCTAAGAAATTGGAAAAAAGTGTAAGCTTTTAGGCATTGTTGGTTCGACCAAGTTTTACTAAGGTCCAAAATAGCTCGAAATCCCCTCGGAGTTTGTATGCATGGTTATCTCTCAAATGGGTATGTAAATTCTCTTTCAAATTTCAATTATGAGAAAGTCGAAAAAATATGATCTCGTAGACCTTTGCTTGACCAGCCTTGAATAACGACAAAACTAGCTCCGAACATCATGAAAGTTAGCATGCACTCTTAAGAATCTACCAAATGTGCAGATAAATCTACGATCAAATTTTAATTCTGAGAAATTGGTCAAAAGTGAAACTCCCTTGTGTTGTTTTGCTAAGCTTGGGCTTAAACCGGGTGAAAATATTTTGCAACGTCGTGAAAGTTCATGTGCAAGCTTGTCTATCAAATGGACATCGAAATCTCTGAGCATATTTCAATTCTGAGAAACTGCTCAAAAGTGGAACTCTGCAGTGTGGTTTCACTACAGTTGGGCTTAAAAGGGGTCAAAATAATAGCTTGGAACGTTGCAAAATTTGGCGTGCATGATTGTTTATCCAATGGGCATCCAAATCTATGATCAAGTTTCCATTCTAAGAAGTACGTCAAGAATGAAACTCCATCGTACAATTTTTGTTGGGGTTTGGCTTAAAGGAGCTAAAAATAACTCTGAATATCGTGAAATTTTAATTAGGAGAAATTTATGAAAATGTGAAACTTCGCCATGCGGTTTCATAAAGGTTGGGGTTAAATGGGGAAAAGAACTCGAAACATCATGAAAGTTTTAGTGCACGCTTGTCTATCAAATGGGCATCCAAATCTATGATCAAATTTCAATTGCGAGAAAATTGTCGAAAGTGAAACTCCGTCGTGCATTTTCACTAGAGTTCAGCTTAAAGCGGGTCCAAATAGCTCGAAACATTGCAAAATTTGGCGTGCATGCTTGTATATCAAACATGCATCCAAATCTATGACCAAATTTCAATTCTGGGAATTTGGTCAAAAGTGAAAGTCTGTCAGGCGGTTTCGCTAAGGTATCTCATAAATCTCATAAAAATTGACGTCAATGTCTATATTTGAAATGTGTATCTAAATATACTTTAAAATTTGAATTTTTAGAAAATGGAAGCAATGCAACATTTTAGGCCTTGGTTTGACGAAGTTTGACCGAGGTCCAAAATGGCTCGCAATCCCAAAAAAATCTACATGTAGGGATTATCTCTCAAATGGGTAATTAAATATAGTTTCAAATTTCAATTTCGAGAAAGTCAAGAAAAGTGCATTTCTTAGAACTTGGTTTGACCAACCTTAACTAAGTGCCGAAATAACTCGAAATTCACAAAAATATGTGTGCCTCTTAAATGCTAAGATAAATCTACGATCAAATTTTCATTCTGAGAAATTAGTCAAAAGTGAAACTCTATTGTATGGTTTTGCTGAGGTTGGGATTAAAGGGGGTGAAATATTTTGGAACGTCTCAAAATTTGGCATGCACGCTTGTCTATTAAATGGGCATTCAAATTTATGATCAAATTTCAATTATAAGAAACTGCTCAAAAGTGAAACTTCGTCATGCGTTTTCACTAGGGTTGGGCTTAAAGGTGGTCAAAATAGCTTGGAACATTGTGAAAGTTGGAGTGCATGCTTGTTTATCTAATGGGCATCCAAATCTATGATCAAGTTTCAATTCTTAGAAGTTTGTCAAAAGCGAAACTCCATCGGGCGGTTTTGTTAGGGTTTGGCTTAAAGGAGTTAAAAAAAACTCTGAACATCATGAAAGTTGAGGTGCACTCTTACCTTCCAAATGCACTTCTAAATCTATGACCAAATTTTAATTCTGAGAAATTGGTCAAGAGTGAAACTCTGTCATGCGATTTCACAAAGATTGGGGTTAAAGGGAGTGAAAATAGCTCAAAACGTCGTGAAAGTTGGAGTGCAGGGTTATCTATCAAACAAGCACCCAAATCTATGATCAAATTTCAATTCTGAGAAATTTGTTAGAAGTGAAACTTCGTCGTGCATTTTCGATAGAGTTGGGCTCGAAGGGGTCCAAATAGCTTGGACCATTGCAAAAGTTGGCCTGCGCATTTTTATATCAAACGGGCATCTAAATCTCTGATCAAATTTCAACTCGGAGAATTTGGTCAAAAGCGAAACTACATCATTCGATTTCGCTAAGCTTTGGCTTAAAGGAGCGGAAAATAGCTCTAAACATCACGAAATTTTTCATGCAATTTTATCTAACTAGAAATCTTGCAAAAATCTATGTGCACGCTTATCTACCAAATGGGCATATTGATGTTTTTGATAAGGTTGCACTTAAAGGGAGTGAAAATAGCTCAGATCCTTATGAAATTTGGCGTGTACGCTTGTCTATTGAAATGGGTACCTAAGTCCACTTTCGAATTTCGATTCTGAAAAAGTCGACAAAAGTGCTTATTTACAACCTTAGTTTAACCATCCTTGATTAAGGGCCAAAATAGCTCCAAATCTCATAAAAATAGGTGCCAATGCCTATATTTGAAATGGGTATCTAAATCTACTTTAAAATTTGAATTTTGAGAAATTGGAAATAATGCAACATTTTAGGCCTTGGTTTGCCGAAGTTTGACCGATGTCCAAAATGGCTTGCAATCCCCAAAAAATATACATGTATGCTTTATCTATGAAATGGATACCTAAATACAGTTTCAAATTTCAATTTCAATAGAGTCAAGAAAAATGCATTTCCTAGAACTTTTTTAACCAACCTTAACTAAGGGCTGAAATAACCCGAAATCTCACAAAAATATGTGTGCACGCTTATCTCTTAAATACTCTTATCTACCAAATGCACAAATAAATCTATGATCAAATTTTAATTCTGAGAAATTGGTCAAAAGTGACAGTCACTTGTGTTTTTTTGCTTAAAATGGGTGAAAATATTTCGCAAGGTCATGAAATTTCATGTGCAATCTTGTCTATCAAAGGGACATCCAAATCTATGAGCGAATTTCAATTCTGAGAAACTGCTCAAAAGTGAAACTCTGTCGTGTACTTTCACTAGGGTTGGGCTTAAAAGGGGTCAAAATAATAGCTCGGAACATTGCAAAATTTGGTGTGCATGATTGTTTATCCAATGGGCATCCAAATCTATGATCAAGTTTCCATTCTAAGAAGTACGTCAAAAGTGAACCTCCATCGTACAGTTTTGTTAAAGGCGCTGAAAATAACTCTGAACATCATGAAAGTTGGCATGCACACTTATCATTCAAATGAGCAAAAGATATGATCAAATTTTAATTACGATAAATTTGTAAAAAGTGGAACACCATTGTGTGGTTTCGCAGAGGTTGGGGTTAAAGGGAACGAAAATAGCTCAGAACGTCGTGAAAGTTGGAGTGCACGCTTGTCTATCAAATGGGCATCCAAATCTATGATCAAATTTCAATTGTGAGAAAATTGTCAAAAGTGAAACTTTGTCGTGCATTTTCGCTAGAGTTCGGCTTAAAGCGGGTCCAAATAGCTTGAAACATTACAAAGTTTGGCATGCATGGTTGTATATCAAACGGGTATCCAAATCTATGATCAAATTTTGATTCTGGGAATTTGGTCAAAAGTGAAACTCCGTCATGCGGTTTCGCTAAGGTTTGGCTTAAAGGAGGGAAAAAGAGCTCTGAACATCACTAAATTTGGCATGCACTCTTATCTACCAAATGGGCATCTAAATATAAGATCATATTTCAATTCTAAGAAATTGGTCAACCGAGAAACTTTATCATGTGCTTTCGATAAGGTTGCACTTAAAGGGAGTGAAATAGCTCGAAACGTCATGAAAGTTAGTGTGTACACTTGTTTATTGATACCTAAATCCACTTTCAAATTTCACTTTTGAAAAAGTCAACAAAAGTGCATCTTTTCAACTTTTGTGTGACCATCCTTGAATGAGGGCCAAAATAGCTCCAAATCTCATAGCAATAGGTGTCCATGCTTATGTTTGAAATGGGTATCTAAATCTACTTTAAAATTTGAATTTTCAGAAAGTGGAAAAAATGCAACGTTTTAGGCCTCGGTTTGACGAAGTTTGATCGAGGTCCAAAATGGCTCACAATCCCAAAAAAATCTACATGTAGGGATTATCTCTCAAACGGGTACCTAAATATAGTTTCAAATTTCAATTTCAAGAAAGTCAAGAAACGTACATTTCTTAGAACTTGGTTTGACCAACCTTGACTAAGTGCCGAAATGGGTATCTAAATCTACTTTTAAATTTGATTTCTAAGAAATTGGACATTTAGGCCTTTGTTTGACCAAGTTTGAACAAGGTCCAAAATAGCTTGAAATCCCCTGAAAGTGTGTATGCATGGTTATCTCTAAAATGGGTACCTAAATTCTTTTTCAAATTTCAATTACAAGAAAATCGAAAAAATAGCATCTCTTAGATCTTTGCTTGACCAACCTTAAATAATGACCAAAATAACTTCAAACATTGTGAAAGTTGGTGTGCACTGGTATCTACCAAATGCTAAGATAAATCTACGATCAAATTTTAATTCTGAGAAATTAGTCAAAAGTGAAACTCTATTGTATGGTTTTGCTGAGGTTGGGATTAAAGGGGTGAAATATTTTGGAACGTCTCGAAATTTTGCGTGCATGCTTGTCTATCAAATGGGCATTCAAATCTATGATCAAATTTCAATTATAAGAAACTGCTCAAAAGTGAAACTTCGTCATGCGTTTTCGCTAGGGTTGGGCTTGAAGGTGGTCAAAATAGCTTGGAACATTGCAAAAGTTGGGGTGCATGCTTATTTATCTAATGGGCATCCAAATCTATGATCAAGTTTCAATTCTTAGAAGTTGGTCAAAAGCAAAACTCCATCGTGCGGTTTTGTTAGGGTTTGGCTTAAAGGAGTCAAAAATAACTCTGAACATCATGAAAGTTGGTGTGCACTCTTATCTTCCAAATGCACATCTAAATCTATGATCAAATTTTAATTCTGAGAAATTTGTCAAGAGTGAAACTCCGTCATGCGGTTTCGCTATAATTGGGGTTACAGGGCGTGAAAATAGCTCAAAATGCTACGAAAATTGGAGTGCACGGTCATCTATCAAACAGGCGTCGAAATCTATGATCAAATTTCAATTCTAAGAAATTAGTCAAAAGTGAAACTTCGTTGTTCATTTTCGCTAGAGTTGGGCTCGAAGGGGTCCAAATAGCTCGAACCATTGCAAAAGTTGGCGTGCATGTTTTTATATCAAATGGCCATCCAAATCTATGATCAAATTTCAACTCTGAGAATTTAGTCAAAAGTGAAACTCCATCATTTGATTTCGCTAAGATTTGGCTTAAAGGAGGGTAAAATGGCTTTGAGAAATTGGAAACAAATGCAACCTTTTATGTCTTGGTTTCACCAAGTTTGCCTAAGGTCCAAAATAACTCGAAATCCCCAGAAAGTTTGTATGCATGGTTAGCTCGCAAATGGGTAACCAAATTCTCTTTCAAATTCAACTACAAGAAAGCCAAAAAAATAACATCTCTTAGACCTTTACTTGACCAACCTTGAATAACGACCAAAATAGCTACAAACATCATGAAAGTTAGCATGCACTCTTATCTACCAAATGTGCCGATAAATATATGATTAAATTTTAATTTTGAGAAATTAGTCAAATGTGAAACTTCGTTGTGCAATTTTTCTAAGGTTGGGCTTAAAGCGGGTGAAAATATTTTGGAATGTCTCAAAAGTTTGCATGCACGCTTGTTCATCAAATGGGCATCGAAATTTATGATCAAATTTAAATTCTAAGAAACAGCTCGAAAGTGATACTCCATCGTGTGGTTTCAACAGGGTTGGGCTTAAAGGGGCTCAAAATAGCTCGAAACGTTGCGAAAGTTGGTGTGCATGCTTGTAAGTCCAATATGCATCCAAACATATGATCAGGTTTCAATTCTAAGAATTTGGTCAAAGCTGAGACTGCATCGTGCAGTTTTGTTATGGTTTGGCTTAAAGATGCCGAAAAATAGCTCTCAACATCATGAAAGTTGGCATGCACTCTTATTTTCCAAATGCACATTTAAATCTATGATTAAATTTTAACTCCAAGAAATTGGTTAAAAGTGAAACTCTGTCGTTAACGTTTTTATGTGTGCCTCTTAAATGGGTATCTAAATCTAGTTTTAAATTTGATTTTTAAGAAATTGGAAAAAAGTGCAACCTTTTAGGCCTTGGTTTGACCAAGTTTGACCAAGGTCCAAAATAGCTCGAAATCCCCTGAAAGTGTGTATGCATGGTTATCTCTCAAATGGGTACCTAAATTCTCTTTCAAATTTCACTTACAAGAAAGTTGAAAAAATAGCATCTCTTAGACCTTTGCTTGACCAACCTTGAATAAGGACCAAAATAATTTCGAATATCATGGAAGTTGGTGTGCATAGTTATCTACCAAATGCTAAGATAAATCTACAATCAAATTTTAATTCTAAGAAATTAGTCAAAATTGAAACTCTGTTGTATGGTTTTGCTAAGGTTGGGATTAAAAGGGGTGAAATATTTTGGAGCATCTTGAAATTTTGCATGCACGCTTGTCTATCAAATTGATGATAAAATTTCAATTATAAGAAACTGCTCAAAAGTGAAACTTCGTCATGCGTTTCGCTAGGGTTGGGCTTAATGGTGGTCAAAATAACTTGGAATGTTGCAAAAGTTGGCGTGCATGCTTGTTTATCTAATGGGCATCCAAATCTATGATCAAGTTTCAATTCTTAGAAGTTGGTCAAAAGTGAAACTCCATCACGCGGTTTTGTTAGGGTTTGTCTTAAAGGAGTCGAAAATAACTCTGAACATCATGAAAGTTGGAATGCACTCTTATCTTCCAAATGCACATCTAAATCTATAATCAAATTTTAATTTCGAGAAATTTGTCAAGTGAAACTCCGTCATGCGGTTTCGCTAAGATTGGGGTTACAGGGTGTGAAAATAGCTCAAAACGTCGTGAAAGTTGGAGTGCACGATTATCTATCAAACGGGCATCCAAATCTATGATCAAATTTCAATTCTGAGAAATTAGTCAGAAGTGAATCTCCGTCGTTCATTTTCGCTAGAGTTGGGCTCGAAGGGGTCCAAATAGCTCGGACCATTGCAAAAGTTGGCGTGCACATTTTTAATATCAAACGGGCATCCAAATCTATGATCAAATTTAAACTCCAATAATTTAGTCAAAATTGAAACTCCATCATTCGATTTCGCTAAGTTTTTCCTTGAAGGAAAAACTGCAAGCTTTTAGGCCTTGGTTTGACCAAGTATGAGCAAATTTGAATTCTGAGAAACTGCTCAAAAGTGAAACTCTGTCGTGCAGTTTCTCTAGGGCTGGGCTTAAAAGGGGTCAATTTAATAGCTCGAAACGTTGCAAAATTTGGCGTGTATGATTGTTTATCCAATGGGCATCCAAATCTATAATCAAGTTTCTATTCCAAGAAGTACGTCAAAAGTGAAACTCAATCATACAATTTTGTTAGGGTTTTCCTTAAAGGATCTAAAAATAACTATGAACATTGTGAAATTTGGCGTGCACACTTATTATCCAAGTGCGCATCAAAAGATATGATTAAATTTTAATTTCGAGAAATTTGTAAAAAGTGAAATCCTGTCGTGCGGTGTCGCAAAGGTTGGGGTTAAAGGGGGTGAAAATAGGTCAGAATGTCACGAAAGTTGGAGTGCATGCTTGTCTATCAAATGGGCATCCAAATCTATGATCAAATTTCAATTCTGGGAATTTGGTCAAAAGTGAAACTCCATCATGCGGTTTCGCTAAGGTTTGGCTTAAAGGAGGGAAAAAGAGCTCTGAACATCACTAAATTTTCCATGCACTCTTATCTACCAAATGGGCATCTAAATCTATGATCATATTTCAATTCTAAGAAATTGGTCAAAAGAAAAACTTTATCGTACGCTTTTGCTAAGGTTGCACTTAAAGGGAGTGAAATAGCTCGGAATGTCATGAAAGTTAGCGTGTACGCTTATTTATTGAAAAGGGTACATATATTTACTTTCAAATTTCACATCTTAAAAAGTCAACAAAAGTGCATCTTTTCAGCTTTTGTTTGACCATCCTTGAATGAGGGACAAAATAGCTCCAAATAGCATAAAAATAGGTGTCCATGCCTATCTTTGAAATGGGTATCTAAATCTACTTCAAAATTTGAATTTTAAGAAAATGGGAAAAATGCAATGTTTTAGGCCTTGGTTTGAGAAAGTTTGACTGAGGTCCAAAATGGCTCGCAATCCCAAAAAAATATGCATGTAGGGATTATCTCTCAAATGGGTACCTAAATACAGTTTCAAATTTCAATATTGAGAAAGCCATGAAAAGTGCATTTCTTAGAACTTGGTTTGACCAACCTTAACTAAGTGCCGAAATAACTTGAAATTCACAAAAAATATGTGTGCCTCTTAAATGGGCATCTAAATCTACTTTTAAATTTGATTTCTAAGAAATTGAAAAAAGGTGCAAAATTTTAGGCCTTGGTTTGACCAAGTTTGACCCAGGTCCAAAATAGCTCGAAATCCCCTGAAAGTGTGTATGCATGGTTATGTCTCAAATGGGTATCTAAATTCTCTTTTAAATTTCAATTACAAGAAAGTTGAAAAAATATTTCTCTTAGACCTTTGCTTGACCAACCTTGAATAACGACCAAAACAACTTCGAACTTCGTGAAAGTTGGTGTGCACTTTTATCTACCAAATGCGTCGATAAATCTACGATTAAATTTTAATTTTGAGAAATTAGTCAAACGTGAAACTCCGTTGTGTAGTTTTTCTAAGGTTGGGCTTAAAGCGGGTGAAAATATTTCGCAACGTTGTGAAATTTCATGTGCAAGCTTGTCCATTAAATGGACATCCAAATCTATGAGCAAATTTCAATTCTGAGAAACTGCTCAAAAGTGAAACTCTGTCATGCGGTTTCACTAGGGTTGGGATTAAAAGGGTTCAAAATAATAGCTTGGAACGTTGCAAAATTTGGCATGCATGATGATTGTTTATCCAATGGGCATCCAAATCTATGATCAAGTTTCCATTCTAGGAAGTATGTCAAACGTTAACCTCCATCGTACATTTTTGTTAGGTTTTGGTTTAAAGGAGCTGAAAATAACTCTGAACATCATGAAAGTTGGCGTGCACACTTATCATCCAAATGCGCATCAAAAAATATGATCAAATTTTAATTCTGATAAATTTGTAAAAAGTGAAACTCCACCGTGTGGCTTCGCAAAGGTTGGGGTACCTAAATTCACTTTCAAATTTCACTTCTAAAAAAGTCAACAAAAGTGCATATTTTCACCTTTTGTTTGACCATCCTTGAATGAGGGCCAAAATAGCTCTAAATATCATAAAATTAGGTGTCCATGCCTATCTTTGAAATGGGTATCTAAATCTACTTTGAAATTTGAATTTTCACAAAATGGAAAAAATGCAATGTTTTAGGCCTTGGTTTGACGAAGTTTGACCGAGGTCCAAAATGGCTCACAATCCCCAAAAAATCTAGATGTAGCGATTATCTCTCAAATGGGTACCTAAATACAGTTTCAAGTTTCAATTTCGTGAAAGTCAAGAAAAGTGCATTTCTTAGAACTTGGCTTGACCAACCTTGACTAAGTGCCGAAATGAGTATCTAAATCTACTTTTAAATTTGATTTCTAAGAAATTGGACTTGTAGGCCTTGGTTTGACAAAGTTTGACCAAGGTCCAAAATAGCTCGAAATCCCCTGAAAGTGTGTATGCATGGTTATCTCCCAAAGGGGTACCTAAATTCGCTTTCAAATTTCAATTACAAGAAAGTCGAAAAAATAGCATCTCTTAGGCCTTTGCTTGACCAACCTTAAATAATGACCAAAATAACTTCGAACATCGTGAAAGTTGGTTACAGGGGGTGAAAATAGCTCAAAACATCGTGAAAGTTGGTGTGTACGGTTATCTATCAAACGAGCATCCAAATCTATGATCAAATTTCAATTCTGAGAAATTAGTTAGAAGTGAAACTTCGTCGTTCATTTTCGCTAGAGTTGGGCTTGAAGGGGTCCAAATAGCTCTGACCATTGCAAAAGTTGGCGTGCACATTTTTATATCAAACGGGCATCCAAATCTATGATCAAATTTCAACTCCGAGAACTTGGTCAAAAGTGAAACTCCGTCATTTGATTTCGCTAAGGTTTGGCTTAAAGGAGGGGAAAATGGCTTTGAAAAATTGGAAACAAATGCAACCTTTTAGGGCTTGGTTTCACCAAGTTTGCCTAAGGTCCAAAATAGCTCGAAATCCCCTGAAAGTTTTTATACATGGTTATCTCTCGAATGGGTACCTAAATTCTCTTTCAAATTTCAATTACAAGAAAGCTGAAAAAATAACATCTCTTAGACCTTTACTTGACCAACCTTGAATAAGGAACAAAATAGCTCCAAACATCATGAAACTTATTATGCACTCTTATCTACCAAATGCGCTGATAAATCTATGATTAAATTTTAATTTTGATAAATTAGTCAAACGTGAAACTCCGTTGTGCGGTTTTCCTAAGGTTGGGCTTAAAGGGGGTGAAAATATTTTGGAATGTCTCAAAAGTTTGCATGCACGCTTGTTCATGAAATGGGCATCCAAATTTATGATCAAATTTAAATTCTAAGAAACTGCTCAAAAGTGAAACTCCTTCGTGCAGTTTCGACAGGGATGGGCTCTGAGAATTTGGTCAAAGCTAAGACTGCATCTTGCAGTTTTGTTAGGGTTTGGCTTAACCAGCGTAGATCGAAATCCTAGGCTCTATCAAGCACCGAGAGGGATCAAATCTCTTCGTAGGTATCCATTGATTTGATTCAAACCAAAAGACAACCAAAAGACACATCTTTTTATTTAAGGTCCACACATAATATTTTATTATTAATATTTAATATTATTTTTATTTTGTTATGAACTAGCATTACAACATTTTCCTATACATGGTTTTCAAACCATATGCAAGGCCCTCCTATAACCATGGGTTGTTTAGGAGGCCTTGCACATGGTCTTAAAACCATTTGCAAGGCCCTCCTAAACCATGTACAATAAAACCATGGGTTGTTTAGGATGCCTTGCACATGGTCTTAAAACCATTTGCAAGGCCCTCCTAAACCATGTACAATAAAACTATGGGTTGTTTAGGAGGCCTTGCACATGGTTGGTTTTAAAACCATGTGCAAGGCCCTCCTAAACCCTGTACACTAAAACGATGGGTTGTGTAAAAGGCCTTGCACATGGTTTTAAAACCATGTGCATAAAAACCATGTGTAAACCATGTGCACATGGTTTTAAAACCATGCACATGGTTTATGGTTTTAAAACCATGTGCAAGGCCCTCCTAAACCATGTACAATAAAATGATTGGTTGTTTAGAAGGCCTTGCACATGGTTTTAAAACCATAAATCATGTGCATGGTTTTTAAACCATGGTTTATGGTTTTAAAACCATGTGCAAGGCCAACATTTTCTATTATTTTCTTAAGTAAAAACATTGCAACATCTCCCCCATATTGTGTTTTTTTCCTCACCCATATTTTTTTACGGATAATTAAACTTTTACCTTTTTATTGTTTTGTTAGGTAGGAAGATTACATCTCCCCCATATTAGGTTTTTTTCTGGCCGACATTTATTTTGGCATATAATTAAAAAAAATATATATATTTGCGCCGAGTGGCACTCTTTTCAAATAAAATATTTTTATTTTAATTATATGCCAAAATAAATGTCGGCCAGAAAAAAACCTAATATGGGGGAGATGTTGTAATCTTCCTACCTAACAAAACAATAAAAAAGTAAAAATTTAATTATCTGTAAAAAAATATGGGTGAGGAAAAAAACACAATATGGGGGAGATGTTGTAATGTTTTTACTTAAGAAAATAATAGAAAATGTTGGCCTTGCACATGGTTTAAAAACCATAAACCATGTGCATGGTTTAAAAACCATGTGCATGGTTTAAAAACCATGCACATGGTTTTAAACCATGGTTTAAAAACCATGCACATGATTTATGGTTTTAAAACCATGTGCAAGGCCTTCTAAACAACCCATCGTTTTATTGTACATGGTTTAGGAGGGCCTTGCACATGGTTTTAAAACCATGTGCAAGGCCTTCTAAACAACCCATCGTTTTATTGTACATGGTTTAGGAGGGCCTTGCACATGGTTTTAAAACCATGTGCAAGGCCTCCTAAACAACTCATAGTCTTATTGTACATGGTTTAGGAGGGCCTTGCAAATGGTTTTAAGACCATGTGCAAGGCCTCCTAAACAACCCATGGTTATAGGAGGGCCTTGCATATGGTTTGAAAACCAATGTATGGGGAAATGTTGTAATGTTAGTACATAACAAAATAAAAAATAATAAAAAATATTATATGTGGACCATAAATAATATTAAATATTAATAATAAAATATTATATGTGGACCTTAAATTATAATATGTGTCTTTTGGTTTGAATCAAATCAATGGATACCTATGAAGAGATTTGATCCCTCTCGAAGCTTGATAGAGCCTAGGATTTGGATCTACGCTGGTATTAATAAAAATAACGTTACGTAACGTTACATAATGTTACGTAACGTTACATAACGTTATGTAACGTTACAAGATCTCTCCCATACTGGGCTATAGAGCGCCTCTCGGTGCAAAGATGCCAAAAATAGCTCTCAACATCGTGAAAGTTGGCATGCACTCTTATCTTCCAAATGTGCATTTAAATCAATGATTAAATTTTAATTCCAAGAAATTGGTTAAAAGTGAAACTACGTCGTGCACAATTTTAT
This sequence comes from Pseudotsuga menziesii, assembly GCA_001517045.1. Classification (NCBI taxonomy): domain Eukaryota; kingdom Viridiplantae; phylum Streptophyta; class Pinopsida; order Pinales; family Pinaceae; genus Pseudotsuga; species Pseudotsuga menziesii. Next base: position 416,608 of record LPNX010630964.1, read on the forward strand.
GTGTGCCTCTTAAATGGCGGGTATCTAAATCTACTTTTAAATTTTATTTCTAAGAAATTGGAAAAAAAAGCAAGCTTTTAGGCCTTGGTTTGACCAACTTTGACCAAGGTGCAAAATAGCTTGAAATCCCCTGAACGTGTGTATGCATGGTTATCTCTCAAATGGGTACCTAACTTATCTTTCAAATTTCACTTACAAGAAAGTCGAAAAAATAGTATGTCTTAGACCTTTTCTTGACCAACCTTGAATAACGACCAAAATAACTTCGAACATCGTGAAAGTTAGTGTGCACTGTTATCTACCAAATGCTACGATAAATCTACGATCAAATTTTAATTCTGAGAAATTAGTCAAAAGTGAAACTCTGTTGTATGGTTTTGCTGAGGTTGGGATTAAAGGGGGTGAAATATTTTGGAACGTCTCAAAATTTTGCGTGCACGCTTGTCTATCAAATGGACATTCAAATCTATGCTCAAATTTCAATTATAAGAAACTACTCAAAAGTGAAACTTCATCATGCGTTTTCACTAGGGTTTGGCTTAAAAGTGGTTAAAATAGCTTGGAGCGTTGCAAAAGTTGTCATGCATGCTTGTTTATCTAATGGGCATCCAAATCTATGAACAAGTTTCAATTCTTAGAAGTTGGTCAAAAGCGAGACTCCATCGTGCGGTTTTGTTAGGGTTTGGCATAAAGGAGCCGAAAATAGCCCTGAACATCATGAAAGTTGGCGTGCACTCTTATCTTCCAAATGCACATCTAAATCTATGATCAAATTTTAATTTCGAGAAATTTGTCAAGAGTGAAACTCCGTCATGCGGTTTTGCTAAGATTGGGGTTATAGGGGGTGAAAATAGCTAAAAATGTTGCGAAATTTCGAGTGCACGGTTATCTATCAAACAGGCATCCAAATCTATGATCGAATTTCAATTCTGAGAAATTAGTTAGAAGTGAAACTTCGCTATTCATTTTCTCTAAAGTTGGGCTCAAAGGGGTCCAAATAGCTCGGACCATTGCAAAAGCTGGAGTGCACGTTTTTATATCAAACAGACATCCAAATCTATGATCAAATTTCAACTCCGAGAATTTGGTCAAAATTGAAACTCCATCATTCAATTTCACTAAGGTTTGGCTTAAAGGAAAAAGTGTAAGCTTTTAGGCCTTGCTTTGACGACGTATGAGCAAATTTGAATTCTGAGAAACTACTCAAAAGTGAAACTCTGTCGTGCGGTTTCACTAGGGTTGGGCTTAAAAGGGGTAAAAATAATAGCTCGAAACATTGCAAAATTTGGCGTGCATGATTTTTTATCCAATGGCCATCCAAATATATAATCAAGTTTATATTCTAAGAAGTACGTCAAAAGTGAAACTCGATCGTACAATTTTTTTAGGGTTTGGCTTAAAGGAGCTGAAAATAACTATGAACATCGTGAAAGTTGACGTGAAGGTTGGAGTTAAAGGGGGTGAAAATGACTCGAAACGTCATGAAAGTTGGAGTACATTCTTGTCTATCAAATGGGCATCTAAATCTATGATCAAATTTCAATTGCGAGAAAATTGTCAAAAGTGAAACTTCGTCATGCATTTTCGCTACAGTTTGGCTTAAAGCAGTTTGAAATAGCTTGAAACATTGCAAAATTTGGTGTGCACGCTTGTATATCAACCAGGCATCCAAATCTATGATCAAATTTCAATTTTGGGAATTTGGTCAAAAGTGAAACTCCATCATGCGGTTTCACTAAGGTTTGGCTTGAAGTAGGGAAAAAGAGCTCAGAACATCACTAAATTTGGCATGCACTCTTATCTACGAAATGGGCATCTAAATCTATGATCATATTTCAATTCTAAGAAATTGGTCAAAAGAGAAACTTAAAGGGAGTGAAATAGCTCGGAATGTCGCGAAAGTTAGCGTGTACGCTTATTTATTGAAATGGGAACATAAATCTAGTTTCAAATTTCACTTCTTAAAAAGTCAACAGAAGTGCATCTTTTCAGCTTTTGTTTGACCATCCTTGAATGAGGTCCAAAATAGCTCCAAATAGCATAAAAATAGGTGCCCATGCTTATCTTTGAAATGGGTATCTAAATCTACTTCAAAATTTGAATTTTAAGAAAATGGGAAAAATGCAACATTTTAGGCCTTGGTTTGACAAAGTTTGACTGAGGTCCAAAATGGCTCGCAATCCCCAAAGAATCTACATGTAGGGATTATCTCTCAAATGGGTACCTAAATATAGTTTCAAATTTCAATTTCGAGAAAGTCAAGAAAAGTGCATTTCTTAGAACTTGGTTTGACCAACCTTAACTAAGTGCCAAAATAACTCGAAATTCGCAAAAATATGTGTGCCTCTTAAATGGGCATCTAAATCTACTTTTAAATTTGATTTCTAAGAAATTGGAAAAAAGTGCAACCTTTTAGGCCTTGGTTTGACCAAGTTTGACCAAGGTCCAAAATAGCTCGAAATCCCCTGAAAGTGTGTATGCATGGTTATCTCTCAAATGGGTATCTAAACTCTCTTTGAAATTTCAATTACAAGATAGTAAAAAAAATAGCATCTCTTAGACCTTTGCTTGAGCAACCTTGAATAACGACCAAAATAACTTTGAACATCGTGAAAGTTAGTGTGCACTGTTATCTACCAAATGTTAAGATAAATCTACGATCAAATTTTAATTCTTAGAAATTAGTCAAAAGTGAAACTCTGTTGTATGGTTTAGGTGATGTTGGGATTAAAGGGGGTGAAATATTTTGGAAAATATCAAAATTTTGCTTGCATGCTTGTCTATCAAATGTGCATTGAAATCTATGATCAAATTTCAATTATAAGAAGCTACTCAAAAGTGAAAATTCGTCATGCGTTTTCGCTAGGGTTGGGCTTAAAGGTGGTCAAAATAACTTGGAACATTGTAAAAGTTGGCATGCATTCTTGTTTATCTAATGGGCATCAAAATCTATGATCAAGTTTCAATTCTTAGATGTTGGTCAAAAGTGAAACTCCATCGTGCGGTTTTGTTAGGGTTTGGCTTAAAGGAGTCGAAAATAACTCTGAACATCATCAAAGTTGGCGTGCACTCTTATCTTCCAAATGCGCATCTAAATCTATGATCATATTTTAATTTCGAGAAATTTGTCAAGAGTGAAACTTCGTCATGTGGTTTTTCTAAGATTGGGGTTAAAGGGGATGAAAATAGCTCAAAACGTCGTGAAAGTTGGAGTGCACGGTTATCTATCAAACGGGCATCCAAATCTATGATCAAATTTCAATTCTAAGAAATTGGTTAGAAGTGAAACTTCATCGTGCATTTTCGCTAGAGTTGGGCTCAAAGGGAAACAAATAGCTCGGACCATTGCAAAAGTTGGCGTGCACATTTTTATATCAAGCAAGCATCCAAATCTATGATCAAATTTCAACTCTGAGAATTTGGTCAAAAGTGAAACTCCATCATTTGATTTTGCTAAGGTTTGGCTTAAAGGAGGGGAAAATGGCTGAGAAATTAGAAACAAATGCAACCTTTTAGGCCTTGGTTTCACCAAGTTTGCCTAAGGTCCAAAATAGATCAAAATCCCCTGAAAGTTTGTATGCATGGTTATCTTTCAAATGGTTACCTAAATTCTCTTTCAAATTTCAATTACAAGAAAGCCGAAAAAATAACATCTATTAGACCTTTACTTGACCAACCTTGAATAATGACCAAAATAGCTCCGAACATCATGAAAGCTAGCCTGCACTCTTATCTACCAAATGCGTCGATAAATCTGCGATTAAATTTTAATTTTGAGAAATTAGTCAAACGTGAAACTTCGTTGTGGAGTTTTGTTAAGGTTGGGCTTAAAGTGGGTGAAAATATTTCACAACTTCTTGTAATTTCATGTGCAATCCTATCTATCAAATGGACATCCAAATCTATGAGCAAATTTCAATTCTGAGAAACTACTCAAAAGTGAAACTCTGTCGTGCGGTTTCACTAGGGTTATGCTTAAAAGGGGTTAAAATAACAGCTCATAACGTTGCAAAATTTGGCGTGCATGATTGTTTATCCAATGGTCATCCAAATCTATGCTCAAGTTTCCCTTATAAGAAGTATGTCAAAAGCGAACCTCCGTCGTAAAGTTGGCTTAAAGGAGCTAAAAATAACTCTGAACATCGTGAAAGTTGGCGTGCACACTTAGCATCCAAATGCGCATCAAAACATATGATCAAATTTTAATTCCGATAAATTTGTAAAAAGTGAAACTCCGTCGTGCGGTTTCGCTAAGATTAGGGTTACATGGGGTGAAAATAGCTCAAAACGTCGCAAAAGTTGGAATGCACGGTTATCTATCAAACCGGCATCCAAATCTATTATCGAATTTCAATTCTGAAAATTAGTTAGAAGTGAAACTCCGTCGTTCATTTTCGCTAGATTTGGGCTCGAAGGGGTCCAAATAGCTCGGACCATTGCAAAAGTTGGCATGCTCCATCATTTGATTTCGCGAAGGTTTGGATTAAAGGAGGGGAAAATGGCTTTGAGAAATTGGAAACAAATGCAACGTTTTAGGGCTTGATTTCACCAATTTTGCCTAAGGTCCAAAATAGCTCGAAATCCCCAGAAAGTTTGTATGCATGGTTACCTCTCAAATGGGTACCTAAATTCTCTTTCATATTACAATTATAAGAAAGCTGAAAAACTAAAATCTCTTAGACCTTTACTTGACCAACCTTGAATAATGACCAAAATAGCTCCGAACATCATGAATGTTAGCATGCACTCTTATCTACTAGATGCGTTGATAAATCTATGATTAAATTTTAATTTTGAGAAATTAGTCAAATGTGAAACTCTATTGTGTGGTTTTGATAAGGTTGGGCTTAAAGGGGGTGGAAATATTTTGGAATGTCTCAAAAGTTTGCATGCACGCGTGTTCATCAAATGGGCCTCCAAATTTATGATCAAATTTAAATTCTAAGAAACTGCTCGAAAGTGAAACTCCATCATGCGGTTTCGACAGGGTTGGGATTAAAGGGGGTCAAAATAGCTCAAAAAATCGCGAAAGTTGGCGTCCATGCTTATCTATCCAATATGCATCCAAACATATGATCAGGTTTCAATTTTGAGAATTTGGTCAAATCTGAGACTGCATCGTGCAGTTTTGTTAGGGTTTCCCTTAAAGATGCTGAAAATAGCTCTCGACATCATGAAAGTTGGCATGCACTCTTATTTTCCAAATGCGCATTTAAATCTATGATTAAATTTTAATTCAAAGAAATTGGTTAAAAGTGAAACTCCGTCGTGCATGTTTTTATGTGTGCCTCTTAAATGGGTGTGCCTCTTAAATGGGTATCTAAATGTACTTTTAAATTTTATTTCTAAGAAATTGGAAAAAAGGTGCAACCTTTTAGGCCTTGGTTGGACCAAGTTTGACGAAGGTCCAAAATAGCTCGAAATCCCCTGAAAGTCTGTATGCATGGTTATCTCTCAAATGGGTACCTAAATTTTCTATCAAATTTCACTTACAAGAATTTTGAAAAAATAGCATCTCTTAGACCTTTGCTTGACTAACCTTGAATAATGACCAAACTAACTTTGAACCTCGTGAAAGTTGGTGTGCGCTGGTATCTGTCAAATGCTAAGGTAAATTTATGATCAAATTTTAATTCGAAGAAATTAGTCAAAAGTGAAACTCTGTTGTATGGTTTTGCTGAGGTTGGGATTAAAGGGGGTGAAATATTTTGTAACGTCTCGAAATTTATCCTGCAAACGTTTCTATCAAATGGGCATTCAAATCTATGATCAAATTTCAATTATAATAAACTGCTCAAAAGTGAAACTTTGTCATGTGTTTTCGCTATGGTTGGGCTTAAAGGTGGTCAAAATAGCTTGGAACGTTTCCATAGTTGGCGTGCATGCTTGTTTATCTAATGGGTATCCAAATCTATGATCAAGTTTCAATTCTAAGAAGTTGGTCAAAGGGAAACTCCATCGTGCGGTTTTGTTAGGGTTTGTCTTAAAGGAGTCGCAAATAACTCTAAACATCATGAAAGTTGGCATGCACTATTATCTTCCAAATTCACATCTAAATCTATGATCAAATTTTAATTCTAAGAAATTTGTCAAGAGTGAAACTCCATCATGCGGTTTCGCTAAGATTGGGGTTACAGGGGGTGAAAATAGCTCAAAACATTGTGAAAGTTGGAGTGCACGGTTATCTATCAAATAGGCATCCAAATCTATGATCAAATTTCAATTCTGATAAATTAGTCAGAAGTGAAACTCCGTCATTTATTTTCGCTAGAGTTGGGCTCAAAGGGGTCCAAATAGCTCGGACCATTGCAAAAGTTGGTGTGCACATTTTTATATCAAACGGGCATCCAAATCTATGATCAAATTTCAACTCCAAGAATTTGGTCAAAATTGAAACTCCAACATTCGATTTCGCTAAGGCTTGGCTTAAAGGAAAAATTGCAAGCTTTTAGGCTTTGGTTTGACCAAGTATGAGCAAATTTGAGTTCTGAGAAACTGCTCAAAAGTGAAACTCTGTCATGCGGTTTCACTAGGGTTGGGATTAAAAGGGGTCAAAATAATTGCTCGATACGTTGCAAAATTTGGCGTGCATGATTGTTTATCCAATGGGCATCCAAATCTATAATCAAGTTTCTATTCTAACAAGTACGTCAAAAGTGAAACTCGATTGTACAATTTTGTTAGGGTTTGGCTTAAAGAACTTGAAAATAACTATGAACATCATGAAAGTTGGCATGCACACTTATCATATAAATGCGCATCAAGAGAAATGATCAAATTTTAATTCCGAGATATTTGTAAAAACTGAAACTCTGTTGTGCGGTTTCGCAAAGGTTGGGGTTAAAGGGGGTGAAAATAGCTCAAAACGTAGCGAAAGTTGGAGTGCACGCTTGCCTGTCAAATGGGCATCCAAATCTATGATCAAATTTCAATTGCGAGAAAATTGTCAAAAGTGAATCTTCGTTGTGCATTTTCGCTAGAGTTCAGCTTAAAGCGGGTCCAAATAGCTCAAAAAATTGCAAAATTTGGTGTGCATTCCTGTATATCAACCGGGCATCCAAATCTATGATCAAATTTCAATTCTGGTAATTTGGTCAAAAGTGAAACTCCATCATGCAGTTTCGCTAAGGTTTGGCTTAAAGGAGGGAAAAAGAGCTCTGAACATGACTAAATTTGGCATGCACTCTTATCTACCAAATGCGCATCTAAATCTATGATCATATTTCAATTATAAGAAATTGGTCAAAAGAGAAACTTTATCGTGCGCTTTCGCTAAGGTTGCACCTAAAGGGAGTGAAATAGCTCCGAACGTCGCTAAAGTTAGTGTGTACGCTTGTTTATTTAAATGGGGACATAAATCTACTTTCAAATTTCACTTCTTAAAAAGTCAACAAAAGTGCATCTTTTCAGCTTTTGTTTGACCATCCTTGAATGACGGGAAAAATAGCTCCAAATAGCATAAAAATAGGTGTCCATGCCTATCTTTGAAATGGGTATCTAAATCTACTTCAAAATTTGAAGTTTAAGAAAGTGGGTAAAATGCAACATTATAGGCCTTGGTTTGACAAAGTTTGACCGAGGTCCAAAATGGCTGGAAATCCCAAAAAAATCTACATGTAGGGATTATCTACCAAATGTTAAGATAAATCTACGATCAAATTTTAATTCTTAGAAATTAGTCAAAAGTGAAACTCTGTTGTGTGGTTTAGATGAGGTTGGGATTAAAGGGGGTGAAATATTTTGGAACGTCTCAAAATTTCCCGTGCATGCTTGTCTATCAAATGGGCATTGAAATATATGATCAAATTTCATTTAAAAGGAACTACTCAAAAGTGAAACTTCGTCATGCGTTTTCACTAGAGTTGGGCTTAAAGGTGGTCAAAATAGCTTTGAATGTTGCAAAAGTTGGCGTGCATGATTGTTTATCTAATGGGCATCCAAATCTATGATCAAGTTTCAATTCTTAGAAGTTGGTGAAAAGCGAAACTCCATCATGTGGTTTTGTTAGGGTTTGGCTTAAAGGAGTCGAAAATAACACTGAACATCATGAAAGTTGGCATGCACTCTTATCTTCCAAATGCACATCTAAATCTATGATCAAATTTTAATTTCAATAAATTTGTCAAGAGTGAAACTCCGTCATGCGGTTTCGTTAAGATAGGGGTTACAGGGGGTGAAAATAGTTCAAAACGACGTGAAAGTTGGAGTGCACAGTTATCTATCAAACGGGCATCCAAATCTATGATCAAATTTCAATATGAGAAATTGGTCAGAAGCGAAACTCCATCATTCATTTCAATGGTCCAAATAGCTTGGACCATTGCAAAATTTGGCATGCATGAAAATATGAAACCGGCATCCAAATCTATGATCAAATTTCAACTCGGAGAATTTGGTCAATAGTGAAACTCAGTCATTCAATTTTGCTAAGTTTTGGCTTAAAGGAGGGGAAAATGGCTTTGAGAAATTGGAAACAAATAAAACCTTTTTAGGACTTGGTTTCACCAAGTTTCCCTAAGGTCCAAAATAGCTCGAAATCCCCTGAAAGTTTGTATGCATGGTTATCTCTCAAATGGGTACCTAAATTCTCTTTCAAATTTCAATTAGAAGAAAGCCGAAAAAATAACATCTCTTAGACCTTTACTTGACCAACCTTGAATAACGACCAAAATAGCTCCAAACATTATGAAAGTTGGCATGCACTCTTTTCTACCAAATGCACCGATAAATCTACGATTAAATTTTAATTTTCATAAATTAGTCAAACGTGAAACTCCATTGTACGGGTTTGCTAAGGTTGGGCTTAAAGGGGGTGAAAATATGTTGGAATGTCTAAAAAATTTTCATGTACACTTGTTCATCAAATGGGCATCGAAATTTATGATCAAATTTAAATTCTAAGAAACTGCTCGAAAGTGAAACACCATCGTGCGGTTTCGACAGGGTTGGGCTTAAACGGGTCAAAATAGCTCGAAACATTGTGAAAGTTGGCGTGCATGCTTGTCTATCCAATATGCATCCAAACATATGATCAGGTTTCAGTTCTGAGAATTTGGTCAAAGCTGAGACTGCATCGTGCAATTTTGTTATGGTTTGGCTTAAAGATGCTGAAAATAGCTCTCAACATCGTGAAAGTTGGCATGCGTTCTTATTTTCCAAATGCGCATTTAAATCTATGATTAAATTTTAATTCCAAGAAATTGGTTAAAATTAAACTCCGTCGTGCACGTTTTTATGTGTGCCTCTTAAACGGGTATCTAAATCTACTTTTAAATTTGATTTCTAAGAAATTGGAAAAAAGTGCAACCTTTTAGGCCTTGGTTTGACCAAGTTTGACCAAGGTCCAAAATAGCTCGAAATCCCCCGAAAGTCTGTATGCATAGTTATCTCTCAAATGGGTTCCTAAATTCTCTTTAAAATTTTACTTACAAGAAATTCGAAAAAATAGCATCTCTTAGACCTTTGCTTGACCAACCTTGAATAATGACAAAAATAAATTCGAACATTGTGGAAATTGGTGTGCATTTTATCTACCAAATGCTAAGATAAATCTAGGATCAAATTTTAATTCTGAGAAATTAGTCAAAAGTGAAACTCTGTTGTATGGTTTTGCTCAGGTTGGGATTAAACGGGGTGAAATATTTTGGAACGTCTTGAAATTTTGCATGCATGATTGTCTATCAAATGGACATTCAAATTTATGATCAAATTTCAATTATAAGAAACTGCTCAAAACTGAAACTTCGTCATGCGTTTTCGCTAGGGTTGGGCTTAAAGGTGGTCAAAATAGCTTGGAACGTTGTGAAATTTGGCAGGCATGCTTGTTTATCTAATGGGCATCCAAATCTATGATCAAGTTTCAATTCTTAGAAGTTGGTCAAATGTGAAACTCCATCGTGCGGTTTTGTTAGGGTTTGGCTTAAAGGGGTCGAAAATAACTCTGAACATCATGAAATTTGGCTTGCACTCTTATCTTGCAAATGCACATCTAAATCTATGACCAAATTTTAATTCCGAGATTTTTGTCAAGAGTGAAAATCTATCATGCGGTTTCACAAGGATTGGGGTTATAGGGGGTGAAAATATCTCAAAACGTCACGAAAGTTGGAGTGCATGCGTGTTCATCAAATGGGCATGCAAATTTATGATCAAATTTAAATTCTAAGAAACTGCTCGAAAGTGAAACTCCATCGTGCGATTTCGATAGGGTTGGGCTTAAAGCGGGGCAAAATAGCTCGAAACGTCGTGAAAAATGGCGTGCATGCTTGTCTATCTACTATGCATCCAAACATATGATCAGGTTTCAATTATGAGAATTTGGTCAAAGATGAGACTGCATCATGCAGTTTTTCTAGGGTTTGGCTTAAAGATGCCGAAAACAGCTCTTAACATCATGAAAGTTGGCATGCACTATTATTTTCCAAATGCGCAATAAATCTATGATTAAATTTTAATTCGAAGAAATTGGTTAAAAGTGAAACTCCGTTGTGCAAGTTTTTATGTGTGCCTCTTAAATGGGTATCTAAATCTACTTTTATATTGATTTCTAATAAATTGGAGAAAAGTGCAACCTTTTAGGCCTTGGTTTGACCAAGCTTGACCAAGGTCCAAAATAGCTCAAAATCCCCTGAAAGTGTGTATGCATGGTTATCTCTCAAATCGGTACCTAAATTCTCTTTCAATTTTCACTTACAAGAAAGTAAAAAAGATAGCATCTCTTAGACCTTTGCTTGACCAACCTTGAATAATGACCAAAATAACTTCGAACATCGTGGAAGTTGGTGTGCACTGTTATCTACCAAATGCTAAGATAAATCTATGATCAAATTTTAATGCTGAGGTTGGGATTAAACGGGGTGAAATATTTTGGAACGTCTCAAAATTTTGCATGCATGCTTGTCTATCAAATGGACATTCAAATCTACGATCAAATTTCAATTATAAGAAACTGCTCAAAAGTGACACTTCGTCATGCGTTTTCGCTAGGGTTGGGCGTGCATGCTTGTTTGTCTAATGGGCATCCAAATCTATGATCAAGGTTCAATTCTTAGAAGTTGGTCAAAAGCGAAACTCCATCGTGCGGTTTTGTTAGGGTTTGGCTTAAAGGAGTCAAAAATAACTCTGAATATCATGAAAGTTGGTGTGCACTCTTATCTTCCAAATTCACATCTAAATCTATGATCAAATTTTAATTTCGAGAAATTTGTCAAGAGTGAAACTCCCTCATGCGGTTTCACTAGGATTGAGGTTACAAGGGCTGAAAATAGCTCAAAATATCGTGAAAGTTGGAGTGCACGGTTATCTATCAAATGGGCATCCAAATCTATGATCAAATTTCAATTCTTAGAAATTAGTCAAAAGTGAAACTCCATCGTTCATTTTTGCTAGAGTTGGGCTCGAAGGGGTCCAAATAGCTCGGACCATTGCAAAAGTTGGCGTGCACGTTTTTATATCAAACGGGCATCCAAATTTATGATCAAATTTCAACTACGAGAATTTGGTCAAAATTGAAACTCCATCAATCGATTTCGCTAAGGTTTGGCTTAAAGGAAAAATTGCAAGCTTTTGGGCCTTGGTTTGACCAAGTATGAGCAAATTTGAATTCTGAGAAACTGCTCAAAAGTGAAACTCTGTTGTGCGATTTCTCTAGGGTTGGGCTTAAAAGGGGTCAAAATAATAGCTCGAAACGTTGCAAAATTTGGCATGCGTGATTGCTTATCCAATGGGCATCCAAATCTATAGACAAGTTTCTATTCCAAGAAGTACGTCAAAAGTTAAACTCGATCGTACAATTTTGTTAGGGTTTGGCTTAAAGGAGCTGAAAATAACTATGAACATCATGAAAGTTGGCGTGCACACTTATCATCCAAATGCGCATCAAAAGATATGATCAAATTTTAATTCCAAGAAATTTGTAAAAAGTGAAACTCCGTCGTGTGGTTTCGCAAAGGTTGGGGTTAAAGGTGATCAAAATAGCTTGGAACGTTGCGAAAGTTGGAGTGCTTGCTTGTTTATCTAATGGGAATCCAAATCTATGATTAAGTTTCAATGCTTAGAAGTTGGTCAAAAGCGAAACTCCATCGTGCGGTTTTGTTAGGGTTTGGCTTAAAGGAGTCGAAAATAACTCTGAACATCATGAAAGTTGGCGTGCACTCTTATCTTCCAAATGCACATCTAAAACTATGATCAAATTTTAATTTCGAGAAATTTGTCAAGAGTGAAACTCCATCATGCGGTTTGGTTAAGATTGGGGTTACAGGGGGTGAAAATAGCTCAAAACGTTGCAAAAGTTGGAGTGCACGGTTATCTATCAAACGGGCATTCAAATCTATGATCAAATTTCAATTTGAGAAATTAGTCAGAAGTGAAACTTCATCGTTCATTTTCGCTAGAGTTGGGCTCGAAGGGGTCCAAATAGCTCAGACCATTGCAAAAGTTGGCGTGCACATTTTTATATGAAACGTGCATCCAAATCTATGATCAAATTTCAACTCCTAGAATTTGGTCAAAAGTAAAACTCCGTCATTCGATTTCACTAAGTTTTGGCTTAAAGGAGGGGAAAGTGGCTTGGAGAAATTGGAAACAAATACAACCTTTTAGGGCTTGGTTTCACCAAGTTTGCCTAAGGTCCAAAATAGCTCGAAATCCCTTGAAAGTTTGTATGCATGGTTATCTCTCAAATGAGTACCTAAATTCTCTTTCAAATTTCAATTACAAGAAAGACGAAAAAATAGCATCTCTTAGACCTTTACTTGACCAACCTTGAATAACGACCAAAATAGCTCCGAACATCGTGAAAGTTAGCATTCACTCTTATCTACCAAATGCACCGACAAATCTACGATTAAATTTTAATTTTCAGAAATTAGTCAAACGTGAAACTCCATTGTGTGGTTTTGCTAAGGTTGGGCTTAAAGCGGGTGAAAATATTTTGGAATGTCTCAAAAGTTTGCATGCACGCTTGTTCATCAAATGGGCATCAAAATTTATGATCAAATTTAAATTCTAAGAAAGTGAAACTCCATCATGCGGATTCGACAGGGTTGGGCTTAAAGGGGCTCAAAATAGCTTGAAACGTTGCGAGAGTTGGCATGCATGCATGTCTATCCAATATGCATCCAAACATATGATCAGGTTTCAATTCTGAGAATTTGGTCAAAGCTGAGACTACATCGTGCAGTTTTGTTATGGTTTGGCTTAAAGATGCCGAAAAATAGCTCTCAACATCGTGAAAGGTTGCATGCACTCTTATTTTCCAAATGTGCATTTAAATCTATGATTAAATTTTAATTCCAAGAAATTGGTTAAAAGTGAAACTCCATTGTTAATGTTTTTATGTGTGCCTCTTAAATGGGTATATAAATCTACTTTTAAGTTTGATTTTTAAGAAATTGGTAAAAAGTGCAACCTTTTAGGCCTTGGTTTGACCAAGTTTGACCAAGGTCCAAAATAGCTCGAAATCCCCTAAAAGTGTGTATGCATGGTTATTTCTCAAATGGGTACCTAAATTCTCTTACAAATTTCACTTACAAGAAAATAAAAAAAATAGCATCTCTTAGACCTTTGCTTGACCAACCTTGAATAAGGACCAAAATAACTATGAACACCATGGAAGTTGGTGTGCACTGTTATCTACCAAATGCTAAGATAAATCTACAATCAAATTTTAATTCTAAGAAATTTGTCAAAAGTGAAACTCTGTTGTATGGTTTTGCTCAGGTTGGGATTAAAGGGGGTGAAATATTTTGGAATGTCTCGAAATTTTGCATGCACGCTTGTCTATCAAATGGACATTCAAATCTATGATCAAATTTCAATTATAAGAAACTGCTCAAAACTGAAACTTCATCATGCGTTTTCGCTAGGGTTGGGCTTAAAGGTGGTAAAAATAGCTTGGAATGTTGTGAAAGTTGGCGTGCATGCTTGTTTATCTAATGGGAATCCAAATCCATGATCAAGTTTTAATTCTTGAAAGTAGGTCAAAAACGAAACTCCATTGTGCAGTTTTGTTAGGGTTTGGCTTAAAGGAGTCGAAAATAACTCTGAACATCATGAAAGTTGGCGTGCACTCTTATCTTCCAAATGCACATCTAAATCTATGATCAAATTTTAATTTCGAGAACTTTGTCAAGAGTGAAACTCCGTCATGCGGTTTCGCTAAGATTGGGGTTACAGGGTGTGAAAATAGCTCAAAACGTCGCGAAAGTTGCAGTGCACGGTTATCTATCAAACGGGCATCCAAATCTATGATCAAATTTCAATTTTGAGAAATTAGTCAGAAGTGAAACTCCGTCGTTCATTTTCGCTAGAGTTGGGCTTGAAGGGGTCCAAATAGCTCAGACCATTGCAAAAGTTGGCGTGCAGTTTTTATATCAAACGGGCATCCAAATCTATGATCAAATTTAAACTCCAAGAATTTGGTCAAAATTGAAATTCCATCATTCGATTTCGCTAAGCTTTGCCTTGAAGGAAAAACTGCAAGCTTTTAGGCCTTGGTTTGACCAAGTATGAGCAAATTTGAATTCTGAGAAACTGCTCAAAAGTGAAACTCTGTCATGCGGTTTCTCTAGGGTTGGGCTTAAAAGGGGTCAACATAATCGCTCAAAACATTGCAAAATTTTGTGTGCATTATTGTTTATCCAATGGGCATCCAAATATATAATCAAGTTTCTATTCCAAGACTTACGTCGAAAGTGAAACTCGATCATACAATTTTGTTAGGGTTCGGCTTAAAGGAGCTGAAAATAACTATGAACATCGTGAAAGTTTGCGTGCACACTTATCATCCAAATGCGCATCAAAATATATGATCAAATTTTAATTTCAAGAAATTTGTAAAAAGTGAAACTCCGTCGTGCGGTATCGCAAGGGTTGGGGTTAAAGGGGGTGAAATTAGCTCGGAACGTCATGAAAGTTGGAGTGCATGAATGTCTATCAAATGGGCATCCAGATCTATGATCAAATTTCAATTCTGGGAATTTGGTCAAAATTGAAACTCCATCATGCGGTTTCGCTAAGGTTTGGCTTAAAGGAGGGAAAAAGATCTCTGAACATCACTAAATTTGGCATGCACTCTTATCTACCAAATGGGCATCTAGATCTATGATCATATTTCAATTCTAAGAAATTGGTCAAAAGAAAAACTTTATCATGCTCTTTTGCTAAGGTTGCACTTAAAAGGAGTGAAATAGCTCAGAATGTCACGAATGTTACTGTGTACGCTTATTTATTGAAATGGGTACATAGATTTAATTTCAAATTTCACATCTTAAAAAGTCAACAAAAGTGCATCTTTTCAACTTTTGTTTGACCGTCCTTGAATGAGGGCCAAAATAGCTCCAAATAGCATAAAAATAGGTGTCCATGCCTATATTTGAAATGGGTATCTAAATCTACTTCAAAATTTGAATTTTAAGAAAATGGGGAAAATGCAACGTTTTAGGCCTTGGTTTGGCAAAGTTTGACTGAGGTCCAAAATGGCTCGCAATCCCAAAAAAATATACATGTAGGGATTATCTCTCAAATGGGTACCTAAATACAGTTTCAAATTTCAATTTCGAGAAAGTCAAGAAAAGTGCATTTCTTAGAACTTGGTTTGACCAACCTTAACTAAGTGCTGAAATAACTTGAAATTCACAAAAATATGTGTGCCTCTTAAATGGGCATCTAAATCTACTTTTAAATTTGATTTCTAAGAAATTGGAAAAAGGTGCAACCTATTAGACCTTGGTTTGACCAAGTTTGACCAAGGTCCAAAATAGCTCGAAATCCCCTGAAAGTGTGTATGCATGGTTATCTCTCAAAGGTGTATCTAAATTATCTTTTAAATTTCAATTACAAGAAAGTCAAAAAAATAGCATCTCTTAGACCTTTGCTTGACCAACCTTGAATAACGACCAAAACAAATTCGAACTTCGTGAAAGGTTGTGTGCACTTTTATCTACCAAATGTTAAGATAAATCTACCATCAAATTTTAATTCTTAGAAATTAGTTAAAAGTGAAACTCTGTTGTATGGTTTAGATGAGGTTGGGATTAAAGGGGGTGAAATATTTTGGAACGTCTCAAAATTTCGTGTGCATGCTTGTCTATCAAATGGGCATTGAAATTTATGATCAAATTTCAATTATAAGAAACTTCTCAAAAGTGAAACTTCATCATGCGTTTTCGCTAGGGTTGGGCTTAAAGGTGGTCAAAATAGCTTTTCACATTGCAAAAGTTGGCGTGCATGCTTGTTTATCTAATGGGAATCCAAATGTATGATCAAGTTTCAATTCTTAGAAGTTGGTCGAAAGCGAAACTCCATCATGTGCTTTTGTTAGGGTTTGGCTTAAAGGAGTCGAAAATAACTCTGAACATCATGAAAGTTGGCGTGCACTCTTATCATCCAAATGCGCATCTAAATCTATGATCAAATTTTAATTCCAAGAAATTGGTCAAGAGTGAAACTCCGTTATGTGGTTTTGCTAAGATTGGGGTTAAAGGCGGTGAAAATAGCTCAAAACGTCGTGAAAGTTGGAGTGCACGGTTATCTATCAAATAGGAATCCAAATCTATGACCAAATTTCAATTCTGAGAAATTGGTCAGAAGTGAAACTCCGTCGTGTATTTTCGCTAGAGTTGGGATCGAAGGGGTACAAATAGCTCGGACCATTGCAAAAGTTGGCATGCACATTTTTATATCAAACGGGCATCCAAATCTATGATCAAATTTCAACTTCGAGAATTTGGTCAAAAGTGAAACTCCATCATTCGATTTTGCTAAGGTTTGGCTTAAAGGAGGGGAAAATGGCTGAGAAATTGGAAACAAATGCAACCTTTTAGGCCTTTGTTTCACCAAGTTTGCGTAAGGTCTAAAAGAGCTCGAAATCCCATGCAAGTTTGTATGCATGGTTATCTCTCAAATGGTTAGCTAAATTCTCTTCAAATTTCAATTATAAGAAAGCCGAAAAAATAACATCTCTTAGACATTTACTTAACTAACCTTGAATAACGACCAAAATAGCTCCGAACATCATGAAAGTTAGCATGCACTCTTATCTACCAAATGCGCCGATAAATCTACGATTAAATTTTAATTTTGAGAAATTAGTCAAACGTGAAACTACGTTGTGTAGTTTTTCTAAGGTTGGGCATAAAGCGGTTGGGCAACGTCGTGGAATTTCATGTGCAAGATTGTCTATCAAATGGACATCTAAATCTATGAGCAAATTTCAATTATGAGAAACCGCTCAAAAGTGAAACTCTGTCATGTGGTTTCACTAGGGTTGGGTTTAAAAGGGATCAAAATAATAGCTTGGAATGTTGCAAAATTTGGCGTGCATGATGATTGTTTATCTAGTGGGAATCCAAATCTATGATCAAGTTTCCATTCTAAGAAGTATGTCAAACGTGAACCTCCATCGTACATTTTTGTTAGGTTTTGGTTTAAAGGAGCTGAAAATAACTCTCAACATCATGAAAGTTGGTGTGCACACTTATCATCCAAATGCGCATCAAAATATATGATCAAATTTTAATTCTGATAAATTTGTAAAAAGTGAAACTCCGTCATGTGGTTTCGCAAAGGTTGGGGTTAAAGGGGGTGAAAATAGCTCAGAACGTCCCGAAAGTTGGAGTGCATGCTTGTCTATCAAATGGGCATCCAAATCTATGATCAAATTTCAATTGCGAGAAAATTGTCAAAAGTGAAACTTCGTCGTGCATTTTCGCTATAGTTCGGCTTAAAGTGGGTCCAAATAGTTTGAAACATTACAAAATTTGGCATGCACGCTTGTATATAAAACGGGTATCCAAATCTATGATCAAATTTTAGTTCTGGGAATTTGGTCAAAAGTAAAACTCTGTCATGCGGTTTCGCTAAGGTTTGGTTTAAAGGAGGGAAAAAGAGTTCCGAACATCACTAAATTTTGTATGCACTCTTATCTACCAAATGGGCAACTAAATATATGATCATATTTCAATTCTAATAAATTGGTCAAACGAGAAAGTTTATCGTGCGCTTTCGCTAAGGTTGCGCTTAAAGGGAGTGAAATAGCTCGGAACGTCGTGAAAGTTAGTGTGTATGCTTGTTTATTGAAATGGGTACGTAAATCCACTTTCAAATTTCACTTATGGAAAAGTGAACAAAACTGCATCTTTTGAACTTTTGTTTGACCATCCTTGAATGAGGGCCAAAATAGCTCCAAATCTCATAAAATTAGGTGTCCATGCCTATCTTTGAAATGGGTATCTAAATCTACTTTACAATTTGAATTTTCAAAAAATGGAAAAAAAACAATGTTTTAGGCCTTGGTTTGACGAAGTTTGACCGAGGTCCAAAATGGCTCACAATCCCCAAAAAATCTAGATGTATGGGTTATCTCTCAAATATGTACCTAAATACAGTTTCAAATTTCAATTTCGAGAAAGTCAAGAAAAGTGCATTTCTTAGAACTTGGCTTGACCAACCTTGACTAAGTGCCGAAATGGGTATCTAAATCTACTTTTAAATTTGATTTCTAAGAAATTGGAATTTTAGGCCTTGGTTTGACCAAGTTTGACCAAGGTCCAAAATAGCTAGAAATCCCCCGAAAATGTCACATGCATGGTTATCTCTCAAAGGGGTACCTAAATTCTCTTTCAAATTTCAATTACAAGAAAGTCGAAAAGATAGCATCTCTTATTCCTTTGCTTGACCAACCTTAAATAATGACCAAAATAACTTCAACCATCGTGAAAGTTGGTGTGCACTGGTATCTACCAAATGCTAAGTTAAATCTACGAACAAATTTTAATTCTGAGAAATTAGTAAAAAGTAAAACTAAGTTGTATGGTTTTGCTGAGGTTGGGATTAAAGGGGTGAAATATTTTGGAACGTCTCGAAATTTCCTGTGCACGCTTGTATATCAAATGGACATTTAAATCTATGATAAAATTTTAATTATAAGAAACTACTCAAAAGTGAAGCTTTCGTCATGCGTTTTCGCTAGGGTTGGGCTTAAAGGTGGTCAAAATATCTTGGAACGTTGAGAAAGTTGGCGTGCATGCTTGTTTATCTAATGGGCATCCAAATCTATGATCAATTTTGAATTCTTAAAAGTTGGTCAAAAGCGAAACTCCATCGTGCAGTTCTCTTAAGGTTTGGCTTAAAGGAGTCGAAAATAACTTTGAACATCATGAAAGTTGGTGAGCACTCTTATCTTCCAAATGCACATCTAAGTCTATGATCAAATGGGCATCCAAATCTATGATCAAATTTCAATTTTAGAAATTAGTCAGAAGCAAAACTCTGTTGTTCATTTTCGCTAGTGTTGGGCTCGAAAGGGTGCAGATAGCTTAGACCATTGCAAAAGTTGGTGTGCACGTTTTTATATCAAATGGGCATCCAAATCTATGATCAAATTTCAATTCCGAGAATTTGGTCTAATGTGAAACTCCATCATTCGATTTCGCTAAGGTTTGGCTTAAAGGAGGGGAAAATGGCCTTGAGAAATGGGAAACAAATGCAACCTTTTATGTCTTGGTTTCACCAAGTTTGCCTAAGGTCCAAAATAGCTTGAAATCCCAGAAACGTTTGGATGCATGGTTATCTCTCAAATGGGTACCTAAATTCTCTTTCAAATTTCAATTAGAAGAAAGCCGAAAAAATAACATCTCTTAGACCTTTACTTAACCAACCTTGAATAACGACCAAAATAGCTCCGAACATAATTGAAAGTTAGCATGGACTCTTATCTACCAAATGCGCTGATAAATCTACGATTAAATTTCAATTTTGAGAAATTAGTCAAACGTGAAACTCAGTTGTGCGGTTTTGCTAAGGTTGGGCTTAAAGGGGCTGAAAATATTTTGGAATGTCTCAAAAGTTTGCTTGCATGCTTGTTCATCAAATGGGCATCCAAATTTATGATCAATTTAAATTCTAAGAAACTGCTCGAAAGTGAAACTCTTTCGTCCAATATGCATCCAAACCTATGATCAAGTTTCAATTCTAACAATTTGGTCAAAGCTGAGACTGAATCTTGCATTTTTGTTGGGGTTTGGCTTAAAGATGCCGAAAATAGCTCTCAACATCATGAAATTTGGCATGCACTCTTATCTTCCAAATGCGCATTTAAATCAATGATTAAATTTTAATTCCAAGAAATTGGTTAAAACTGAAACTCCATTGTGCACTTTTTTATGTGTGCCTCTTAAATCGGTATCTAAATCTACTTTTAAATTTGATTTCTAAGAAATTGGAAAAAAGTGCAACCTTTTTTGCCTTGGTTTGACCAAGGTCCAAAATAGCTCAAAATCCCCTAAAAGCGTGTATGCATGGCTATATCTCAAATGGGTACCTAAATTCTCTTTCAAATTTCATTTACAAGAAAGTCAAAAAAATAGCATCTCTTAGACCTTTGCTTGGCCAACCTTGAATAATGACCAAAATAGCTTCAGACATCGTGAAAGTTGGTGTGCACTATTATCTACCAAATGCTAAGATAAATCTACGATCAAATTTTAATTCTGATATTAAAGGGAGTGAAATATTTTGGAACGTCTCGAAATTTTGCGTGCACGCATGTATACCAAATGGACATTCAAATCTATGATCAAATTTCAATTATAAGAAACTGCTCAAAAGTGAAACTTTGTCATGCGTTTCTGCTAGGGTTGGGCTTAAAGGTTGTCAAAATAGCTTGGAAGGTTGTGAAAGTTGGCATGCATGCTTGTTTATCTAATGGGAATCCAAATCTATGATCAAGTTTCAATTCTTAGAAGTTGGTCAAAAGTGAAACTCCATCGTGCGGTTTTGTTAGGGTTTGGCTTAAAGGAGTTGAAAATAACCATGAACATCATGAAAGTTGGCGTGCACTCTTATCTTCCAAATGCACATCTAAATCTATGATGAAATTTTAATTCCGAGAAATTTGTAAAGAGTGAAACTCCGTCATATGGTTTCGCTAATATTGGAGTTAAAGGAGGTAAAAATAGCTCAAAACGTCATGAAAGTTGGAGTGCACGGTTATCTATCAAACAGGCATCCAAATCTATGATCAAATTTCAATTCTGAGAAATTAGTCAGAAGTGAAACTCTGTCGTTCATTTTCGCTAGAGTTGGGCTTGAAGGGGTCCAAATAGCTCGGACCATTGCAAAAGATGGCGTGCACGTTTTTATATCAAACGGGCATCCAAATCTATGATCAAATTTTAACTCCGAGAATTTGGTCAAAATTGAAACTCCATCATTCGATTTTGCTAAGGTTTGGCTTAAAGGAAAAAGTGCAAACTTTTAGGCCTTGTTTTGACCAAGTACGAGCAAATTTGAATTATGAAAAACTGCTTAAAAGTGAAACTCTGTCGTACGGTTTCACTAGGGTTGGGCTTAAACGGGGTCAAAATAATATCTTGAAACATTGCAAAAATTGGCGTGCATGATTGTTTATCCAATGGGCAGCCAAATCTATAATCAAGTTTCTATTCTAAGAAGTACGTCAAAAGTGAAACTCGATCGTACAATTTTTTTAGTGTTTGGCTTAAAGGAGCTGAAAAATAACTATGAACATCGTGAAAGTTAACGTGCACACTTATCATCCAAATGGGCATCAATAGAAATGATCAAATTTTAATTCCGAGAAATTTGTAAAAAGAGAAACTCCGTTGTGTGGTTTCGCAAAGGTTGGGGTTCAAGGGGGTGAAAATAGCTCGAAACGTTTTTATGTGTCCCTCTTAAATGGGCATCTAAATCTACTTTTAAATTTGATTTCTAAGAAATTGGAAAAGAGTGCATCCTTTTAGGACTTAGTTTTACCAAGTTTGACCAAGGTTCAAAATAGCTCGAAACGCCTTAAAGTGTGTATGCATGGTTATCTCTCAAATGGGTATCTAAATTCTCTTTGAAATTTCAATTACAAGAAAGTCGAAAAAATAGCATCTCTTAGACCTCTGCTTGACCAAACTTGAATAACAACCAAAATAACTTCGAACATCGTGAAAGTTGGTGTGCACTGTTATCTACCAAATGTTAAGATAAATCTACGATCAAATTTTAATTCTTAGAAATTAGTCAAAAGTGAAACTCTGTTGTATGGTTTAGATGAGGTTCGGATTAAAGGGGGTGAAATATTTTGGAACGTCTCGAAATTTCATATGCATGCTTGTCTATCAAATGGGCATTGAAATCTATGATCAAATTTCAATTATAAGAAACTACTCAAAAGTGAAACTTCGTCATGCATTTTCTCTAGGGTTGGGCTTAAATGTGGTCAAAGTATCTTGGAACGTTGCAAAAGTTGTTGTGCATGCTTGTTTATCTAATGGGCATCCAAATCTATGATCAAGTTTCAATTCTTAGAAGTTGGTCAAAAGCGAAACTCCATCGTGTTAGGGTTTGGCTTAAAGGAGTCGAAAATAACTCTGAACATCATGAAAGTTGGCGTGCACTCTTATCTTCCAAATGCACATCTAAATCTATGATCAAATTTTAATTCCTAGAAAATGGTCAAGAGTGAAACTCCGTCATGTGGTTTCTCTAAGATTGGGGTTAAAGGGGGTGAAAATAGCTCAAAACGTCAGGAAAGATGGATTGCACGGTTATCTATCAAACGGGCATCCAAATCTATGATCAAATTTCAATTCTGAGAAATTGGTCAGAAGTGAAACTCCATCATGCATTTTGGCTAGAGTTGGGCTCGAAGGGGTCCAGATAGCTCGGACCATTGCAAAAGTTGGCGTGCACATTTTTATTTCAAATGGGCATCCAGATCTATGATCAAATTTCAACTCCGAGAATTTGGTCAAAAGTGAAACTCCATCATTCGATTTTGCTAAGGTTTGATTTAAAGGAGGGGAAAATGGCTGAGAAATTGGAAACAAATGAAACCTTTTAGGCCTTGGTTTCACCAAGTTTTCCTAAGGTCCAAAATAGCTCGAAATCCCCTGAAAGTTTGTATGCATGGTTATCTCTCAAATGGCTACCTAAATTCTCTTTCAAATTTCAATTACAAGAAAGCAGAAAAAATAACATCTCTACGACCTTTACTTTGACAACCTGAATAATGACCAAAATAGCTCCGAACATCATGAAAGTTAGCATGCACTCTTGTCTACCAAATGTGTCGATAAATCTATGAATAAATTTTAATTTTGAGAAATTAGTCAAATGTGAAGCTTCGTTGTGCAATTTTGCTAAGGTTGGGCTTAAAGCAGGTGAAAATATTTCGCAACGTCATGAAATTTCATGTGCAAGCTTGTCTATCAAATGGACATCCAGATCTATGATCAAATATCAATTCTGAGAAACTGCTCAAAAGTGAAACTCTGTCATGCGGTTTCACTAGGGTTGGGCTTAAAAGGGGTCAAAATAATAGTTCGGAACGTTGCAAAATTTATCCAATGGGCATCCAAATATATGGTCAAGTTTCCATTCTAAGAAGCATGTCAAAAGTGAACCTCCATCATACAGTTTTGTTAGGGTTTGGCTTAAAGGAGCTAAAAATAACTCTGAACATCATGAAAGTTGGCATGCACACTTATCATCCAAATGCGCATCAAAAGATATGATCAAATTTTAATTCTAATAAATTTGTAAGAAGTGAAACGCTGTCGTGTGGTTTCATAAAGGTTGGGGTTAAAGGGGGTGAAAATAGCTCAGAACTTCATGAAAGTTAGAGTGCACGCTTGTCTATCAAATGGGCATCCAAATCTATGATCAAATTTCAGTTGCGAGAAAATTGTCAAAAGTGAAACCTCGTCGTGCATTTTCGCTATAGTTTGACTTAAAGCGGGTCCAAATAGCTCAAAACATTACAAAATTTGGCATGCACACTTGTACATCAAATGGGTATCCAAATCTATGATCAAATTTCTATTCTGGAAATTTCGTCAAAAGTGAAACTCCGTCACGTGGTTTCGCTAAGGTTTGGCTTAAAGGAGGGAAAAAGAGCTCTGAACATCACTAAATTTGGCATGCACTCTTATCTACCAAATGGGCATCTAAATATATGATCATATTTCAATTCTAAGAAATTGGTCAAACTAGAAACTTTATCGTGTGCTTTTACTAAGGTTTCACTTAAAGGGAGTGAAATAGCTCGGAACGTCGCGAAAGTTAGCGTATATGCTTGTTTATTGAAATGGGTACCTAAATCCACTTTCAAATTTCACTTCTGAAAAGGTCAAGAAAAGTGCATCTTTTCAACTTTTGTTGGACCATCCTTGAATGCGGGCCAAAAAAGCTCCAAATATCATAAATATAGGTGTCCATGTCTATGTTTGAAATGGGTATCTAAATCTACTTTAAAATTTGAATTTTCAGAAAATTGAAAAAATGCAATGTTTTAGACCTTGTTTTGACGAAGTTTGACCGAGGTCCAAAATGGCTCGCAATCCCAAAAAAATCTACATGTAGGGATTATCTCTCAAATGGTTACCTAAATACAGTCTCAAATTTCAATTTTGAGAAAATCAAGAAAAGTGCATTTCCTAGAACTTGGTTTGAACAACCTTGACTAAGTGCCGAAATCGGTATCAAAATCTACTTTTAAATTTGATTTCTAAGAAATTGAACTTTTAGGGCTTGGTTTGACCAAGTTTGACCAAGGTCCAAAATATCTCGAAATCCCTTGAAAGTGTGTATGCATGGTTATCTCTCAAATGGGTACCTAAATTCTCTTTCAAATTTAACTTACAAGAAAGTAAAAAAAATAGCATCTCTTAGACCTTTGCTTGACCAACCTTAAATAATGACCAAAATAACTTCGAACATCGTGAAATTTCGTGTGCACTGGTATCTACCAAATGCTAAGATAAATCTATGATCAAATTTTAATTTTGAAAAATTAGTCAAAAGTGAAACTCTGTTGTATGGTTTTGCTGAGGTTGGGATTAAAGGGGTGAAATATTTTGGAATGTCTCAAAATTTCGCGTGCACGCTTGTCTATCAAATGGGAATTCAAATCTATGATCAAATTTCAATTATAAGAAACTGCTCAAAAGTGAAACTTCTTCATGCGTTTTTTCTAGCATTGGGCTTAAAGGCGGTCAAAATAGCTTGGAACGTTGCGAAAGTTGGCGTGCATGCTTGTTTATCTAATGCACATCCAAATATATGATCAAGTTTCAACTCTTAGAAGTTGGTCAAAAGCGAAACTCCATCGTGTGGTTTTGTTAGGGTTTCACTTAAAGGAGTCGAAAATAAATCTGAACATCATGAAAGTTGCCGTGCACTGTTATCTTCCAAATGCACGGCTAAATCTATGATCAAATTTTAATACCGAGAAATTTTTCAAGCGTGAAACTTCGTCATGCGGTTTCGCTAAGATTGGGGTTACAGGGGGTGAAAATAGCTCAAAACATCACGAAATTTGGAGTGCACAGTTATCTATCAAATAGGCCTCGAAATCTATGATGAAATTTCAATTCTGAGAAATTAGTTAGAACTGAAACCCCGTCGTTCATTTTCACTAGAAATGGGCATCCAAATTTATGATCAAATTTCAACTCCAAGAATTTGGTCAAAAGTGAAACTCCATCATTTGATTTCGCTAAGGTTTGGCTTAAAGGAGGGGAAATTGGCTTTGCGAAATTGGAAACAAATGCAACCTTTTTATGTCTTGGTTTCACCATGTTTGCCTCATGTCCAAAATAGCTCGAAATCCCCTGAAAGTTTGTATGCATGGTTATCTCTCAAATGGGTACCTAGATTCTCTTTCAAATTTCAATTACAAGAAAGTCGAAAAAATAACATCTCTTAGATCTTTACTTGACCAACCTTGAATAATGACCAAAATAGCTCCGGACATCATGAAAGTAAGCATGGACTCTTATCTACCGAATGCACTGATAAATCTATGATTAAATTTTAATTTTGAGAAATTAGTCAAACGTGAAACTCCGTTGTGCGGTTTTGCTAAGGTGGGCTTAAAGGGGTTGAAAATACTTTGGAATGTCTCAAAAGTTTGCATGCATGCTTGTTCATGTAATGGGGATCCAAATTTATGATCAAATTTAAATTCTAAGAAACTGCTCGAAAGTGAAACTCCTTCGTGCGGTTTCGACAGGGTTTGGCTTAAAGGGGGTCAAAATAGCTCAGAACGTCGTGAAAGTTGGCGTGCATGCTTGTCTATCCAATATGCATCCAAACCATTGACCAAGTTTCAATTCTGAAAATTTGGTCAAAGCTGACACAACATCTTGCAGTTTTGTTAGGGTTTGGATTAGAGATGCCAAAAATAGCTCTCAACATCGTGAAAGTTGGCATGCACTCTTATCTTCCAAATGCACATTTAAATCAATGATTAAATTTTAATTCCAAGAAATTGGTTAAAAGTGAAACTCCATTGTGCACGTTTTTATGTGTGCCTCTTAAATGGGTATCTAAATCTACTTTTAAATTTGATTTCTAACAAATTAGAAAAAAGTACAACCTTTTTGCCCTTGGTTTGACCAAGTTTGACCAAGGTCCAAAATAGATTGAAATCCCTTGAAAGTGTGTATGCATGGTTATCTCTCAAATGGGTACCTAACTTCTCTTTCAAATTTTAGTTACAAGAAAGTTGAAAAAATAGCATCTCTTAGACCTTGACCAACCTTGAATAATGACCAAAATAACATCGAACATCATGAAAGCTGGTGTGCACTGTTATGTACCAAATGCTAAGATAAATCTACGATCAAATTTTAATTCTGAGAAATTAGTCAAAAGTGAAACTCTGTTGTATGGTTTTGCTGAGGTTGGGATTAAAGACGTGAAATATTTTGGAACGTCTTGAAATTTCACATGCATGCTTGTTGATCAAATGGGCACTTAAATCTATGATCAAATTTCAATTATACGAAACTGCTCAAAAGTGAAACTTCATCACGCTTTTTCGCTAGGGTTGGTCTTAAAGGTGGTTAAAATATTTTGGAATGTTGCGAAAGTTGGTGTGCATGCTTGTTTATCTAATGGGCATCCAAATCTATGATCAAGTTTCAATATCTACCAAATGCTAAGATAAATCTACTATCAAAATTTAATTCTGAGAAATTAGTCAAAAGTGAAACTCTGTTGTATGGTTTTGCTAAGGTTGGGATTAAAGGGGGTGAAATATTTTGGAACATCTCCAAATTTCGCGTGCACACTTGTCTACCAAATAGACATTCAAATCTATGATCAAATTTCATTTATAAGAAACTGCTCAAAAGTGAAACTTCGTCATGCATTTCTGCTAGGGTTGGGCTTAAAGGTGGTCAAAATAGCTGGAACGTTGTGAAATTTAGAGTGCACGCTTGTCTATCAAATGGGCATCCAAATCAATGATCAAATTTCAATTGTGAGAAAATTTTCAAAAGTGAAACTTCATCGTGCATTTTTGCTAGAGTTCGGCTTAAAGTGGGTCCAAATAGCTCGAAACATTGCAAAATTTGGCTTGCACACTTATATATCAACCGGGCATCCAAATCTATGATCAAATTTCAATTCTGGGAATTTGGTCAAAAGTGAAACTCCATCATGTGGTTTCTCTAAGGTTTGGCTTAAAGGAGGGAAAAAGAGCTCTAAACATCACTAAATTTGGCATGCACTCTTATCTACCAAATGGGCATCTAAATCTATGATCATATTTGAATTCTAAGAAATTGGTCAAATGAGAAACTTTATTGTGTGCTTTCGCTAATGTTGCACTTAAAGGGAGTGAAATAGCTCGAAATGTCGCGAAAGTTAGCATGTACGCTTGTTTATTGAAATGGTTACATCAATCTACTTTCAAATTTCACTTCTTAAAAAGTCAACAAAAATGCATCTTTTCAGCTTTTGTTTGACCATCCTTGAATGAGGGCCAAAATAGCTCCAAATAGCATAAAATAGGTGTCCATGCCTATCTTTGAAATGGGTATCTAAATCTACTTCAAAATTTGAATTTTAAGAAAATGGGACAAAATGCAATGTTTTAGGCCTTGGTTTGACAAAGTTTGACCGAGGTCCAAAATGGCTCGCAATCCAAAAAAAATCTACATGTAGGGATTATCTCTCAAATGGGAACCTAAATATAGTTCCAAATTTTAATTTCGAGAAAGTCAAGAAAAGTGCATTTCTTAGAAATTGGTTTGACCAACCTTAACTAAGTTCCAAAATAACTCGAAATTCGCAAAAATATGTGTGCGTCTTAAATGGGCATCTAAATCTACTTTTAAATTTGCTTTCTAAGAAATTGAAAAAAAGTGCAACCTTTTAGGCCCTGGTTTGACCAAGTTTGCTACGGTCCAAATAGCTTAAAATCCCCTAAAAGTGTGTGTGCATCGTTATCTCTCAAATGGGTACCTAAATTCTCTTTCAAATTTCAATTACAAGAAAGTGGAAAAAACAACATCTCTTAGACCTTTGCTTGACCA
The DNA here is from genome assembly GCA_001517045.1 of Pseudotsuga menziesii. Lineage (NCBI taxonomy): Eukaryota > Viridiplantae > Streptophyta > Pinopsida > Pinales > Pinaceae > Pseudotsuga > Pseudotsuga menziesii. The sequence continues at coordinate 444,942 of LPNX010630964.1, forward strand.
AACTGAAATAACGACCAAAATAACTTCAAACATCGTGAAAGTTGGTGTGCACTGTTATCTACCAAATGCTAAGGTAAATCTACGATCAAATTTTAATTCTGAGAAATTAGTCAAAAGTGAAACTCTGTTGTATGGTTTTGCTGAGGTTGGGATTAAAGGGGGTGAAATATTTTGGAACGTCTCAAAATTTTGCATGCACACTTGTCTATCAAATGGGCAGTGAAATCTATGATCAAAAGTGAAATTTTGCATGCACGCTTGTCTATCAAAAGTGAAACTTCGTCATGCGTTATCACTAGGGTTGGGCTTACAGGTGGTCCAAATAGCTTAGAATGTTGCAAAAGTTGGCGTGCATGCTTGTTTAGCTAATGGGCATCCAAATCTATGATCAAGTTTCAATTCTTAGAAGTTGGTCAAAAGTGAAACTCCATCATGCGGTTTTGTTAGGGTTTGGCTTAAAGGAGTCGAAAATAACTCTGAACATCGTGAAAGTTGGCGTGCACTCTTATCTTCCCAATGCTCATCTAAATCTAAGTTCAAATTTTAATTCCAAGAAATTTGTCAAGAGTGAAACTCTGTCATGTGGTTTCGCTAAGATTGGGGATAATGGGGGTGAAAATAGCTCAAAACGTCGTGAAAATTGAAGTGCACAGTTATATATCAAACAGGCATCCAAATATATGATCAAATTTCAATTCTGAGAAGTTGGTCAGAAGTGAAACTCCGTTGTGCATTTTCGCTAGAGTTGGGATCGAACGGATCCAAATAGCTCGGACCATTTCAAAAGTTGGCGTACACATTTTTATATCAAACGGGCATCCAAATCTATGATCAAATTTCAACTCCGATAATTTCGTCAAAAGTGAAACTCCATCATTCGATTTTGGTAAGGTTTGGATTAAAGGAGGGGAAAATGGCTCAGAAATTGGAAACAAATGCGACCTTTTAGGCCTTGGTATCACCAAGTTTGCCTAAGGTCCAAAATAGCTTGAAATCCCCTGAAAGTTTGTATCCATGGTTATCTCTCAAATGGTTACCTAAATTCTCTTTCAAATTTCAATTACAAGAAAGCCGAAAAAATAACATCTCTTAGACCTTTACTTGACCAACCCTGAATAATGACCAAAATAGCTTCGAATATCATGAAAGTTAGCATGCACTCTTATCTACCAAATGCGCTGATAAATCTTTGATTAAATTTTAATTTTGAGAAATTAGTCAAACGTGAAACTCCGTTGTGCAGTTTTGCTAAGGTTGGGCTTAAAGCTGGAGAAAATATTTCGCAACGTCATGAAATTTCATGTGCAAGCTTGTCTATCAAATGGACATCCAAGTCTATGAGCAAATATCAATTCTGAGAAACTGCTCAAAAGTGAAACTCTGTAATGCGGTTTTACTAGGGTTGGGCCTAAAAGGGGTCAAAATAATAGCTCAAAACATTGCAAAATTTGGCGTGCATGATTGTTTATCCAATGGGCATCCAAATCTATGATCAAGTTTCCATTCTAAGAAGTACGTTAAAAGTGAACCTCCATCGTACAGTTTTGTTAGGGTTTGGCTTAAAGGAGCTGAAAATAACTCTGAACATTATGAAAGCTGGCATGCACACTTATCATCCAAAGTGAAACTCCTTCATGCGGTTTCGCAAAATTTTGGGTTAAAGGGGGTGAAAATAGCCTGGAAAGTCGTGAAATTTGGAGTGCACGCTTGTCTATCAAATGGGCATCCAAATCTATGATCAAATTTCAATTGCGAGAAAATTGTCAAAAGTGAAACTTTGTCGTGCATTTTCACTATATTTCGTCTTAAAGCCCGTCCAAATAGCTCGAAACATTACAAAATTTTGTGTGCATGCTTGTATATCAAATGGGTATCCAAATCTATTATCGAATTTTAATTCTGGGAATTTGGCCAAAGTGAAACTTCGTCATGCAGTTTCACTAAGGTTTGGGTTAAAGGAGGGAAAAAGAGCTCTAAACATCACTAAATTTGGCATGCACTCTTATCTACCAAATGGGCATCTAAATATATGATCATATTTCAATTCTAATAAATTGGTCAAATGAGAAACTTTATCATGCGTTTTCGCGAAGGTTGCATTAGAGGGAGTGAAATAGCTCAGAACGTCGCGAATGTTAGTGTGTACGCTTGTTTATTGAAATGGGTAGCTAAATCCACTTTCAAATTTCACTTCTGAAAAAGTCTAAAAAAGTGCATCTTTTCAACTTTTGTTGGACCATCCTTGAATGAGGGCCCAAATAGCTCCAAATCTCGTAAAAATAGGTGTCCATGCCTATCTTTGAAATGGGTATCTAAATCTACTTTAAAATTTGAATTTTCAGAAAATGGAAAAAATGCAATGTTTTAGGCCTTGGTTTGACGAAGTTTGACCGAGGTCCAAAATGGCTCGCAATCCCAAAAAAATCTTCATGTAGGGATTATCTCTCAAATGGGTACCTAAATACAGTTTCAAATTTCAATTTCAAGAAAGTCAAGAAAAGTGCATTTCCTAGAACTTGGTTTGACCAACCTTGACTAAGTGCTGAAATGGGTATCTAAATCTACTTTCAAATTTGATTTCTAAGAAATTGGACTTTTAGCCCTTGGTTTGACAAAGTTTGACCAAGGTCCAAAATAGCTCGAAATCCCCTAAGAGTGTGTATGCATGGTTATCTCGCAAATGGGTACCTAAATTCTCTTTCAAATTTCAATTACAAGAAAGTCGAAAAAATAGCATCTCTTAGACCTTTGCTTGACAACCCTTGAATAATGACAAAAATAACTTTGAACATCGTGAAAGTTGGTGTGCACTATTATCTACCAAATGATAAGATAAATCCAAGATCAAATTTTAATTATGAGAAATTAGTCAAAAGTGAAACTCTGTTGTATGGTTTTGCTGAGGTTGGGATTAAAGGGGGTGAAATATTTTGGAACGACTCAAAATTTCACGTGCACGCTTGTCTATCAAATGGACATTCAAATGATCAAATTTTGAATTATAAGAAACTGCTCAAAAGTGAAACTTTGTCATGCGTTTCCGCTAGGGTTGGGCTTAAAGGGTGGTTAAAATAGCTTGAAACATTGCGAAAGTTGGTGTGCATGCTTGTTTATCTAATGGGCATCCAAATCTACGATCAAGTTTCAATTCTTAGAAGTTGGTCAAAAGCAAAACTCCATCGTACGATTTTTTTAGGGTTTGGCTTAAAGGAGTCAAAAATAACTCTAAACATCATGAAAGTTGGGGTGCACTCTTATCTTCCAAATGCACATCTAAATCTATGATCTAATTTTAATTCCAAGAAATTTGTCAAGAGTGAAACTCCATCATGCGGTTTTGCTAAGATTGGGGTTACAGGGGGTGAAAATAGCTCAAAATGTCATGAAAGTTGGAGTGCACGGTTATCTATCAAACGGGCATCCAAATCTATAATGAAATTTCAATTCTGAGAAATTAGTCATAAGTGAAACTCCGTCTTTCATTTTCAATAGAGTTGGGCTCGAAGGGGTCCAAATAGCTCGGACCATTGCAAACGTTGGCGTGCATGTTTTTACATCAAATGGGCATCCAAATCTATGATCAAATTTCAACTCCAAGAATTTGGTCAAAATTGAAACTCCATCATTTGATTTCGCTAAGGTTTGGCTTAAAGGAGGGGAAATTGGATTTGAGAAATTGGAAACAAATGCAACCTTTTATGTCTTGGTTTCACCAAGTTTGGCTAAGGTCCAAAATAGCTCGAAATCCCCTGAAAGTTTGTATGCATGGTTATCTCTCAAATGGGTACCTAAATTCTCTTTCAAATTTCAATTACAAGAAAGCCGAAACATTATCATCTCTTAGACCTTTACTTGACCAACCTTAAATAACGACCAAAATAGCTCTGAACATCATGAAAGTTAGCATGGAGTCTTATTTACCAAATGCGCCGATAAATCTACGATTAAATTTTAATTTTGAGAAATTAGTCAAATGTGAAACTTCGTTGTGTGCATTTTTGCTAAGGTTGGGATTAAAGGGGGTGAAAATATTTTGGAATGTCTCAAAAGTTTGCATGCACACTCATTCATCAAATGGGCATCCAAATTTACGATCAAATTTAAATTCTAAGGAACTGCTCGAAAGAGAAACTCCGTCGTGCGGTTTCGACAGGGTTGGGCTTAAAGGGGGTCAAAATAGCTCGAAACGTCATGAAAGTTGGTGTGCATGCTTGTCTATCCAATATGCATCCAAACATATGATCAGGTTTCAATTCTGAGAATCTGGTCAAAGCTGAGACGTCATCGTGCAGTTTTGTTAGGCTTTGGCTTAAAGATGTCGAAAATAGCTCTCAACATCGTGAAAGTTGGCATGCACTCTTATTTTCCAAATGCACATTTAAATCTATGATTAAATTTTAATTCCAAGAAATTGGTTAAAATTGAAACTTCGTCGTGCACATTTTTATGTGTGCCTCTTAAATGTGTATCTAAATCTACTTTTAAATTTGATTTCTAAGAAATTGGCAAAAAGTGCAACCTTTTAGACCTTGGTTTGACAAAGTTTGACCAAGGTCCAAATAGCTCGAAATCCCCTGAAACTCTGTTGTATGGTTTTTCTGAGGTTGGGATTAAAGGGGGTGAAATATTTTGGAACGTCTCGAAATTTCGCGCACACGCTTGTCTATCAAATGGACATTCAAATCTATGATCAAATTTCAATTATAAGAAACTGCTCAAAAGTGAAACTTCGTCATTCGTTTTCGCTAGGGTTGGGCTTAAAGGTGGTCAAAATAGCTTGGAACGTTGGGAAAGTTGGCATGCATGCTTGTTTATCTAAAGGGCATCCAAATCTATGAACAAGTTTCAATTCTTAGAAGTTGGTTAAAATCGAAACTCCATCATGCGGTTTTGTTAGGGTTTGGCTTAAAGGAGTCGAAAATAACTCTGAACATCATGAAAGGTTGTGTGCACTCTTATCTTCCAAATGCACATCTAAATCTATGATCAAATTTTAATTCTGAGAAATTTGTCAAGAGTGAAACTCCATCATGCGGTTTCGCTAAGATTGGGGTTATATGGGGTGAAAATAGCTCAAAATATTGCAAAAGTTCGAGTGCAAGGTTATCTATCAAATGGGCATCCAAATCAATGATCAAATTTCAATTCTGAGAAATTAGTTAGAAGTGAAACTCCACCGTTCAGTTTCGCTAAAGTTGGGCTCGAAGGGGTCCAAATAGCTCAGACCATTGTAAAAGTTGGCATGCACATTTTTATATCAAACGGACATCCAAATCTATCATCAAATTTCAACTCCAAGAATTTGGTCAAAATTGAAACTCCATCATTCGATTTCACTAAGATTTGGCTTAAAGGAAAAAGTCCAAGCTTTTAGGCCTTGGTTTGACCGAGTATGAACAAATTTGAATTCTGAGAAACTGCTCAAAAGTGAAACTCTGTTGTGCGGTTTCACTGGGGTTGGGCTTAAAAGGGGTAAAAATAATAGCTTGAAACATTGCAAAATTTGGCGTGGATGATTGTTTATCCAATGGGAATCCAAATCTATAATCAAGTTTCTATTCTAAGAAGTACATCAAAACTGAAACTCGATCGTAGAATTTTTTAAGGGTTTGGCTTAAAGGAGCTGAAAATAACTATGAACATCGTGAAAGTTGGTGTGCACACTTATCATACAAATGCACATCAAAAGAAATGATTAAATTTTAATTCCAGGAAATTTGTAAAAAGGGAAACTCCATTGTGCAGTTTCGCAAAGGTTAGGGCTAAAGGGGGTGAAAATAGCTCGGAACGTTGTGAAAGTTGGAGTGCATGCTTGTCTATCAAATGGGCATCCAAATCAATGATCAAATTTCAATTGCAAGAAAATTGTCAAAAGTGAAACTTCGTCATGCGTTTTTGCTAGAGTTTGGCTTAAAGCGGGTCCAAATAGCTCGAAACATTGCAAAATTTGGCGTGCACGCTTGTATATCAACCGGGCAACCAAATCTATGATCAAATTTAAATTCTAGGAATTTGGTCAAAAGTGAAACTCCATCATGCGGTCTCGCTAATGTTTGGCTTAAAGGAGGGAAAAAGAGCTCTGAACATCATTACATTTGGCTTGGACTCTTATCTACCAAATGGGCATCTAAATCTATGATCATATTTCAATTCTAAGAAATTGGTCAAAAGAGAAACTTAAAGGGACTGAAATAGCTTGGAGCGTCGCGAAAGTTAGCATGTACGCTTGTTTATTGAAATGGGTACATAAATCTAGTTTGAAATTTCACTTCTTAAAAAGTCAACAAAAGTGCATCTTTTCAGCTTTTGTTTCACCATCCTTGAATGAGTGCCAAAATAGCTCCAAATAGCATAAAAATAGGTGTCCATGCCTATCTTCGAAATGGGTATCTAAATCTACTTCAAAAATTCAATTTTAAGAAAATGGGAAAAATGCAACGTTTTAGGCCTTGGTTTGACAAAGTTTGACCGAGGTCCAAAATGGCTCGCAATCCCAAAAAAATCTACATGTAGGGATTATCTCTCAAATGAGTACCTAAATACAGTTTCAAATTTAAATTTCTAGAAAGTCAAGAAGAGTGCATTTCTTAGAACTTGGTTTGACCAACCTTAACTAAGTGCCGAAATAACTCGAAATTCACAAAAATATGTGTGCCTCTTAAATGGGCATCTAAATCTACTTTTAAATTTGATTTCTAAGAAATTGGAAAAAAGTACAAGGTCCAAAATAACTTGAAATCCCCTGAAAGTGTGTATGCATGGTTATCTCTCAAATGGGCATCTAAATCTATGATCAAATTTCAACTCCGAGAATTTGGTCAAAAGTGAAAGTCCATCATTCAACTTTGCTAGGTTTGGCTCAAAGGAGGGGAAAATTGCTGAGAAATTGGAAACAAATGCAACCTTTTAGGCCTTGGTTTCACCAAGTTTGCCTAAGGTCCAAAATAGCTCAAAATCCCCTAAAAGTTTGTATGCATGGTTATCTCTCAAATGGTTACCTAAATTCTGTTTCACATTTCAATTACAAGAAAGCTGAAAAAATAACATCTTTAGACCTTGACTTGACCAACCTTGAATAACAACCAAAATAGCTTCGAACATCATGAAAGTTAGCATGCACTCTTATCTACCAAATGCGCCGATAAATCTACGATTAAATTTTAATTTTGAGCAATTAGTCAAACGTGAAACTTCGTTGTGTAGTTTTGCTAGGGTTGGGCTTAAAGCAGGTGAAAATATTTTGCAACGTCGTGAAATTTCAAGTGCAAGCTTGTCTATCAAATGGAGATCCAAATCTATGAGCAAATTTCAATTCTAAGAAACTGCTTAAAAGTGAAACTCTGTCGTGCGGTTTCACTAGGGTTGGGCTTAAAAGGGGTCAAAATAATAGCTCAGAGCGTTGCAAAATTTAGCGTGCATGATTGTTTATCCAGTGGGCATCCAAATCTATGATCAAGTTTCCATTCTAGGAAGTACGTCAAAAGTGAACCTCCATCGTACAGTTTTGTTAGGGTGTGGCTTAAAGGAGCTGAAAATAACTCTGAACATCGTGAAAGTTGGCGTGCACACTTATCATCCAAATCCACATAAAAAGATATGATCAAATTTTAATTCCGATAAATTTGTAAAAAGTGAAACTCCATCATGCGGTTTTGCAAAGGTTGGGGTTAAAGGGGGTGATAATAGCTTGGAACGTCGCAAAAGTTGGAGTGCACGCTTGTCTATCAAATGGGCATCCAAATCTATGATCAAATTTAAATTGCAAGAAAATTGTCAAAGTGAAGCTTTGTCATGCACTTTCATCGAAACTTTACAAAATTTGGTGTGCACGCTTGTATATCAAACGGGTATCCAAATCTATGATCAAATTTCAATTCTGGGAATTTGGTCAAAAGTGAAACTCCGTCATGCGATTTAGCTAAGGTTTGGCTTAAAGGAGGGAAAAAGAGCTCTGAACATCCCCAAATTTGGCATGCACTACAATCTACCAAATGGGCATCTAAATATATGATCATATTTCAATTCGAAGAAATTGGTCAAACGAGAAACTTTATCGTGCGCTTTCGCTAAGGTTGCACTTAAAGGGAGTGAAATGCTAGGAACGTTGCGAAAGTTAGTGTGTACGATTTTTTATTGAAATGGGTACCTAAATCCACTTTCAAATTTCACTTCTGAAAAAGTCAACAAAAGTGCATCTTTTCAACTTTTGTTTCACCATCCTTGAATGAGGGCCAAAATAGCTCCAAATCTCATAAAAATAGGTGTCCACGCCTATCTTTGAAATGGGTATCTAAATCTACTTTAAAATTTGAATTTTCAGAAAATGGAAAAAATGCAACATTTTAGGCCTTGGTTTGACGAAGTTTAACCAAGGTCCAAAATGGCTCGCAATCCCAAAAAAATCTACATGTTGGGATTATCTCTCAAATGGGTACCTCAATACAGTTTCAAATTTCAATTTCGAGAAAGTCAAGAAAAGTGGATTTCTTAGAACTTGGTTTGACCAACCTTGACTAAGTGCCGAAATGGGTATCTAAATCTACTTTTAAATTTGATTTCTAAGAAATTGGACTTTTAGGCCTTGGTTTGACCAAGTTTGACCAAGGTGCAAAATAGGTCGAAGTCCCCTGAAATTGTGTATGCATGGTTATCTCTCAAATGGGTACCTAAATTCTCTTTCAAATTTCAATTACAAGAAAGTCGAAAAAATAGCATCTCTTAGACCTTTGCTTGACCAACCTTAAATAATGACCAAAATAACCTCGAACATTGTGAAAGTTGGTGTGCACTGGTATCTACCAAATGCTAAGATAAATCTACGATCAAATTTTAATTCTGAGAAATTAGTAAAAAGTGAAACTCTGTTGTGTGGTTTTGCTGAGGTTGGGATTAAAAGGGTGAAATATTTTGGAACGTCTCGAAATTTTGTGTGCACACTTGTCTATCAAATGGGCATTCAAATCTATGATCAAATTTCAATTATAACAAACTTCTCAAAAGTGAAACTTCGTCACGCGTTTTCGCTAGGGTTGGGCTTGAAGGTGGTAAAAGTAGCTTGGAATGTTGCGAAAGTTGGTGTGATTGCTTGTTTATATAATGGGCATCCAAATCTATGATCAAGTTTCAGTTCTTAGAAGTTGGTCAAAAGTGAAACTCCGTCGTGCGGTTTTGTTAGGGTTTGGCTTAAAGGAGTCGAAAATAACTCTGAACATCATGAAAGTTGGCGTGCACTCTTATAGTCCAAATGAACATCTAAATCTATGATCAAATTTTAATTCCAAGAAATTTGTCAAGAGTGAAACTCTGTCATGCGGTTTCACTAAGATTGGGGTTACAGGGGGTGAAAATAGCTCAAAACGTCGCGAAAGTTAGAGTGCACGGTTAACTGTCAAACGGGCATACAAATCTATGATCAGATTTCAATTCTGAGAAATTAGTCAGAAGTGAAACTCCTTCGTTCATTTTTGCTAGCGTTGGGGTTGAAGGGGTCCAAATAGCTCGGACCATTGCAAAAGTTGGCGTGCACGTTTTTATATCAAACAGGTATCCAAATCTATGATCAAATTTCAATTCTGGGAATTTGGTCAAAAGTGAAACTCCGTCATGCGGTTTAGCTAAGGTTTGGCTTAAAGGAGGGAAAAAGAGCTTTGAACATCACTAAATTCGGCATGCACTCTTACCTACCAAATGGGCATCTAAATATATGATCATATTTCAATTCTAAGAAATTGGTCAAACGAGAAACTTTATCGTGTGCTTTCGCTAAGGTTGCACTTAACGGGAGTGAAATAACTCAAAATGTCGCGAAAGTTTGTGTGTACGCTTGTTTATTGAAATGGGTACCTAAATCCACTTTCAAATTTCACTTATGAAAAAGTCAACAAAAGTGCATCTTTTCAACTTTTGTTTGACCATCCTTGAATGAGGGCCAAAATAGTTCGATATCTTATAAAAATAGGTGTCCATGCCTATCTTTGAAATGGGTATCTAAATCTACTTCAAAATTTGAATTTTAAGAAAATGGGAAAAATGCAACATTTTAGGCCTTGGTTTGACAAAGTTTGATCGAGGTCCAAAATGGCTTGCAATCCCAAAAAAATCTACATGTAGGGATAATCTCTCAAATGGGTACCTAAATACAGTTTCAAATTTGAATTTCGAGAAAGTCAAGAAAAGTGCATTTCTTAGAACTTGGTTTGACCAACCTTGACTAAGTGCCGAAATGGGTATCTAAATCAACTTTTAAATTTGATTTCTAAGAAATTGGACTTTTAGGCCTTGGTTTGACCAAGTTTGACCAAGGTCCAAATAGGTCAAAATCCCCTGAAAGTGTGTATGCATGGTTATCTCTCAAATGGGTACCTAAATTCTCTTTCAAATTTCAATTACAAGAAAATAAAAAAAATAGCATCTCTTAGACCTTTGCTTGACCAGCCTTAAATAATGACGAAAATAACTTCGAACATTGTGAAAGTTGGTGTGCACTGGAACGTCTCGAAATTTCATGCACACGCTTGTGTATCAAATGGGCATTCAAATCTATGATCAAATTTCAATTCTGAGAAATTAGTCAGAAGTGAAACTTTGTTGTTCATTTTCGCTAGAGTTGAGCTCGAAGGGGTCCAAATAGCTCGGACCATTGCAAAAATTGGCGTGCACATTTTTATATCAAACGAGCATCCAAATCTATGATCAAATTTCAACTCCGAGAATTTGGTGAAAAGTGAAACTCCATTATTCGATTTCGCTAAGGTTTGGCTTAAAGGAGGGGAAAATTGCTTTGAGAAATTGGAAATAAATTCAACCTTTTAGGGCTTGGTTTCACCAAGTTTACCTAAGGTCCAAAATAGCTTGAAATCCCCTAAATGTTTGTATGCATGGTTATCTCTCAAATGGGTACCTAAATTCTCTTTCAAATTTCAATTACAAGAAAGCCAAAAAAATAAGATCTCTTAGACCTTTACTCGACCAACCTTGAATAACGACCAAAATAGCTTCGAACATCATGAAAGTTAGCATGCACTCTTATCTACCAAATGCACCGATAAATCTACAATTAAATTTTAATTTTGAGAAATTAGTCAAACGTGAAACTCTGTTGTGCGGTTTTGCTAAGGTTGGGCTTAAAGGGGGTGCAAATATTTTGGAATGTCTCAAAAGTTTGCATGCACGCTTGTTCATCAAATGGGCATCCAAATTTATGATCAAATTTAAATTCTAAGAAACTACTCAAAAGTGAAACTTCGTCGTGCCGTTTCGACAGGGTTGGGTTTAAAGGGGGTCAAAATAGCTCGAAACGTCGCGAAAGTTGGTGTACATGCTTGTCTATCCAATATGCATCCAAACCTATGATCAAGTTTCAATTCTGAGACTTTGGTCAAAGCTGAGACTCCATCGTGCAGTTTTGTTATGGTTTTGCTTAAAGATGCCGAAAATAGCTCTTAACATCATGAAAGTTGGCATGCACTCTTATCTTCCAAATGCGCATTTAAATCTATGATTAAATTTTAATTCCAAGAAATTGGTTAAAAGTTAAACTCCGTTGTGTGGTTTCACCAAGGTTGGGCTTAAAGGGGGTGAAAATAGCTCAGAGTGTCAGAAAGTTGGAGTGCAGGCTTCTCTATCAAATGGAAATCCAAATCTATGATCAAATTTCAATTCCGAGAAATTGGTCGGAAGTGAAACTCCACCGTGCATTTTCGTTAGAGTTGGGCGCAAAAGGGTCCAAATAGCTCGGAACATTGCAAAAGTTGGCATGCACATTTTTATATGAAATGGGCATCCAAATCTATGATCAAATTTCAACTCCGAGAATTTGGTCAAGAGTGAAACTCCATCATTCGATTTCGCTTAAAGGAGGGGAAAATAGCTCTGAACATCACACAATTTTTCATGCAGTCTTATCTAACTGGAAATCTTGCAAAAATATGTGTGCACTCTTATCTACCAAATGGGCATATCGGCGCTTTCCCTAAGGTTTCACTTAAAGGGAGTGAAAATAACTCGTAGCTTTACAAAAGTTGGCATGTACGCTTATTTATTGAAATGGGTACCTAAATCCACTTTCAAATTTTAACTCCGAAAAAGTCGACAAAAGTGCATATTTTCAACCTTGGTTTGACCATCCTTGATTACGGGCCAAAATAGCTCCAAATCTCATAAAAATAGGTGTCAATTCCTATATTTGAAATGGGTATCTAAATCTACATTAAAATTTGAATTTTGAGAAATTGGAAATAATGCAACGTTTTAGGCCTTGGTTTGACGAAGTTTGACCGATGTCCAGAATGACTCGCAATCCTCAAAAAATATACATGTATGATTTATCTACCAAATGGATACCTAAATACAGTTTGAAATTTCAATTTCGATAAAGTCAAGAAAAGTGCATTTCTTAGAACTTCGTTTGACCAACCTTAACTAAGGGCTGAAATAACCCGAAATCTCACAAAAATATGCATGCACGCTTATCTCTTAATTGGGTATCTAAATATACTTTTACATTTGATTTCTAAGAAATTGGAAAAAGTGCAAGCTTTTAGGCCTTGGTTTGACCAAGTTTGACTAAGGTCCAAAATAGCTCGAAAGCCCCCGTAGAGTTTGTATGCATGATTATCTCTCAAATGGGTATCTAAATTCTCTTTCAAATTTCAATTATGAGAAAGTCGAAAAAATAATATCTCTTAGACCTTTACTTGACCATCCTTGAATAATGACCAAAATAGCTCTGAACATCGTGAAATTTGGCATCCACTCTTATCTACCAAATGCGCAGAAAAATCTACGATCAAATTTTAATTCTGAGAAATTGGTCAAAAGTAAAACTCCCTTGTGTTGTTTTGCTAAGGTTTGGCTTAAAGGAGCTGAAAAAGACTCTGAACATCGTGAAAGTTGGTGTGCACGCTTATCATTCAAATGTGCATCAAAAGATATGATCAAATTTTAATTCCGAGAAATTTGTAAAAAGTGAAACTCCATCGTGCGGTTTCACAAAGGTTGCGGTTAAAGGGGGTGAAAATAGCTTGGAACATCGTGAAAGTTAGAGTGCACACTTGTCTATCAAATGGGCATCCAAATCTATGATCAAATTTCAATTATGGGAATTTGGTCAAAATTGAAACTCTGTCATGCGGTTTCGCTAAGGTTTGGCTTAAAGGAGGGAAAAAGAGCTCTGAACATCACTAAATTTGGGATGCACTGTTATCTGCCAAATGGGCATCTAAATCTATGATCATATTTCAATTCTAAGAAATTGGTCAAAAGAGAAACTTTATATTGCTAAGGTTACACTTAAAGGGAGTGAAATAGCTCGGAACGTCGTGAAAGTTAGCGTGTACGCTTGTTTATTGAAATGGGTACCTAAATCCACTTTCAAATTTCACTTCTGAAAAAGTCAACAAAAGTGCATATTTTCAACCTTTGTTTGACCATCCCTTAATGAGGGCCAAAATAGCTCCAAATCTCATAAAAATAGGTGTCCATGCCTATATTTGAAATGGGTGTCTAAATCTACTTTAAATTTTGAATTTTCAGAAAATGGAAAAAATGCAACGTTTTAGCCTTGGTTTGACGAAGTTTGACCGAGGTCCAAAATGGCTCGCAATGCCAAAAAAATCTACATGTAGGGATTATCTCTCAAATGGGTACCTAAATACAGTTTCAAATTTGAATTTCGAGAATGTCAAGAAAAGTGCATTTCTTAGAAGCTAGTTTAACCAACCTTAACTAAGTGTTGAAATAAGTCAAAATTCGCAAAAATATGTGTGCCTCTTAAATGGGCATTGAAATGTACTTTTAAATTTGATTTCTAATAAATTGGAAAAAAGTGCAACCTTTTCGGCCTTGGTTTGACCAAGTTTGACCAAGGTCCAAAATAGCTCAAAATCCCTTGAAAGTGTGTATGCATGGTTATCTCTCAAATGGGTACCTAAATTCTCTTTCAAATTTCAATTACAAGAAAGTCAGAAAAATAGCATCTCTTAGACCTTTGCTTGACCAACCTTGAATAATGACCAAAATAACTTCGAACATCGTGAAAGTTGGTGTGCACTGTTATCTACCAAATGCTAAGATAAATCTACGATCAAATTTTAATTCTTAGAAATTAGTCAAAAGTGAAATTCTGTTGTATGGTTTTGTTGAGGTTGGGATTAAAGGGGGTGAAATATTTTGGAATGTCTCAAAATTTCGCGTGCATGCTTTTCTATCAAATGGGCATTCAAATCTATGATCAAATTTCAATTATAAGAAACTGCTCAAAAGTGAAAATTCGTCATGCTTTTTCGCTAGGGTTGGGCTTAAAATTGGTCAAAATAGCTTTGAACGTTGCAAAAGTTGGCGAACATGCTTGTTTATCTAATGGGCATCGAAATCTATGATCAAGTTTCAACTCTTAGAAGTAAAACTCCGTCATGCAGTTTCGCTAAGACTGGGGTTAAAGGGGGTGAAAATAGCTCAAAACGTCACGAAAGTTGGAGTGCACGGTTCTATCAAGCGGGCATCCAAATCTATGATCAAATTTAATTTCTAAGAAATTGGTCAGAAGTGAAACTCAGTCATGCATTTTTGCTAGAGTTAGGCTCGAAGGGGTCCAAATAGCTCGGACCATTGCAAAAGTTGGTGTGCACATTTTTATATCAAATGGGCATCGAAATCTATGATCAAATTTCAACTCCGAGAATTTGGTCAAAAGTGAAACTCCATTATTCGATTTTGCTAAGGTTTGGATTAAAGAAGGGGAAAATGGATCTAAGAAATTGGAAACAAATGTAACCTTTTTTGGCCTTGGTTTCACCAAGTTTGCCTAAGGTCCAAAATAGCTTGAAATCCCCTAAAAGTTTGTATGCATGGTTATCTCTCAAATGGGTACCTAAATTCTCTTTCAAATTTCAATTACAAGAAAGCCAAAAAAATAACATCTCTTAGACCTTTACTTGACCAACCTTGAATAATGACCAAAATAGCTCCGAACATCATGAAAGTTAGCATGCACTCTTATCTACCAAATGTTCCGATAAATCTACGATTAAATTTTAATTTTGAGAAATTAGTCAAACGTGAAACTCCGTTGTGTGGTTTTGCTAAGGTTGGGCTTAAAGGGGGTGCAAATATTTTTTAATGTCTCAAAAGTTTGCATGTACGCTTGTTCATCAAATGGGCATCCAAATTGATGATAAAATTTAAATTCCAAGAAACTGCTCAAAAGTGAAACTCCGTCGTGCGGTTTGGATAGGGTTGGGCTTAAAGGGGGTCAAAATAGCTCAGAACGTCATGAAAGTTTCCGTGCACGCTTGTCTATCCAATATGCATCCAAACCTATCAAAAAGTTTCAATTCTGAGAATTTGGTCAAAGCTAAGACTCCATCGTGCAATTTTGTTAGGTTTTGGCTTAAAGATGTCGAAAATAGCTCTCAACAATGTGAAAGTTGGCATGCACTCTTATCTTTGAAATGTGCATTTAAATCTATGATTAAATTTTAATTCCAAGAAACTGGTTAAAAGTGAAATTCTGTTGTACGATTTCTCCAAGGTTGGGGTTAAAGGAGGTGAAAATAGCTCGGAGTGTCGCGCAAGTTGGAGTGCACACTTCTTTATCAAATTTGCATCCAAATCTATGATCAAATTTCAATTTCGAGAAATTGGTGAGAAGTGAAACTCCGTCGTGCATTTTCGCTAGAGTTGGGCTCAAAGGGGTCCAAGTAGCTCGGAACATTGCAAAAGTTGGCGTGCATGTTTTTATATCAAACGGGCATCCAAATCTATGATCAAATTTCAACTCCAAGAATTTGGTCAAAAGTGAAACTCCATCATTTGATTTCGCTATGGTTTGGCTTAAAGGAGTGAAAAATAGCTCTGAACATCACAAAAATTTTCATGCACTCTTATCTAACTAGAAATCTCACAAAATATGTGTGCACGCTTATCTACCAAATGGGAATATTGGCCCTTTCATTAAGGTTACACTTAAAGGGAGTGAAAATAGCTCAGAACGTGACGAAAGTTGGCGTGTATGCTTGTTTATTTAAACAGGTACCTAAATCCACTTCAAATTTCAATTCTGAAAAAGTCGACAAAAGTGCATATTTTCAACCTTGGTTTAACCATATTTGATTAAGGGCCCAAATAGCTCCAAATCTCATAAAAATAGGTGTCAATTCCTATATTTCAAATGGGTATCTAAATCTACTTTAAAATTTGAATTTTGAGAAATTGGAAATAATGCAACGTTTTAGGCCTGGGGTTGATGAAGTTTAACCGATGTCCAAAATGGCTCGTGTTACAGAGAGAAATTCCTATGGATTGGGGTACCACAACAAATAGATTGACTCCAAAAATCAATCATTTCCAATTTGCAAGAGAAACCAAATATGTAATACTAAAGGATCTCGATTCGTACCTTATTCTGGACGGTTGATGTAGATCCCTGTTGAGCTTTCCAACTCCAGCTTGTATTGATAAATTGCTTCCTTAACAATCAGTAAACAATATAAGCATGCTATATATAATCGTGTTATACCTACTCTAGCAATTATAATCAATAACATATAAGCATTTAAAAGCATCCATGGATAAAATACTCATTTAAACACAAATTATTGGACAGGAAAAGAGATTTCTATTAATATAAAACAAAGATTACAATAGTGACAATCTCTTTCGGCACGTCTATGAATCAGAGAAACTGAGTCTCCCACTTGGGCCTCCACCACTTCAATCCTCCATCTCTCGATAGCAAGCTCACAAGCAAAAGGCAAGCTTTCGAAGAACACAAAAGTGCTCCAAGGGACAAAGGGATGCAAACTCAAGTATAAGCTCCAGCAACAATGGACTATAGTTTTCTTGCTCTCAATTCGTCATGCCTTCAATGTATCCAAAGGGTTCCTTATATAACTCTTCAATGGGGTAATGAAAGGTCGAATCCAAGCGATCTCAAGGCATATGGAAGGCTAGGAGACAAGTGAGTCAGATCCACATCAAGGAAAACTCCAAAAGAATTTGGCCTTTTGCACACATCCTGATGTGCGTGGGTTTAAGGGTCAAATCAGCGTATATACGCGAGAAATGGATTAAAAGTCACGTATGGTAATTTTTGCATGTTTTTAGGGATGATCTTGGAAACATCAAAGGTACAAAAATGTTCCATAGGGTCTAAAGAGTCTGCATAGGGATAGGGAAGGCCATAAAGGTGTGATTTACCATGTGTGGTAAAATAAGCTATAACAGATGCCCCCTAATGTGTGAGGTCATAGGGGTCATACGATGGCCGAAATACATTATAATTCCATCCCAGAAGTGGAGTGATGAAGAACCCAGTGGAAGAACTCTGCACATAACTGCAAGTAGATATAGCAGTCTGGGATACATAAGAGTACAATGGCCATGAATAGGTGTGATACAATATGACATGTGTGGTCATTGTCATGTCCAATATAAATAGATCAAAATCTCCATGATGAAGATATGCACAGGATCATGATCTCCTTGAAAGCTGAAGATATATAATGGATTAAGATCTCCATAATGAGTGAAAATATATGACATATAGTGGAATCAAGTCACGAAAGCTGAAATCTCATGAACACTCGCACGATCAAGGAGGTAGCATATAAGAGATGCCACCAATATGGAAGGTCTTCTACACAAACCACTACGAGTACATGTCCTACTATGTGAATAGAGGTTTCAAGGTCGAACATAGTAGTCCATCGTCTGACTATCGGTCATTGATGTATGCCGTTAACAGACGCAAGATCACCCACCGATAATGAAAAAGGGAATCAAGGTACTAGAGTGCAAACTAACAAGTGTGAATAAATGTGTTGAGGTCGAACACTTGAGAAAATCCATCGATCAGGGGACATTGATGTATTCCTGAAAAATTTCGATAAGAGAACCTGCCACTGATGACTGCAAGTCTCAAGGCACTAAAAAATGACTCTAGATTCCTATCCCAAAATAAATGATCTGAAGTCAATGGGATGAAATCTTTTGGAAGGAGAGAATTAAGGCATCCCCCATCATCTAACATGAGGTACTCAGCAAAGCTGTATAATGTGGAAGGAATTGATCATAAGGTGCACGAACCAGTAACTGTACCAGTAATGGCCGACATGCAAAGTCAAGATAACTGAGGAATGGCCAACTAAGGTTTTAACTTCCTTTGAACAAGAGCATAAAGGCGAATGGTTTCGATAAGGTTGGGCTTAAAGGGGGCCAAAATAGCTCAAAACTTTGTGAAATATGGCATGCATGCTTGTCTATCCAATATGAATCCAAACCTATGATCATATTTAAATTTTGAGAATTTGGTCAAAGTTGAGACTCCATCGTGCAGTTTTGTTAGGGTTTGGCTTAGAGATGTCAAAAATAGCTCTAAAAATCGTGAAAGTTGGCATGCACTCTTATCTTCCAAATGCGCATTTAAATATATGATTAAATTTTAATTCCATGAAATTGGTTAAAAGTGAAACTTCGTTGTGCGGTTTCGCCAACGTTGGGGTTAAAGGGGGTCTAAATAGATCGAGTGTCATGAATGTTGGAGTGCACGCTTCACTATCAAATCGGCATCTAAATCTATGAGAAAATTTCAATTCTAAAAAATTGCTCAAAAGTGAAACTCTGTCGTGCGGTTTCACAAGGGTTGGGCTTAAAAGGGGTCAAAATTATAGCTCGAAATGTTACAAAATTTGGCATGCATGATTGTTTATCCAATGGGCATCCAAATCTATGATCAAGTTTTGATTCTAATAAGTACATCAAAAGTGAAACTCCATCATACAGTTTTTTTAGGGTTTGGTTGAACGGAGCTGAAAATAACTCTAAACATCATGAAAGTTGGCGTGCACACTTATCATCCAAATCCGCATCAAAAGATATGATCAAATTTTAATTACGAGAAATTTGTAAAAAGTGAAACTTCGTCGTGCAGTTTCGCAAAGTTTGGGGTTAAAGGGGGTGAAAATAGCTTGAAACATCGTGAAAGTTGGAGTGCACGCATGTCTATAAAATGGGCATCCAAATCTATGATCAAATTTCAATTGCGAGAAAATTGTTAAAAGTGAAACTTCATCATGCATTTTCGTTAGAGTTTGGCTTAAAGCGGGTCCAAATAACTTGAAACATTGCAAAATTTGGCATGCACGCTTGGATATCAAATGGGCATCCAAATCTTTGATCAAATTTCAATTCTAGGAATTTGGTTAGAAGTGAAACTCCATCATGCAGTTTGGCTAAGGTTTGTCTTATAGGTCGGAAAAAGAGCTCTGAACATCACTAAATTTGGCATGCACTCTTATCTACCAAATGGGCATCTAAATCTATGATCATATTTCAATTCTAAGAAATTGGTCAAAAGAGAAACTTTATCTTGCGCTTTTGCTAAGGTTGCACTTAGAGACAATGAACTAGCTTGGAACGTTGTGAAAGTTAGTGTGTACACTTGTTTATTGAAATGGGTACCTAAATCCACTTTCAAATTTCATTTCTGAAAAGCAACAAAAGTGCATCTTTTAAACTTTTGTTTGACCATCCTTAAATGAGGGCCAAAATAGCTCCAAATCTCATAAAAATAGGTGTCCATTCCTATCTTTGAAATGGGTGTCTAAATCTACTTTAAAATTTGAATTTTCAGAAAATGGAAAAAATGCAACGTTTTAGGCCTTGGTTTGATGAAGTTTGATCGAGGTCCAAAATGGTTCGCAATCCCAAAAATATCTACATGTAGGGATTATCTCTCAAATGGGTACCTAACTACATTTTCAAATTTCAATTTCAAGAATGTCAAGAAAAATGCATTTCTTAGAACTTGGATTGACAAACCCTAACTAAGTCCCGAAATAACTCAAAATTCACAAAAATATGTGTGCCTCTTAAATGGGTATCTAAAGCTACTTTTAAATTTGATTTCTAGGAAATTAGAAAAAAGTGCAACCTTTTAGGCCTTGGATTGACCAAGTTTGACAAAGGTCCAAAATAGCTCGAAATCCCTTGAAAATGTGTATGCACTGTTATCTACCAAATGCTAAGATAAATCTACGATCGAGTTTCAAATATGAGAAATTAGTCAAAAGTGAAACTCTGTTGTATGGTTTTGCTGCGGTTGGGATTAAAGGGGATGAAATATTTTGGAACGTCTCAAAATTTTGCGTGTACGCTTGTCTATCAAATGAGCATTCAAATCTACGATCAAATTTCAATTATAAGAAATTGCTCAGAAGTGAAAATTCGTCATGTGTTTTTGCTAGGGTTGGGCTTAAAGGTGGTCAAAATAGCTTGGAACATTGTGAAAGTTGGCACGCATGCTTGTTTATATAATGGGCATCCAAATCTATGATCAAGTTTCAATTCTTAGAAGTTGGTCAAAAGTGAAACTCCATCATGTGGTTTTGTTAGGGTTTTGCTTCAAGGAGTCGAAAATAACTCTGAACATCATGAAAGTTGGCATGCACTCTTATCTTCCAAATGCACATCTAAATCTATGATCAAATTTTAAATCCGAGAAACTGGTCAAGAGTGAAACTCCATCATGCGGTTTTGCTAAGATTGGGGTTAAAGGGAGTGAAAATAGCTCAAAACATCGTGAATGTTGGAGTGCACGCTTATCTATCAAACGGGCATCCAAATCTATGAACAAATTTCAATTCTGAGAAATTGGTCAGAAGTGAAACTACATCATGCATTTTCGCTAGAGTTGGGCTCAAAGGGGTCCAAATAACTCAGAACATTGCTAAAGTTGGGGTGCACGTTTTTATATCAAACGAGCATCCAAATCTATGATGAAATTTCAACTCCGATAATTTGGTCAAAAGTGAAACTCCATCATTGGATTTCGCTAAGGTTTGGCTTGAAAGGAGGGGAAAATAGCTCTAAGAAATTGAAAACAAATGCAACCTTTTCGGCCTTGGTTTCACCTAATTTTCCAAAGGTCCAAAATAGCTCAAAATCCCCTGAATATTTGTATGCATGGTTATCTCTCAAATGGGTACCTAAATTCTCTTTCAAATTTCAATTACAAGAAAGTCAGAAAAATAACATCTCTTAGAACTTTGCTTGACCAATCTTGAATAACGACCAAAATAACTTCAAACATCGTGAAAGTTGGTGTGCACTGTTATCTACCAAATGCTTAGATAAATTTGCAATCAAATTTTAATTATGAGATATTAGTCAAAAGTGAAACTCGGTTGTATGGTTTTGCTGAGGTTGGGATTAAAGGGGGTGAAATATTTTAGGAAGTCTCGAAATTTCATGTGCATGCTTTTCTATCAAATGGGCATTCGAATCTATGATAAAATTCCAATTATAAAAATCTGCTCAAAAGTGAAACTTCGTCAAGTGTTTTCGCTAGGGTTGGGCTTAAAGGTGGTCAAAATAGCTTGGAACATTGCGAAAGTTTGTGTTCATTCTTGTTTATCTAATGGGCATCCAAATCTATGATCAAGTTTCAATTCTTAGAAGTTGATCAAAAGTGAAACTCCATCGTGCGGTTTTGTTAGGGTTTGGCTTAAAGGAGTCGAAAATAACTCTGAACATCATGAAATTGGCGAGGACTCTTATCTTCCAAATGTATATCTAAATCTCTGATCAAATTTTTATTCCAATAAATTGGTCAAGAGTGAAACTCCGTCATGCGGTTTCGCTAAGATTGGGGTTAAAGGGGGTGAAAATAGCTCAAAACGTCGTGAAAGTTGGAGTGCATGCTTATCTATCAAACGGGTATCGAAATCTATGATCAAATTTAATTTCTGAGAAATTGGTCAGAAGTGAAACTTTGTCATGCATTTTTGCTAGAGTTGGGCTCAAAGGGGTCCAAATAGCTCGGACCATTGCAAAAGTTAGCGTGCATGTTTTTATGTCAAACGGGCATCCAAATCTCTGATCAAATTTCAATTCCGAGAATTTGGTCAACAGTAAAACTCCATCATTCGATTTCGCTAAGGTTTGGCTTATAGGAGGGGAAAATGGCTCTGAGAATTTGGAAACAAATGCAACCTTTTAGGCCTTGGTTTCACCAAGTTCGCCTAAGGTCCAAAATAACTCGAAATCCCCTGAAAGTTTGTATGCATGGTTATCTCTCAAATGGGTACCTAAATTCTCTTTCAAATTTCAATTACAAGAAAGCCGAAAAAATAACATCTCTTAGAACTTTACTTGACCAACCTTGAATAATGACCAAAATGGCTCTGAACATCATGAAAGTTAGCATGCACTCTTATCTACCAAATGCATCGATAAATCTACGGTTAAATTCTAATTTTGAGAAATTAGTCAAACGTGAAACTCTGTGGTGCGATTTTTCTAAGGTTGGGCTTAAAGGGGGTGAAAATATTTTGGAATGTCTCAAAAGTTTGGATGCACACTTGTTCATCAAATGGGCATCCAAATTTATGATCAAATTTAAATTCTAAGAAATTGCTCAAAAGTGAAACATTGTTAGGCGGTTTCGATAGGGTTGGGCTTAAAGGGGTTCAAAATAGCTCAAAACGTTGCAAAAGTTGGTGTGCATGCTTGTCTATCCAATATGCATCCCAACCTATCATCAAGTTTCAATTCTGACAATTTGGTTAAAGCAACGACTCCATCGTGCAGTTTTTTTACGGTTTGGCTTAAAGATGCCGAAAATAGCTCTTAACATCGTGGAAGGTTACATGCACTCTTATCTTCCAAATGCGCATTTAAATCTATGATTAAATTTTAATTCCAAGAAATTAGTTAAAAGTGAAACTCCTTTGTACGGTTTCACCAAGTTTGGGGTTAAAGGGGGTGAAAATAGATTAGAGTGTCGTGAAAGTTGGAGTGAATGCTTCTCTATAAAATGGTCATCCAAATCTATGATCAAATTTCAATTCGGAGAAGTTGGTGGGAAGAGAAACTCCGTCGTGCATTTTCGCTAGAGTTGGGCTCAAAGGGTACAAATATCTCAGAACATCGCAAAAGTTATCGTGCACGTTTTTATATCAAACGAGCATCAAATTCTATGATCAAATTTCACCTCCGAGAATTTGGTTAAAAGTGAGACTCCGTCATTCGATTTTGCTAAGGTTTGGCTTAAAGGAGGGGGAAATAGCTCTGAACATCATGAAATTTTTCATGCACTCTTATCTAACTAGAAATCTTGCAAAAATATGTGTGCACGCTTATCTACCAAATGGGCATACCGACGCTTTCGCTAAGGTTGCACTTAAAGGGAGTGAAAATAGCTCGGAATGTTACGAAAGTTGCCGTGTACGCTTGTTTATTGAAATGGGTACTTCTAAATCCACTTTCAAATTTCAATTCTGAAAAAGTCGACAAAAGTGCATATTTTCAACCTTGGTTTGACCATCCTTGTTAAGGGCCAAAATAGCTCCAAACCTCATAAAAATAGGTGTCAATGCCTATATTTGAAATCGGTATCTAAATCTACTTTAAAATTAGAATTTTGAGAAATTGGAAATAATGCAACGTTTTAGGCCTTGGTTTGATGAAGTTTGACCGATGTCCAAAATGGCTCGCAATCCCCAAAAAATATACATGTATGCATCTACCAAATAGATACATAAATACAGTTTCAAATTTCAATTTCGAGAAAGTCAAGAAAAGTGCATTTCTTAGAACTTGGTTTGACCAAACTTAACTAAGTGCTGAAATAACTTGAAATTCGCAAAAATATGTGTGCCTCTTAAATGGGTATCTAAATCTACTTTTAAATTTGATTTCTAAGAAATTGGAAAAAAGTGCAACCTTTTAGGCCTTGGTTTGACCAAGTTTGACTAAGGTCCAAAATAGTTCAAAATCCCCTGAAGGTGTGTATGCATGGTTATCTCTCAAATGGATACCTAAATTCTTTTTCAAATTTCAATTACAAGAAAGTCGGAAAAATAGCATCTCTTAAACCTTTCCTTCACCAACCTTGATTAATGACCAAAACAACTTTGAACATCGTGAAAGTTGGTGTGCACTATTATCTACCAAATGCTAAGATAAATCTATGATCACATTTTAATTCTGAGAAATTAGTCAAAAGTGAAACTCGGCTGTATAGTTTTGTGGAGGTTGGGATTAAAGGGGGTGAAATATTTTTGAACGTCTCAAAATTTCGCGTGCACGCTTGTCTATCAAATGGGCATTCAAATCTATGATCGAATTTCAATTATAAGAAACTGCTCAAAAGTGAAACTTCATCATGCTTTTTCACTAGGGTTGGGCTTAAAGGTGGTCAAAATAGCTTGGAACGTTGCAAAATTTGTCATGGATGCTTGTTTATCTAATGGGCATCCAAATCTATGATCAAGTTTCAATTCTTAGAAGTTGGTCAAAAGTGAAACTCCATCGTGTGGTTTTGTTAGGGTTTGGTTTAAAGGAGTCGACAAAAACTCTGACCATCATGAAAGTTGGCGTGCACTCTTATCTTCCAAATGCACATCTAAATATATGATCAAATTTTAATTACGAGAAATTGGTCAAGATTGAAACTTCGTCATGCGGTTTCACTAAGATTGAGGTTAAACGGGGTGAAAATAGCTCAAAACGTTGCGAAAGTTGGGGTGCACGCTTATCTATCAAACGTGCATCCAAATCTATAATTAAATTTCATTTCTGTGAAATTGGTCAGAAGTGAAACTTCGTAATGCATTTTCATTGGAGTTGGGCTCAAAGGGCTCCAAATAGCTCGAAACATTACCAAAGTTGGCGTGCATGTTTTTATATCAAACGGGCATCCAAATCTATGATCAAATTTCAACTCTGAGAATTTGGTCAAAAGTGAAACTCCATCATTCGATTTTGCTAAGGTTTGGGTTAAAGGAGGGGAAAATAGCTCTGATAAATTGGAAACAAATGCAACCTTTTAGGCTTTGGTTTCACCAAGTTTACCTAAGGTCCAAAATAGCTCAAAATCCCCTGAAAGTTTGTATGCATGGTTATCTCTCTTAATGGGTACCTAAATTCTCTTTCAAATTTCAATTATAATAAATTTGGTCAAAAGTGAAACTCCATTATTCGATTTCGCTAAGGTTTGGCTTAAAGGAGGGGAAAATAGCTCTGAACATGACGAAAATTTTCATGCACTCTTATCTAACTAGAAATCTAACAAAAATATGTGTGCACGCTTATCTACCAGATGGGCATATCAACGCGTTTGCGAAGGTTGCACTCAAAGGGAGTGAAAATAACTCGAAATGTTACGAAAGTTGGCGTGTACGCTTGTTTATTGAATTGGGTACCTAAATCCACTTTCAAATTTCAATTCTGAAAAAGTCGACAAAAGTGCATATTTTCAACCTTGGTTTGACCATCCTTGATTAAGGATCAAAATAGCTCCAAATCTCATAAAAATAGGTGTCAATGCCTATATTTGAAATGGGTATCTAAATCTACTTTAAAATTTGAATTTTGAGAAATTGGAAATAATGCAACATTTTAGGCCTTGGTTTGACGAAGTTTGACCGATGTCCGAAATGGCTCGCAATCCCCAAAAAATATACATGTGTGCTTTATCTGTCAAATGGATACCTAAATACAGTTTCAAATTTCAATTTCGAGAAAGTCAAGAAAAGTGCATTTCTTAGAACTTCGTTTGACCAACCTTAACTAAGAGCTGAAATAACCCGAAATCTCACAAAATATGTGTGCACGCTTATCTCTTAAATGGGTATCTAAATCTACTTTTACATTTGATTTCTAATATATTGGAAAAAAGTGCAAGCTTTTAGGCCTTGGTTTGACCAAGCTTGACTAAGGTCCAAAATAGCTCGAAATCCCCTCAAAGTTTGCATGCATGGTTATCTCTCAAATGGGTATCTAAATTCTCCTTCAAATTTCAATTATGAGAAAGTCGAAAAAATATGATCTCTTAGACCTTTGCTTGACCAGCCTTGAATAATGACCAAAATAGCTCCAAACATCGTGAAAGTTGGCATGCACTCTTATCTACCAAATGCACAGATAAATCTATGATCAAATTTTAATTCTGAGAAATTGGTCAACAGTGAAACTCCCTTGTGCTGTTTTGCTAAGGTTGGGCATAAAGCAGGTGAAAATATTTCACAATGTCATGAATGTTCATGTGCAAGATTGTCTATCAAATGGACATCCAAATCTATGAGCAAATTTAAATTCTAATAAACTGCTCAAAAGTGAAACTCTGTCGTGCGGTTTCACTAGGGTTGGGTTTAAAAGGGGTCCAAATAGCTCGAAACATTGCAAAATTTGGTGTGCACACTTGTATATCAAACATTGCAAATCTATGATCCAAATCTATTACGAAAAATATGTGTGCCTCTTAAATGGGCATCTAAATCTACTTTTAAGTTTGATTTCTAAGAAATTGGAAAAAAGTGCAACCTTTTAGGGATTGGTTTGACCAACTTTGACCAAGGTCCAAAATAGCTTGAAATCCCCTAAAAGTGTGTATGCATGGTTATCCCTCAAATGGGTATCTAAATTCTCAAACATTTGGTAGATAACAGTGCACACCAACTTTCACGATGTTCGAAGTTATTTTGGTCGTTATTCAAGGTTGGTCAAGCAAAGGTCTAAGAGATTCTATTTTTTTGACTTTATTGTAATTGAAATTTCAAAAGAGAATTTAGTTAACCATTTGAGGGATAACCATGCATACACACTTTCAGGGGATTTCGAGCTATTTTGGACCTTGGTCAAACTTGGTCAAACCACAGCCTAAAAGGTTGCACTTTTTTCCAATTTCTTAGAAATCAAATTTAAAAGTAGATTTAGATGCCCATTTAAGAGGCACACATATTTTTGTGAATTTCTAGTTATTTCGGCACTTAGTTAAAGTTGGTCAAACCAAGTTCTAAGAAATGCACTTTTCTTGACTTTCTCAAAATTGAAATTTGAAACTGTATTTAGGTACCCACTTGAGAGATAATCCCTACATGTAGATTTTTTTGGGATTGCGAGCCACTTTGGACCTCGGTGAAACTTTATCAAACCAAGGCCTAAAACGTTGCATTTTTCCCATTTTCTTAAAATTCAAATTTTGAAGTAGATTTAGATACACATTTCAAATATAGGCATGGACACCTATTTTTCCGCTATTTGGAGCTATTTTGGCCCTCATTCAAGGATAGTCAAACAAAAGCTGAAAAGATGCACTTTTGTTGACTTTTTAAGAAGTGAAATTTGAAAGTAGATTTATGTACCATTTCAATAAACAAGCATACACGCTATTTTTCAAGACGTTCCGAGCCATTTCACTCCCTTTAAGTGCAACCTTAGCGAAAGCGCACGATAAAGTTTCTCTTTTGACCAATTTCTTAGAATTGAAATATGATCATAGATTTAGATGCCCATTTGGTAGATAAGAGTGCATGCCAAATTTAGTGATGTTCAGAGCTCTTTTTCCCTCCTTTAAGCCAAAACTTAGCGAAACCGCATGATGGAGTTTCACTTTTGACCAAATTCCTAGAATTGAAATTTAATCATAGATTTGGATGCCCGGTTGATATACAAGCATGCACGCCAAATTTTGCAATGTTTCAAGCTATTTGGACTTGCTTTAAGCCGAACTCTAGCGAAAATGCACGATGAAGTTTCTCTTTTGACAATTTTCTCGCAATTGAAGTTTGATCATAGATTTGGATGCCCATTTGATAGACAAGTGTGCACTCCAACTTTCGTCATGTTCACGATGGCACATTTGCTTAATCATAGAATCACTAAAAAGGGGTGAAATATTTTGGAACGTCTTGAAATTTCATGTGCACGCTTGTCTATCAAATGGGCATTCAAATCTATGATCAAATTTCAATTATAAGAAACTGCTCAAAAGTGAAACTTCGTCATGCGATTTTGCTAGGGTTGGGCTTAAAGGTGGTCAAAATAGCTTGGAACATTGCAAAATTTGGTGTGCATGCTTGTTTATCTAATGGGCATCCAAATCTATGATCAAGTTTCAATTATTAGAAGTTGGTCAAAAGCGAAACTTCATCGTGCGGTTTTGTTAGGGTTTGGCTTTTAGGAGTCGAAAATAACTCTGAACATCATGAAAGTTGGCGTGCACTCTCATATTCCAAATGCACATCTAAATCTATGATCAAATTTGAATTCTGAAAAAACTGCTCAAAAGTGAAACTCTTTCATGCGGTTTCACTAGGGTTGGGCTTAAAAGGGGTCAAAATAATAGCTCAGAACATTGCAAAATTTGGCGTGCATGATTGTTTATCCAATGGGCATCAAATCTATGATCAAGTTTCCATTCTAATAAGTACGTCAAATGTGAAACTCCAATGGGCATCTAAATCTATGATCAAATTTTAATTTCGAGAAATTGGTCAAGAGTGAAACTCCCTCATGTGGTTTCACTAAGATTGGGCTTAAAGGGGGTGAAAATAGCTCAAAACGTCATGAAATTTTGGAGTGCACGCTTATCTATCAAACGGGCATCCAAATCTATGATCAAATTTCAATTCTGAGAAATTCGTCAGAAGTGAAACTCCGTCATGCATTTTCGCTAGAGTTGGGCTCGAAGGGGTGAAAATAGCTCAGACCATTGCAAAAGTTGGTGTGCATGTTTTTATATCAAATGGGCATCCAAATCTATGATCAAATTACAACTTCGAGAATTTGGTCAAAAGTGAAACTCCATCATTACATTTTTCTAAGGTTTGGCTTAAAGGAGGGGAAAATGGCTGACAAATTGGAAACAAATGCAACCTTTTAGGCCTTTGTTTCACCAAGTTTTCCTAAGGTCCAAAATAGCTCGAAATCCCTTTAAAGTTTGTATGCATGGTTATATCTCAAATGGTTACCTAAATTCTCTTTCAAATTTCAATTACAAGAAAGACGAAAAAATAACATCTCTTAGACCTTTACTTGACCAACCTTGAATAATGACCAAAATAGCTCCGAACATCATGAAAATTAGCATGCACTCTTATCTACCAAATGCGCCGATAAATCTACAATTAAATTTTAAATTTTGATAAATTAGTCAAATGTGAAACTCCCTTGTGCCGTTTTGCTAAGGTTGGGCTTAAAGCAGGTGAAAATATTTCACAACGTCGTGAAATTTCATGTGCAAGCTTGTCTATCAAATGGAGATCCAAATCTATGAGCAAATTTCAATTCTGTGAAACTGCTCAAAAGTGAAACTCTGTCGTGTGGTTTCACTAGGGTTGGGTTTAAAAGGGGTCAAAATAATAGCTTGGAACGTTTGAAAATTTGGTGTGCATGATTGTTTATCCAATGGGCATCCAAATCTATGATCAAGTTTCCATTCTAAGAAGTACGTCAAAAGTGAACCTCCATCGTATAGCTTTGTTAGGTTTTTTGCTTAAAGGAGCTGAAAATAACTCTGAACATCATGAAAGTTGTCATGCACACTTATCATCCAAATGCGCATCAAAAGATATGATCAAATTTTAATTCCAATAAATTTGTAATTGTTAGGTTTTGGCTTAAAGGAGCTGAAAATAACTCTGAACATCATGAAAGTTGTCATGCACACTTATCATCCAAATGCGCATCAAAAGATATGATCAAATTTTAATTCCAATAAATTTGTAAAAAGTGAAACTCCGTCGTGCGGTTTCGCAAAGGTTGGGGATAAAGGGGGTGAAAATATCTCGGAACGTCGTGAAAGTTGGAGTGCACACTTTTCTATCAAATGGGCATCCAAATCTATGATCAAATTTCAATTGCGAGAAAATTGTCAAAAGTGAAACTTCGTCATGCATTTTCGCTATAG